>ML776779.1:736682-885318 GCA_009831015.1 Picea engelmannii
CATGGTTGAAACAAACCTATGAATCATGAAGATAATCAGGCTCCACAACCAACAATATCCCACTTGGAGACTGATCACAACAAATCCATTGTTGTTGTACCTATTGGAATATGATCCACCTTGGACCTGGAAAGTTTTCTCATTTTTACCTTCATTCTTGAAGGCCAACTACTGATGAATAAGGGCCCTTGGATATGTATTCTATCTTGTCATGTGTCTTGGGACACATTTCCTTATTTAATTTGAAATGATCGGACAAAGGTGTACTAATTGGTTTTTCATTCTACATTCTAAACCTCTCCAACACCTTATCTATGTACTAACCCTGAGACAATGTCAATTTGTGATTTCCCTTGTCTCTTGTTATTCTCATACCAAGGATTTTCTTTGCAGCACCCAAATCCTTCATCACAAATGAATTAGCTAAACTTTTTTTGAGAACATCCATATCCTTCATGTTAGACCCTGCAACAAACATGTCATCTACATACAATAGAAAGATATTATAGATTCCATTTTCTAGCCTCTTAAAATAAACAAAGTGATCAGAATGACATCTACTATAACCTTGCTCTGTCATAAACCTATCAAAATTAAAATACCATTGCCTTGGAGATTTCTTTAGGGAATACAAGCTCTTCTTCAACCTGCATATCAAATTCTCCTTCCTTTTGACCTCATACCCCTATGGTTTTTGCATATAAATATCTTCCTCCAAATCCCCAAAGAGAAGTATTTTTTTACATATAATTGTTAAAGATGCAAATCTTCTACTACCACAAGAATTAAAATAGTCCTAATTGAAGTCATTTTAACCATAGGAGAAAATATTTCATCAAGTCTATACCTTTCTTTTGTGCAATCCCATTTACAAAAAGTCTAGCCTTGTACCTCTTTTTGCATCCATATTCTTCCTTCAACTTGTAAACCCATTTATTCTACAATGATATTTTTCTTGTAGGAAAATGAACCAAGTCCTAAGTCTGGTTATTTACCGAGGAATCCATTTCCTCTGTAATGCCTTGCTCCCACTTTTTTTTAGTGTCTACCTACATTACCTCTTTATAATTTTTTGGTTCACCAAAGTCAGTCAACAATAAATAATACAATGAAGGAGAGTATCGTTCATGAGTTCTACCTAACCTAGTATATATTATAACAACACTTGCAGGAGTTTGAGGTACTTGGTGTTCCTGTTGTTGTATGTTTTGATTTTTTGGTACCTTTGGAGTTTATTTTTCTTTGATTTCATCAAGCACTGTGTATTCTAGTTTTTGTTTTTCCTGTTTCCTTCCCTGCAATTGATATTTGTACATGACCTTCTTATTGAACATGAAATCTCTAATCCTAATGATTTTCTGATTTTCATAATACCATAAGCGATAAAAAAAATCATTAATTCCATAACCAATAAAGGTACACTTCTTGGATTTTGTTTCAAGATTTGTTCTACTTTCTTTTTCAATATGGACAAATCCTTGACAACTGAAAGTCTTTTGAAATGAACAGTTTACCTTTTTACCTTTCCATGCCTCCTTTGGAATGCCACCATCCAAATATCTTGAAGGTACTCCGCTTTTTAAGTAAACAACAATATCTACAACATCTGCCCAAAAATGTAAGGGAAACCCAAAATGCAATCTCATACTCCTTGCATGTTTCATGATTGTCCTGTTCATCCTTTCCGACACACCATTTTCTTGTGGTGTTCCTGGAATTGTCTTCTCTCTACAAATCCCATGGTATGAAAAGTAAGAATCAAAATACTTGTTGCAATATTCACCTCCATTGTTTGATATGCGACACTTCAACCTCTTTCATGTTTCATTCTCAACCAAATATTTTCATTTCTTAAAAGTATCAAAAATATTAGAATTTTGTCGAATACAATAAACCCAATTTTTCCTAGTTGCATCATCAATAAAATTAACTTAATAATGAGAGACACCAAGATATGATACATGAGATGGTCCCCATACATGTGTATGCACAAGGTCCAACTTTTCACTCTTCTTTTATTTTTCGAATATGAGAAATATGGCTCTCTTCTATTTTCCATAAACACAATGATCATAGAAATCCAAATCAATTTGTTTAAGATCTAGCAACAAATTCCTTTTGTTAAGTATATACATCCCCTTCTCACTCATGTGTCCAAGCCTATTATTCCACACTATTGTATCCACTCCTGTAGAATCTAAAGAGATAGAGGAGTTAACATTACCAATAAACAAATACAATGTACCTACCTTCTCTCCTTTTGCTATCACCAGTGATCCTTTAGTGACCTTCCATGCATTATCTATAAATGTAGATATAGAACCTTCACTTGTGAACTTCCCTATTGAAATTAGATTATTTCTCAGATATGGAACATGTCTTACCTCTTTTAGTAGCCATTGCTTTCTTTTATTTTTATTTATTTGTACCTTACCCATTACAAAAATTTTACATGGTGCGTCATCACCCAAATGAACCTGTCCAAAATCACCTTGAACGTAATCTTGAAAATGTTTCCTATGGGGTGTGGCATGAAATGAAGCCCCTGAAACTAATACCCAAGAATCAGTAATATTATCTAAAGAAATAATCAAAACATATTATAACACATCACCTGCTACATTTTCTTCTTGATTTTTCTCTTGTTGTCCACCTCTTTGTTTCTTTGAATCTCTGTAGTCTTTCTTCAGATGTCCTTTCTTCCCACAATTCCAACAATCTAGATTTCTTAGTATGGATTTGGATCTTCCCTTCCTAGAATTATCATGGTTCCCTAGAATCTTTCCTCTTTCCTTTTGTTTTCCTCTATTCTCCACAGTCAATGCATTACTTGATATCTCACCTGTGTTTTTCCGTTGCATTTCCTCGCTAAGGATAACACCAACAACATCATCAAATTTTAGAGTGTTTGAACCAGATACAAAGTTACTCACAACCATGACCAAGTCATTCCATCGTTATGGAAATGGGAAGAATATTATAAGATCCCTAACCTCATCATCAAAGTCCACTTTTATAGAACTTAGCTGATTAGTAGCCGTATTAAATTAATTTAAATGATTTATAATAGACCCACCCTTTTACATATTCATATTAAATAATCACTTCATTATAAATACATTGTTGGAATTCGATGGTGTTTCATATAGTTTAGCCAATGCACTCATCAAATCCTACATTGTATTTTATTTCAAAATATTGAAATCCACTAACGCTACTAGGAACATTCATATCATTCCTAGTGCCTTTCTGTCAAGAACCTCCCATTCTTCATCCTTCATGGTCATCAAATTCTTTGATATTCCACCCAATGGTAGGTAAAGATCCTTTTGATAAAAATAATATTCCATTTGTATATTCCATAGCTGTTAGTTTTGGTCGTTAAATTTCCTGACCTTAAACTTTCCATCTTCCGACATTTCTCCCACTGAAACCAAAAACCCTCTTTTCCTGCGAGTTACCTTTGGCTTTGATACCAGTTGTTATAAAAACAGGATCATGGAGCAATAAAATAAAACATATGTGGAAATAAAACAAAAAATATACACAATACAATAGAGACACAAATATACGGGATTCACCCAGTGTGGGATACATCCACCAGATAAATTGTTAGGTACTTCCTTTTTATTATCCAGCAAAATCAAGAGATACAACCTACAACACACCTATTGTAAATTTGTCTTCTCTATATCATAGTCTCCTCTCTCAGAATACAATATTCACTCACATACAAAGTCATAATACAATTCCCTCATGAAATTAGGGTTTCCTTCTAGGGAAAAAATTCCTAACATGAATTTTACCATCAGATCTATGACCTTATAATGAACAGTCTATATTGACTATGAAATTACAATATTTTATAAGGAAAATTTTCCCAAAATTTCACTTCGAGGGCACTTCCCCTGAATCCCCCACCAAGGGGGGCCTCCAATAATTGTGCCCCCCCCCCCGGGACACCCTTGATGATAATAGTGGGGGGGAAGTCCCCCCTACACCCCCCTATCAGGAAATGGGATCCTAGAAAGAATGAAACAAACCCCTGAATTAGGAAGATAATCAAGCTCCATAACCAACAATTATATTATGTGTCTATTATGAATAAGATGAATATATGTGTGTATTGTTTTAATTCTTAGTTCTAAAAAATAGTCTCTCAAATACGAGTTCCATGGATTCCAATAGAAGTTGTGTTTCAAATGTTTAATCCTCCATTCATGACACAAAACCATATGGTATTTTTTATCCTCTCTGCATATCGAGTGAGATCTTCCTCGACCTTGGTTGCGGATTGATATGTCAGTGATTAGGGGGTTTTGTTGGACATGCTCTAGAAGAGCCCTCAATCTAAAACTCTGCAGTGTTAAGAAGATTGGTACGTGTGAAAGCATGGACTACAAATCGTGACAAAATTCCCAACAAATGGTTATGTTTTCGAGACTTGAAGTCTTTTTTAGATCGATGGAGAAAAAAAAATGAGTTGGAATCCTTGTAAGGAGGATATTCAAGACTGGATAGAAGTGGAAGAAGATGAGTTTACCTTGCAAGAGTTGCAAGGATTATGGATGAATGAGAAAGAATGGAAATTCATATATCCTTACTCAGACATGCACAAGCTCTTCTTTGCAAAATTTCCATGAATGTTGCATGAATGGTTAAAGATACAAGTTGAAGTAATTTCAGCTATGTTTCCAGTAGTTCTGGTAGTTTGTGATCAAGCCAAGTTTGATAATTTGAAGGTTATAGATAAAAAGTGGACTCTGGATATTTATTTCTAGTTTGCTCAAGTGAAGGAAGGATACATTATTGAATTTTCTATAGAATATAGTGATTCTTTTAGTGAGGCTGAAAGAAAGTTTGAAGAAGGTCCAAGAAGGTAGATGCTAGAATAAATTCCACTTTGGATCAAGTTGTTGTGCATGGAAAGAATAATGATGCACATGTATCATGATAGAATGCTCGAGTAAACCCCCTGCCATTGGGGGGGCTTTGGAAAATTTTGGGTAAAAAGAGAGCTAGAAGATGGATCTAGTGATGGGGATAAAAGAAATAGTTGAGATGAGGTGAGGACTGTAATGGACCCAAAAGAGAAGAGGAGAGAAAGGGTCGAGATATATGCAAGAGGAGATGATCTGAGAGATAAATTTGAGTAGAGGAGTAATGAAGAGTTATCCAAGGTTGTGCTGTGAGGCGTTGGGCCCAGAATGAAGAGAAAACTCACACCAGGAAGTGTTGTGGGATAACATGTTATGCTAGAGTGGTTCATAGGCAAGGACATGTCTGCAAAGAGGCTTGGTGTGGAAGATGTCATTAGTGATAGTAGTGGTAGTCAAGGCCTAGTTGACAAATCCCATATCCTTTGGTTATTGTGGTATGCCAGAACCTTAAGAGAGAAGAGAGCATAGATGTGTGGTGCACGAGCGCAAATTTATGTTGTGCCCATGGACTTGGAGGAGGAAGAACCACATGGTTACACAATGATAAGAAGAGAAGTTGTCACACAATACCATGAGGCACCAATAAAATGAGAATTTGAATCTTGACATAGTGGTAGTGTATTGAGTAGGAGAGACGATGGTTCATTGAGAAGTGATGTGATGAGTGGAGAGAGTGATTATGCACAAGGTGGCAGTGCACAGATTATACCGAGAGCTGGTGTGCGCAATGACAGTGTGTGGATCATACCAGAGGTACTCACACATGTTTGGGGTGCATAGTCGGGTCAAAAAGAGAGGGTACATATTGGTAGTGTTCCAGAAGAAAAGGAAGATGGATGCTCCCCTAGTGGTGGGTGAGATGAGTTGATATTATTGGATGGTATTGCGTAGCTGCAAGTATATAGCTCTTTGGGTCACCTCACAAGAATTTTAAGAAGAATATGGTCTCACCCCCCCTTTATAGCTCCCCCCTTGTGCATCTTAATCAAGAAGAAAACACATCAGTCAGTGAAGATATTGGATTCAAGGAAAGATAAGAAGAAGAAAAAAGTGATGAGATGAGTGAATAATAAGGTGAAGCCAACAATACTTTTTCCCAGACGATAGTAGTGTGGAAATAACTAGCTCATAGAATCCAGAAAATAGGAACTAGTTCTAGTTTGAATATGGAAAATAGAGATAGTACACTAAGGTTTCCCATGTTCCATGGAAAGGGTACGGATGACATAGAGTAGAATTGGTTCACATGTGAAGCAATCTTGCCTTTAAAGAGAATTAAAAATGACATGATGAAGATCATGCAACTCAAGACTACGTCTAGGGATATAGCCCTAATGTGGTACATGAAATATAAGTCTATTGTGATGGTGGGAAAAGTGAGGTCCCTAGCTGAGATCAAGTAGGACCTTCTTCAGGACTTTCAAAAGATGAAGTTAGAGTTCTAATGCATTACAAAAATCAAGGAAATCAAGTAGAAAGGAGAAATCGTATAGGATTATGACCAACAGTTCAAGATATTGTTGGATAGGCTGATGTTCCATATTGAGGATGTGCAACACAAATAGTGGTTCATTGTGTGGTTTCTCTCCCATATCTAATTCCCACTCACCTAGAAAAAGGTTATGACCCAGGCCGAGGAAGTTGAGATCGCGATGTGATTAGAGGATACACTTGGAGGGATAGAGACATCAACCAGGTTGGTGCAGGTTCAATCACAACTAGCCAACCTAACAATACAACTTCTAGATATGGCTAAGACTAAAGTAGTGCATGAGCACATATGGTATACTACATTCCTTTCAGTGTGGAATCATCGAGACGAGTGCCCGATCCTTCCAAATTATGTGGATATTGGTGCATCGAGTCCATTTCCATCAGGACAATCATAATGGTATGAGATTTGCAAGTAGTGGGGCCATTTTCCACCTCACTATCCCAAATTACAGAAATATCAGACAACAAATTACACCCCATTTTGAGTTTTGTAAATCTATAGGCCATGATTTCAATACTTGACGCTCCCCTCAATTAATGCAAGACAACACTCAAGATGCTTTCTAGGTACAAGAGGAGAAAAAGGGTGGTGAGTGTGGTGGTACTGACAGAGGCAGATATGAAGGAGGACCTCGAGGTGGATATGGGCATGTTCACGACTGCTAATATGGTGGTGGAGGTGGTAGACTCCCCCACATGTTTCAATTCGGGTGAGATTGGTCATGTATCATGATTTTGCACTAAGTCAGGTGTGCTATGTGCATATTTTAATAGTCCTAAACATGTAACCGAGGATTTTCCCAACTTACTAAAGAAGTGGGAGGAAAAAAACACAAATTGTAACATGGTGCATGCTCAGCTGTGAAAGAAGAAGAAGAAGAAGAACAACAAAGAAGCATGCGTCCAGGTAGTGACCCACAAAGGGGAAAAGACTAAGGCATACTTTGAGCATGGTGAAGGATCAGGTTAAAAATGATATGGTATGATCATAAAGGCACCCAAACCCCCTCTTATGTTTGATAATGCCCAGTAGAAGCAATTTATGTACAATGTGCATAAGGCTATGGAAAAAGAAAGAGTGCGCAAGGAGATGAAAAACATGACTTAGAGGTGTCTTGAAGAGGCCTGGATCTAGGAGGAAGTGAAGAGGATGACATAGAGGTCACTAGAGGAAGCATG
This sequence comes from Picea engelmannii, assembly GCA_009831015.1. Lineage (NCBI taxonomy): Eukaryota > Viridiplantae > Streptophyta > Pinopsida > Pinales > Pinaceae > Picea > Picea engelmannii. The sequence goes on from ML776779.1 coordinate 744,296, forward strand.
GATCTATGAAGAAGTGCAGTGGGAGACGTAGAGGTCACTAGAAGAAGATTGTATGTGTGAATAACTTTAGTGCATGATGATAATATATTTGGAGGAGGCTCACATGCGTGAGAAAATCTAGCACACAACCCAAAGATTGACAGAGGAAGCATGCATACAGACTATGTTGCAATGCATTGAGAAAACATCCTATGAATAACAATGCTAGGAAGAGTAGCAATGCACAACATGCACAGAAGCCTTGCACAACTTAGGTTGCATCGAAGACGCCGAAGAGAAAGTCAATAACTTCTTACACTATTGTTTGTGCTTGCTTAAAGACCAAAAAGTTGCAAGTAAGTTGACCCATATGTTAACTTATTGCATTAAATAAAAAGGATAATAAACCACCATATCGACTCCGTTGTCAGAGAGAGATGTATGAGAGGTCAAAAAGTAGAAGCACACTGAACAAGAGTTTAAGATGACAAAAAATCTTGGTGGGTATGCCATGTATGGAGTCATGTTATATCTGGGATATGATATGAATATTTATCCCAACAAGTCTTGGAAAGTGATGGGTAAGCCTAAGTTATTTTGGTCGTCCATATAGCTCTGGTTAGCTAATAAATACAAGATCTATCCCATAGGTTGGCTGTAGAAAGTAGAGTTCAACATCGAAGGAGTGAATATGAAGGCCGATTTTGAATTCATTGAGATAATGGATGCGTCTGATCCATATCCTGCATTATTGGGAATTGATTCGGCCTTTGAAAACAATGTGGTGTTAAATTTGAAGAAGGTGTGTATGTCCTTTGAAACTGATGCCTTACAGGTGGTTGTGCCTATTATCCCCAACTCCTACGGATAACTGAGTATATGATGTCTCCAGGCCCTCAAGTTGTATACAGGTAGTACCGAGAGACAACTTGACCAACAATGTCCAGTTACAGAGACAGAGACCCACCTCGACACCATTGCTCCAGGTTCATCATGATGGTATACACCACATTAGATAGATTCTGGAAGACATTGGGTCTTGCTACATCAGGTACAAGTAAATTATTATGGTGAGTGTCATTTCAATATTTGAGGCATTTGATTTTGTTTCATTTTAAATTGCTTTTGATTATGTAACATCTGCTTGGACATTATGCTATTTTCCTTGTTTCACTTTAGTGGTTGAAATTGCTCCCTAGTAAGTGGGTCACCTTTGGGGATAGTTTTTATACTAGGAGCTTCTCTTGATGAGTCATCATGCCATTTCCAACCATATTTGTCACTTTCCACACTTTATCCCCTCATCTCCTTACCTTTTGGGATTTTTGGGTGTACTAACCCAAGAAGGGGCCAAAGGCCCAGAGGCTTGTAGATGGTAAAAGATAAAATCCAAAATTCTCTCCCAGGTATCCTGATGACATTGAAATGTATTTTGTAAGAAATTAATGGGACCCATGAAAAATAACTAATACAAATTCCAGCTAAGGTGGAGCACGTGTGGGCATTGTTTTTCATGCTTAGGTAGAATCCCGACACATGTTTTCAACTTGGGGAAGCATGATGTGACTAGGGTAGAGTCAAGGTGGGCACTTTTTTTCATGCTTAGGTAGAATCCTCACCTTGGCTTCAACCTGGAAACATCTTAAAAGAATAAAAGGAAATAAATGGCTTTGGAAAAAGGTTGCATTGAAAACGAAGGTGCAACACATCCTCTACAAAGGCACCCATTAATGAGACACTAAAATCCCTTGTATGTATTGAATGCCATCCCCAAGAGTCTTTCCCCCATCCATATCACTTCATCCACATGAATTAGATAAAGGTCCGCTTGGGAAACACTCCTAAACTTGAGGTAGATTCACCCAATAGATCGCTTTGTCAACCCTCCCATACCTAAACTTGGTGAATTACATAGGGTCTTTGAGCACTTGTTTATTTTCACGAGGTAGTTTGGATGTACATGATTGTATGCATATTTTATTGATTTTATTTACTCATCATGATGAATTTTAATTGAGATCATTGGAGGTAATATTTATTGTCTTTGAAGGACCTAGCTGGTGGACATATTTGGAAGAACAAGCCTATCTTGGGCTTCCTTGGGGATTGAATCCCATAGGTTGGATACCAAGGACCACATGCCCGATGATGATGATTACCTTTGGAGGCCTTCTATGACACCATGGAAGACCTAACCTAACCTATTACTAGCCCAAAAACTTACTCTTGGAGCCAAAACACCATATAAAGAGGGCTTGACGTCACCTAGGGTTGAGGTTGTCGAGGTAGAGTTTCTACACATTGACACATGGAATGATTTGGTTGGAGATGACTTGAGGGGTCAAGATGTCACCCTTAGAGGGATGACATCACCTTAGGGGTTTCTATTATGGGATTTTTTAAATTTAAATTTAAATTTTATATTGTAAAGGGTAAAGGTAAGGGTTGTTGTCCCCTTACTTCGTGGTTTACCATAAGTTTTGTGGAAAAACTATTATTCGAGTGTTTTGTATAAATAGAGATCATTTCTATCTCATTTGATCATAACTCTCCCATTGTGAGAAGTCTTCTATCTGAAATTGGCACCCTATTTGGGCAATCTCTCTCTCTTTTTATTTTTCTATGGTTTTTCTTTGCTATTGGTGGAATAATTAGTGCACTATCTCTCTTGGAGATATTATATTTCATTGTGGTGGATTAGTCTTGGTAAAGAAGAGGTTTATCTTGTTAATGCTTGGACTAGGTGAAGAATCTATCTTGTATAGCTTCTTTTCTTGGTTACAAGTTTATTTTTTATATAATTATTGGGGAGTATAAGGGAATACACCACCACTAAGCCCATCATTTTTTTCTTGGAATAATTGTTGCATAAGGTTTTACTAGGATAGGTAAAAGGGCTTACGCCCTCCATGTACTTCCTAGCTAGTTTTGTTTGCCTTGGGGAGTAAAAGGGTTTACACCCCCAAGGAGATATAATTCCTAGCTCCTTTTTTAAAATTGACTCCTTAGACCAATAGTTAAAGACACTAATCTTAATTGCATTGGATAAATAAATCTATGCATTGTTGAACATGAAAACACGAGATTTTGAGATAGTCTAAATTGGAAATTATTCTATGTACTTAAGGAATTCTTGAACCCTTAAGAAATCTTGTTTCTCTTAGAAATTCTTGCTGTTGTAAAACAATTTAAGCTATACCCACTAGGGCTGGAAAAAATCCGAAATAAATATTTGAATAAATCACAATTCAACCGTCAAATGTTGCTAATAATTTACCCCTATAATCTACTAGCCCTAGCGCATTGTTTGGGTGGATTTTTTGTGATTTTTGGTGACTGATTTTTCTGTTGTAACAAATTGTTTTCTACAGCCATAAGGATTCAATTACATCTCTGAAACACTTGTCTATAACAACCTTAAATTGTTCCTAAAGTCTAATCCTTTTATACTTGAGTTATACTAATACTTGCTAGTTTTTCTTTTTTATCATAAACTTGAATTTAGCTTCTCTTTTAGTAGCTCTACTAATCATTTATTTTCTGATATATATCTTTCTTGACTTCTTTAAATAGGGACATCAATATTAACTTGCTTTCCACTTAACATATAGCTTGTATACTTAGTTTTTCTTGTGTCATGGGAAGGTACTATCATCATTTGTAGGTACTTAAACTTCTTGGAAACCATTTGACCACTACTGAGGCTCATTATCAAGGATTCTTCCATTTAGAAAATTGACCTATAGGGGAATCCATTAATAAGTATCACTTTCCATCTCATTTCCCCCCTAGGGTCACCTAGGATTCCCCCCTTGAGGTGATCACTTCACCTCGAAAGTGACAGGAGTACCTATCTGAGGTGAAAATGGGTAGGTATTCTCCTCATTTTCATAATCTTGTGGTTTGGGTTGGGATTTTCCCAACCTATAGTTTGTGCGATAACATTTTGGCACCATTTCCGGGGAGGATTTTGAATCCTCTTTCATGCCGTAACGACACTTTGGAAAGACACCATCCCAAAGACTTCACCCATAGATTTCCTAGAGACTCCACTTGAAGGGCATTCCCCTTTCACCCTTGATGAGATCTTCTTGAAGGTAATATGGCTACTCCACCTTCCTAGAATCCATGTTCCATTAATACTTTTCCCCCGGGGAGATTCAAACCTTATAAGGTTTACCAAATAAGGCTTCCTCTCAAGTATCTTATTTTAGAAACGCTTTTTCCATGGTACCCTTCCCCTTGCTCCAATGGCTCATCCTTGGGAAAAAATCTCTACAATCTCTTGAACATGGCCACCATCCCTAGATATCTGAACACAATGTCAAAAGAGTGTTATAAATGGTCTGCAATGTTTCCAGGAAATAATGTGGTCACCATTGATGATGATCTCTATGCCATGAGCCACGACATGGAAAATGCAGAAGTGGAACATGTGGATGTGGAAATGAAGATACTAGCCTCATCATTAACTAAAGATGCTCAGAGGTCGTTTAGAGGCTTACCTAACAATCACATAGCATCTTATAGAGACTTTTCCAAGTTATTCAAGAATAGATAGAAGACAAAGAAAGACAATAAAATGTTTGTAGCACAATTTGATTAGATACATAAGAAGGATAATGAAATAGTAAGTGAATTTGAAAACATGTTTGACAAATTGTACAGTCAAATCCCGACAGATCTACATCCTACAACTACAGTTTTTCGTCTTCTTTACATGAATGCATTCTATGGGAAATTCCATTTCATTATGAAGTATAATAATCCCAACACCTTAGAATAATCCAAATATTACAGTGCAAAGATTGAAGAGAACCTCCTTGACTCGAAGCTTGATCATTTTTTTTATCCTCGTGATGATTCAGAGAAAACAAATAAGGCTTCCAATAGCAGTTCTCCTGATCCAATTTCCCTCTTGACTCAGAGGATAGATTAGATGAGTACTCAGTTGTCCAAGATCATAATCAAATCATAGGCCGATTAACTATTGTGGAAAGGAATCAATTTTATTCCAAACCTCATTTTGCTAGATATCAGAGGGATACCACAGGCTGGAAACCAAGGCCTCAACAAGAGGAAAAGGCCCCTGATACATTGAACCCAATTGGAATGGCTAGTACAGAGAAGACACCGTGGTGTTCTCCATATCAAGAACATCACTGAGAGGATGAATGTCCCTGATAAGATGAAAAATATTCCAAAAATATGAACTTCATGGATATGATCTATGGATTCCAGGCATGGATGATTTTAGGGGCTAAATTTCGCTCATGGGCTAATTTTCCATGTTTTTTCCAAAAATGAGATTCGCTATTTTAAAAATAATTCACCCAAATTCTATAGGATAAAATTATTTTACCTTAAAAATTTCCAAAATTTTATAAAAACTATATAAAATCCTTAGAAATTTGAATATTTTTACAAAAATATCGCCAAACAGTTATAGTTGGCATATGAAGGATAAGTAAGATTCGCCAAGGTTTCTACATTTTAAAATAAATTTCCATCCTTAAAACCATCCCTAATTCCAGGAGGAAGAGGTCACACAAGAACATATTGACAAGGATATAAGATAGGGGGGAAGAGAGGGAATAATATGGGTGTTAACCCAGTTGACAAATGATTAGAGAAAGGAATTGAGAAAGAGGGAATTTTTGACATACACTAGAAGAAACAAAGCTTCAGTTCCTTTGTCACAATCGTCTGCTCCCCTTCAACCAGAAGAAACCACTCCTCCATCTCTAGAGAAGGTGGTCCCAACAGTTCCACCTCTAGTACATGATTTTCTTCCAAATGATACTCCAATAGAAGATGAAACTCAGTTGAACATAGAGATTGAAGCCATGTTTGGTAAGTTGAATATGATGGTCCCTGTGACAAAAATGTGAAAACTTCCTTCTGTGAGGAGGGAAATTTTGAAGTTATTACATGTAACAATCGAGAAGGAGGACCCTCCAATTATCTTGAACACCATGTATCTTGATCGACAAAGGGATAATAACTCTCCTTTCTATATTTCCTTAGGCATGAATGGCCTCCATCGAAAGAATTGTATGTTGGATTCTGAGGCCTCAACAAATGTTGTGTCTTTAAAGGTGATGGAAGAACTTAGCTTGAAGATGACCCAACCATATGGAAATGTGTGTGGAATTAACTATAAAAGGGTCATGGTTTATGTACTATGAGATAATGTTGAAGTCTTCCTGTTTGATTTTCCACATATTAGCCTCTTCATGAACATAGTAGTGATTGATGTTCCAGATGCTTGGGGGATGCTCTTATCGAGGAGTTGGTATGCTTCTCTTGGAGGTTTTATTAGCATGGATCTTACCCATTCAAACATCCACATTGGGGATGGAACCTTTGAGATATTATATAGTTGAGAGAAGGACAAAGGAATATGTGATGGAACCCAACAGTCATGATTACACAAGTGAATGTGAGTTTGATGAGGTTCTAGAGACCATTGATTATGATCCAAGAGATCTACCTTTCATGCAGAAGGAATGCATAGATATGCTACTCTCTAGGACAGATGAGTACAAAGAAAATAGTGTGAAGTTCCAAGGGAAATAGATAAGGTCTATCCAAATATTGAATAAAGAACATAGTAAGGACAAATAACATGAAGAAGGCATCAGAAATGCAGTCAACATAGGACCTCCTTCCTATCCTTACATCAATAATATACCTTACATCAAATACAATGAAGGAAGTTTTGCATTCATGTGGGACAAGAATAAGGGAAAGCCTACATATGACCAGAAGGATGAAAATTCTTGGCTTAGTCCTTACATCATCAAGAAGAAGTCCGAAAAAGAGAAGTATTACTTAACAACTTTGGACGGGATAAATATTCCATTACCAGTGGAAGGGTTGTTGAAGGAAAATCTCCCTGTGGACAGGTAGATTTCCTCAAAGAGATAGACCCTAACTCTAAGACAGAAAGTGCTTAACGTGGACACTGACTTCCTTTCAAATCTATACAAACTAATACATGAGAAGGAAGGAGAATATAGGTACCTCTTTATCGACGTTTGTCCCTGCACGCTCCGAGTTGAGCTCCAAACTCTCGCTCCTCGATGAGCCCTGTAGACAAACAAAGTATGACCACTTCCTACTCTATCAAGATTAGTCCGAAATAGGTCTATCTACTAAAGAGACAAATTCATGTGAGATTGAACACAAATTAGAAAGAAACAAGCCAAGCAAATTATATTAATGAGGACAAAACATTACTTACAACCATGGATGAGTTGCAATTGTTCCGTCAAGTCCTCCTTGTCTACCCCTTGCTCAAAAGATCCACGATCTGAATGATTATAGCTTCATTGATTGCTCCCTTTGAGATCATAGGTCTCTTGCTTCCAAAATATCTTTGTTCCAGAACCACTTATGAGATCATAATTTTGGTGTAATTCTCCATTTCCAGTCCTCTTTCACCATGAGAAATCTTGCTTATATAGGTTTAGAGAGGCTTTAACCACTTGATATATCCTTGGGGAAGTTGAGGATTTGCCTCCTTTAGTTGAGGATCTACCCTAATATCATGGCTTGATTGAGGATTCGAACTCAACTGACCTCCAAGAATGAATGGATTCTTCCCCTATTCATCTCAACCACTTAACCACTGCCCAGATTAGATAGCGCTCCCTCAAAAGGGGCATCAGGGTGCTATAGCGCTCGCTACTAGGCTTAATTGGGGCGCCAGTGCTCCAAATATCTATATAACTCCCTTAAAAGGGCCAAGGAATCTTTATAATGCTCCCTAGCAATGTGAGGGGGGGCGCCAACACTCCCAGAAGAGATATGGGGGAGCGCTTCCCTCCAAAAACCTAGTTTTTTCAGTGTTTTCAAATGGAAAAAGGTTCATGACTTCAGCTAACCATTCCTCCTCTTCCAAATCAGGTGTTTGAGGTATTGTAAGTGTCTCCTTAGTGTTTTCGTCATGGCATTATTCTTTGCTTGACATTTGCGACACTTGTGGATCAATATGCGACACTTACGACAGTTGAGAAGAACATGCGACACTTATCCAATTGAGTAATATTGATGTGTAATAGATTGCCCCCCAAAGTATGAAGTTAGAAGGTAAGGACTGATAACTGAAATGCTTTGTAGACTTTCAAGCAAGGGTATAGACTTGGAGAATCTGACAAAAGTTGTACACAAACATCCAACAAATATTATGACATGTTTCAAAACCCAAGGTAGGCATACCTATGCTTGGGTGATCAAGAGATATGGCCACCATAAAATACACTGCGGATCCATAATTGTATTGACAAAAAGGTATAGCCATTGAGAATACACTGTGGATCCATACTCCTATGACCTGAACTGATCGTAGCCACGAAGAATACACAGTGGATATATGAGATGACAAGACATAGCCACAACCAATACAAAGTGGATCTATGTAATAGTATATGTGTCATCGTTCAAGAGAAATTCCTTTGCAACCTGGGCAAGGTACATATCAAAGTGATCATCCAACCCAGGGTCTTCTTACCAATCCCAATGTAGTACGAATATAACCATGTGAATAGATGTCCTGATGTCGAACATGGCAGAAACCACTTGATTACCATTCAATGATGTAGACCGTTAACAAGCGTGAAGGAGATCACCATTAATGTCAATGATTCCCAAGGTACTCTAGTAAATTCCAACGAATGTGAATGGATGAGTTGAAGTTGAACATCCATGGAATCATCCGATCAAAGGTCAATGATGTAAACCTGTTGTCAGACGTGAGGAGGCCTACCATTGAGGCATGCAGGTCCCAAAGTACTAACTGGTTTCTAAGTCTAGTTCCTGGATAATGTGTTGAAGTCGACAGGAATAGGCTCGTCGAAGGAGGGCCTTGATGTATCCCCCATCAACGACACAAAACGAACATAGAGATGTAATTGGTAGATCAAATGGACATGGACTGACACAGGTTTTGAGGCAAGATATTTGGGATGGCTGACTATAGAGGCAAATACTTCCCTTGAACACTAAGGCACCACTGCAAAACATGACATGGACCAAAACTATGCAGTGGATACTGTGACTTGCGTTGGGTGACCCAAAGGAGTGAAAGGAACTCAAAGGATTGGCTCAGTGCAGAGGTTCATTGGATTGTGATGCGTGCAAATGACAAAGTGTTGTGTTCAAGGGTGACTCTAAGAATTACTTGGTAATGTTCTCAAGAGACTGCTTGGCTTGCTTCTTTCAAATTTTCCCCCATCCAAATAGATGAGTACCTCTTTTTGATTTAACGAGCTCGAGGAGGATAACACATGCTCTATATAACTCACCTTCGGTAAGTTCCTCTTCCTTTGTTTAACGAACCAGAAGAAGTAAGGGATCGGTCCCGTATGGGCCTGTCGATGTGTGTTTTAACGAGTCCAAAGACAGAAAACTTGAAGTTTTTTCGGGATTATAGAGTTTGGAAAAACACTTAAAAGAGAACTCTCTCAGTTCCTTTTTCGGATAGTAGTCTAACGAGACCAAAAAAGAGATAAACTATCGCTTGAAAGATGCCCTTTCTAACCTTTTAACGAGTGTGAAAGGAAGCAAGGTCAGTCGACAATCTTTTCATATTTAGAGAGTCTTAAAAGGGTTTAAAGGAGACTCCAGGGGGGTTCCTTTTTCGTGTGTTTGTGTATCCATACGGGTCCGAAAAAGAGATAAAAGTTTACCCGGATGCATTCTCATGTATTTACGAGCACGAGAAAGAACAAAGACTAAGCTCGGTACTCTTCCCCCAGCTTGAAAGCTAGTGGCGTAACTCCAGAATGATCATCAAAGGCTAGAGACATGCCCCCCAAGCTTCAATTCATTCACCGACTTTGAGGTTGTCACCAATTTCTGTGCTTGATGGAGAAAAAGGATACACGTGGATGAAATGAAGGTTCAAAAATGAAACTTAACGAAAGACTCGACTTGACATCTACGATATCTGACGAAAGACTCAACTTAAAGGGAAAGGCAATAACGAGCTTGACACAGGAAAAGAACTATGCTCAAGGTTCCAGGTTCAATCCGCAGATTGCTATTTCATTTTTTAACGAGCTTGCTATAGAAAAGAAAAGTATGCTCAAATCCTCTGTTTCATTTTTTAATGAGCTTTCCACAGAGAAGAGAAACTATGCTCGTGACTGCTTCTTGATCAGGGCTTCCAAGAGGATAATGCTCTGGAAGGATACCATGTCAAGGGACAAAACTCGGTCATGGATTCCAAGAGATCTTCGCTGGATGGAAGATAATCACTCTGGAAGGAACACATGTCAAGGGTCTCGGCAGGGGTAAGGAGATTAGGCTCCAATAATCCTACCGAAGAAATCACGATGTCAACTACCAGATCCAAATCATCAGAGGTTGAGGTCATGGGAGACAACGCCACATAATTGACATGTGGCGGGGGCGATACTGTCTGCATATAAGAACCACTTAGGGAGGTAACCCAGTCAGGGCCGATGAATGAAAGTTGATCAATAGTCACAAGTCTTCCATTTTGAGGGAAAGATATCACACGGAAAAGAGTGGATACAATAGCTTTCATAGCATAGACATAATCCTGCCCAAGGAGTAAAGAGAAATCCAAGGGGTCTCGGACTACCATGACATCGATAAAGACAGTTTTTTCTCCCAAAGTTACAGGAAATTGAGGAAGGATCCCTAAAGGTTGACTAGTTCTTCTGTTAAAAGCTATCAGATTCTAGGTAACTGGCGCAAGTTGAGGACAACCCAAAGCATGCCAAGCAACAGAGGAAAAAATACTAATGGATGAACCTTCATCTATCAGTGTTTGAGGAACGTCTCGACCATGAACCTGTACTCTAATCTGAAAAGGAATGTGAGAGGGAAGATGAGGTCTAGTTAGCGCACCCCAATCAAAAAGGATGGCCTCATTACTTGGAGGGGGTTTCATAGGAGAATGAGGAATGCCCCCTAGCACGATAGAGTCTGTATTAATGAGAAAAATGTGGGCAGTATCGGGTTTACTCTCTAGAGGGAGGGTAGGATCGATCAATGGTGGACTTGAATCAACCACTTTGGCACTCTTCAGAGGAAGAGTGGTATTGCCTGAGGATGTAACCAGAGCAAACACTTTGGCACTCTTCAGATGAAGGGTGGGACTGACCGAGGAAAGGACTGGATCAACCACTTTGGCACTCGTCAAAGGAGGAGTGGGATCGACCAATGAGAGAACCAGATCAACCACTTTGGTTTCATTCTCCAAGGGAAGAATGGGGTCAACGGGTGGAAACGGATCGACCACTTTGGTGTCACTCTCTAATGGGAGAGTGGGATCGACCGAGGATGAAAAAAGATCGACCACTTTGATGTCACTCTTTTGATGAAGAGTGGGGTTGATCGATGAAGGAGCTGGATCAACTACTTGGGTTTGTGGTTCAATCGAAGAGGAAACTAGATTGACCACCTGATCAACCGGACTGATCGAGGACAGAACTAGATTGACCAGTCCATAGACTAACAATGGGTTGGGGGAAAGCTTATGATAACCTTTTGGAAGTTGAAGTTTTTACAAAAGAGAAGAAGCTGCGTCCATACGAGGACAAAGGTGAGAGTAATGATCACCTTTACATACCATGCAAGGGAATTTGAAAGTTTTCTTCTTCTTACCAACCTTAACATCACTAGTTGATGGGGTATCATCGACATGAACGATAGAGGCTAATGACGTGGAGGACCACATCTCCAAGACTTGGGTAAGACCAGGGAAATCCCTCAGAAAGTGGTCACCCTTACAAAGGCTACAAGGGAATTTGGGTTTTGGATTCTTCATTTTAATATTGTTGATTTCATCAACACTCCCAGTACTATTAATAGTAATTGGTTTCTTAAATCCAACATCGTCTATTGTTGGGGCCTTGGTCCTTTTCGGGCTCTTCTTCTTCTTCTCTTTCCATTTCTTCTTCTTCTGATCAACCTTGCTACCTGCTTTAGAGCTTTCACTAGGCGAAGAAGGAGAAATGGAAGGAGACTTGATGGGCGAAGAAGGTGAAAAGTTGACGTGAGGTTGATGTGTGGGTGGTGTATCCAAAGTATTAGGTCCAACTGAAACATTGGGAGGATTCGGGATCACCTGAGTGGGGAACAACCAAACTAGTAATCCAATATTGAGTCCTGAAAGATTCAGTGTGGCAACATATGGAGGACCAAAGTTTCCAAACGAAGGAAAGGTATAAGGTTCCCCAGGAGAAGGGGTTCCTCCATTGGTACTCCCAGGATTGGATGCCATTAACACTGACTCGACCTAAGGTCCTCTAAGTAAAACAAACAACACACGCTAAGAATCTGAGAAGCAAACAATCAAACAAACCTTCCTATGATGAAACCACTAGTTGGTGATGAAATCCAATGTCGCAAGATCAAAATAGGGAGGGGCAGGGATAGAGCGGGTGGATCAGTTACGTTGGCGACCTGCTTAATGGACTTACGCCTTGGTGCAAGATTCCACACAGTAATTGTGGATTTACCCTCCAAGGAGCCCGAGTGAGTTTGACCAACGTCTGTTCCAGGTACAGTGAGACTTCCCTTCACCGTCACCTTGTGTGAGACCCTAAAGATTGTGGCTACTAAGGTCACCAATTCATAGTTAGCCCCTGGGTGGGTACAGTCGACAGTCCAATCGAAACATATGGGCAGGATAACAAGTCCGAAATCAACTTGAAAGGCTCCCACACATAATCATGGGTATACCTTCCAGTGACCCCCAATATACGATCCGACCACTACAACCGGTTGGGCAATGGAGGGATAATCTTCGTAACTCACCCGAATGTGACCTCGTGCATAACCCCTGTGTGAGAGGGGGATCCCAGCAAGCTAATATGACAATTTGATTTCACTCTCCCTACCGCAAGATACTAAGTTTGTTCAATGGCTTTGGAAAGTTATCCTTTCAACCTATTCCAAAGCCCTACACCTTAAACTAATGTAAGTTTGCTAACAAAGATGTAAAAATCTGATAAATTTTAGTTAAGCATTGATTTTAATGGTTGTTGTTTACTCAGAGGGTGTACGAAAGTGAAACTAATGGAATGATGACTCAAATCCCAAAAATATGCATGAAATATGATAAGCAATCATTTCTTTTCAATGAATACCTATTTAAGGGAAAGAGAAAGAGTCATTTTCACTATCAAACACTTGATAAGGAATGCCCTCAATCAATTTTGTTCTCAATCAAATCCAATATTATGCTACAACATTTCAGAAATGCCAACTAATCACTAAGATGTACTTTTTTCATTTTCATGCAAATGATGATCAATTCAATGCAAAAACTTGTTTTTCCAACTACCCTTTCAGATCAAGGAGATTTGGACAAGAAAATGAAGATTTCGTACAAACAACACACCCTTTTGCAATCAAACAAGAGAAAGAAAACCAAAAATTCAAAATCAAGGAGAAATATATTGGATCATATGACCTCAAAAAAACAAATGAGAAGAGTCATAGACTTCTAATGTCCTTCACTAGAGTTCTCGCTCAGTTGGATAGGAGAGAAGAAAGCAACGGATCGATTTCAAGCTCTCAAAAGAAAAAAACTCAAAAAGAATGAAGAAGGGCATAAAATATGAACAACAAGGTGTTTAATTCTTATGAGGAAGCATGTCAAAGGTCAAAGGAAGAATCATTGAATCACAAAGCAGCTCAGGAAGTTTAAAGACAGGGTTGGACCTCCAAAAAATGCAATTTTTGAAAAGTTTTTGTGAAAAAAGGGGTTGGCGCTCTAGTGCAAGGGACACCAGTGCATTATAAATATCTGTCCAACACCTTAAGGGATCACTGGCACTCTCCTAACAAGGAAGGGGAGCGTTGGATTCCTAAAGCTCACAAAAATGTCCAAAAAACCTTAAAATTTAGTCAAATTTTGACAAACAAGCTGAGTGTGATGGGGTAAAGAGTCAATCAGCATACAAAATCAAACATATAAGATGAACAAGATCTTAAAACAATCAAAGGGTAAGACAAGGTCTATGGGGAGAAATCAAAACTAAAAAGTTTTGATTCGATCCCCAGTGGAGTCGCCAGTTTCTGTTGTAGGAAAATCTCCCTGCAGACAGGTAGATTGCCTCAAAGAGCTAGACCCTAACTCTAAGACAAAAAGTGCTTAACGTGGACACTGACTTCCTTTCAAATCTATACAAACTAATACATGAGAAGGAAGGAGAATATAGGTACCTCTTTATCAACATTTGTCCCTGCACGCTCCGAGTCGAGCTCCAAACTCTCGCTCCTCGATGAGCCCTGTAGACAAACAAAGTATGACCACTTCCTACTCTATCAAGATTAGTCAGAAATAGGTCTATCTGCTAAAGAGACAAATTCATGTGATATTGAACATGAATTAGAAAGAAACAGGCCAAGTAAATTATATTAATGAGGACAAAACATTACTTACAGCCATGGATGAGTTGCAGTAGTTCCGTCAAGTCCTCCTTGTCTACCCCTTGCTCAAAATATCCATGATCTGAATGATGATAGCTTCACTAATTGCTCCCTATGAGATCATAGGTCTCTTGCTTCCAAAATATCTTTGTTCTAGCACTAGCTATGAGATCATAAGTTTGGTGTAATTCTCCATTTCCAGTCCTCTTTCACCATGAGAAAGCTTGCTTATATAAGTTTAGAGACACTTTAACCACTTGAGATATCCTTGGGGAAGTTGAGGATTTTCCTCCTTCAGTTGAGGATCTTCCCTAAGATCATGGCTTGATTGAGGATTCGAACTCAACTGACCTCCAAGAATGAATGGATTCTTCCCCTATTCATCTCAACCAGTTAACCATTGCCCAGATTAGATAGCGCTCCCTCAAAAGGGGCATCAGGGCGCTATAGCACTCGCTACTAGGCTTAAGGGGGGCACCAACGCTCCAAATATCTATAGAGCTCCCTTAAAAGGGCCAAGGAATCTTTTTAACACTCCCTAGCAATGTGTGGGGGGGCGCCAGTACTCCCAGAAGACGTATGGGGGAGCGCTTCCCTCCAAAAACCTAGTTTTTTCAGTGTTTTCAGATGGTAAAAGGTTCATGACTTTAGCTAAGCATTCCTCCTCTTCCAAATCAGGTGTTTGAGGTATTGTAAGTGTATCATTAGTGTTGTCTTCATGGAATTATTCTTTGCTTGACATTTGCGACACTTGTGGATCAATATGCAACACTTACGACAGTTGAGAGGAACATGCGACACTTATCCAATTGAGTAATATTGATGTGTAACAAGGGTATCTTCTCTGACCCTACATTCAGAGCACTTGACTTCTTCATGGCCAAGCCCTAGGTATTTAGGTAGGTCATTTTTATTTCCTTCATTTTCATATTGATTTCTCATGATAGTTTAACTACATTTCATATTTCATTTTTCTCTACTTGCATATTGATTTCATGTTCAGTTTGTATTTATAATTTTTTTTTCTAGATAGGTTGTCATTTTTGGATTTTGATATATATGGATGAAGGGTGATAGAAACACCCTAGATTTTATAGTTTTATGTTTCATTGTAGGCATAGGTCCACCAAGATATTATTTGGTTCTCATGCACTCTACGAAGAGTACACGTCCCCAAGTAGGAGTTAGATGTTATCCCCAACTCCTAGGGATAACTAAGGAGATGATGTCTCGAGGCCCTCAGGTTGCAAACATGGAGTATCGAGATACAACTTGACCAACAATGTCCACTTCTACAAATAGAGACCCACCTCACTACTACGGATCTAGGTTCATCATGATGGTATCCACCACATTAGTCAACTTCTGGAAGACATTGGGTCTTGCTCCATGAGGTACAAGTCATGTTTATAGAGAGTGTGATTCCAATATTTGAGGCATTTTCATTTGTTGCATTTTAAATTTCTTTTTATTATGTAACATCTACTTGGACATTATGCTCTTTTCCCTATTTCACTTTGGTGGTTCACATTGCACCCTAGTAAGTGGGTCACCCTTGGGGATAGGGCTATTATTGGGAGGTACTCTTGATGAGTCATCATGCCATTCCCGACCATACTTGTCACTTTCCACACTTCATCCCCTCATCTCCTTACTTTTTGGTATTTTCGAGTGTACTAACACAAGAAGGGGTTGTCCCTCATTTCATGGAAAGAAGGGGCTGAAGGCCCGGAGGCTTGTAGTTGGAAAAAGATAAAATCCAATCATAAACCTTCTAGATTCTCTCCTAGGGATCTCGAGGACAATGAAATGTCTCTCATAAAAAACTAATGGGACCCATGAAAAATAACTAATACAAATTCCAAATAAGGTGGACTATGTGTGGGAAAATTTTTTCATGCTTATCTAGAAGTCCCACACATATTTTCAACTTGGGTAAGCATGATGTGAATAGGGTGGAGTCAATGTGGGCACTTTTTTTCATGCTTAGTTAGAAGCCCCGCCTTGTATTCAATATGGAAACATCTTAAAAGAATAAAAACAATAAATGGGCTTGGAAAAAGGTTGCATTGAAAATGAATGTGCAACACATCCTCTACAAAGGAACCCATAAATGAGACACTACAATCCATTGTATGTCATGAACCCCATGTCCAATATTATTTTCCCCATCCATGTCACTTCATTCACATGACTTAGAGAAAGGTATGATTGTGAAACACTCCTAAACTTGAGGTATGATTCACCCAATAGGTATCTTTATCAACCCTCCCATACCTAAAATTGTAAAATTACATAGGGTTTGACTTGATATCCTTGGAGGGTGTATTCATTGTCTTTGCAGGACCTAGTTGGTGGACATATTTGGAAGAATAAGCCTAGCTTGGGCTTCCTTGGGGCTTGAAGTCCACGGTTTGGATACCAGGGCCCACATGCCAGATGATGATCATTGCCTTTGGAGGCATACTATGATTCTTCGTAAGCTTGGGGTATGGAAGAGGGGTAAAATTGTTAATAGGTCAAGTTAAAGACAGAGCAGTAAAGAATTTTGCATTTAACTTTTAGTGGAAAACATTGACATTGCTTTAAACTGGGAACAGGGTGTTTTTACACAAATCCTGATCTTAAATCTCTTTGAAACAATGGATAAGACAACATATATGATAACAGAGGAAAAAAAAATCACAATGAGAAAAAAAATCGCCAATGAATTTGACACAAGAATCCTGTAACTGCTAAGATTGTATTATTTGAATTGATGAAAAATACAGCTGGCTCTGTGAGCTCTCATACAAGATTTAAATCATGGTCCTCGAATAATCAACCCTTTTACATTAAAAATAATCCCTATAAATAGGAGAAGTCTCTCCATCAAGTTGTTTGTGTCGGTTTTAACCGTCTCGACCAAAAATAGCCACAAATCCCACAAAATCTGGAACTGTCTGCCATGAAAGACGAACCAGTTTTCTGCGAAAAAGGGGTACGAACAGACGTTTTTTTCTCTTCAACGATGACACTTGGGAGAAAATTGAAGGCGGTTATTTTATATGGGCATTTTATGGAAAAAAACCACCTTTGGTTTCGTCAAATTTGCCTCCATCTGGCCTTAACAGCTCCTGCAAGATCGGGACTGTAACAAAAAAACCGAAAATCCAAAAAAAGAGGCTGAAAAACAGCATCGATTATCCCTGCTCGTGGAACTTGTGAAAAAAATGAGAGAGGTTTTTGTTCTTCATCCCGTTACAGAGAAAACAATCTATTGGTTTTTCAAAATTCGAATTATTCTGCTCGAAAAATGCTTTGAAAGTTGACTGGTCAAAAAGTTGCGAAAGCGGGTTTTTCAGAGGCAAAGTGGTATTCCGGACCNGGTGGTAAGTGGCTTTTTTTTGGGGGGGGGGTCTACTGGCATGTGGGGGAGACACCTGTCCGGGGGGTGGTAATGGAAAACCATCATTCCAGACCCCCCCTCTTGTTAAACTCTGGATGGTGAGTGGGGTCCGGAAAGTTTTATGACCGTGGATTTATTTGTTTTGATGTATGAGAGTGTACAAGGGGCAGACATAGGATAGTTTAGTTTGTAATTTTTTTGTTTTTTATGTTTTATTTAATTATTACATTTTTTATTTTGTTTTTAGATTCGATGGTTTTTGTTTTAATGTATTTTGTTTTATGTTTTATGTTTTTTATATTTTTAATTTGTTTTATTACTTTTTGTTATATTTAATATGTTTTGTGTTATTTAATGTTTGTTTATTAGTTTTATTTTATATGTTTTATTTTGTTTATGGTTTTTAATTTTTATGTTTTTTTATTTTAATATATGTTTTCTATTGCTTTATTTAATCTAAAAACTAACCTAGTTATTAATACTAACTTAATTAATTAACAACTGATTAATTACTAACATTCTAACTCAATTGCTAATTAATTAATAATTAATTTATTATTATTAACATGTTTAATCATGATTTATTAACCTAATGTTTTTATCCTAAGTCTGTTTATTCATGGAGGGGTAATATTAACGAAGGGGTGAAGGAATGAAGGGTGAGGGATTGATAGGCACAGCGTGGATGAAGGATGTAGCATGGAGCGGAGGAGGCTTGATGCAATGGATGGGTGACACATTGGGACAGGGCCTGCCAAAGAAAAATGCCTCATTCCGAACCACCCCCCCCCAACCGTTAAAGGCAGAATGGTCGGGGGGGTCCGGAATCACCTATAGACCATCCATCTGCACGCCTCCATGACAACCGTAGATCTGTGCGCACTTTTTAATCACCATTCCAGACCCCCCCCCCCCCCCCCCCNCAGAATAGTCGAGGGGGTCCGGAATCCACTGCCAGCCATTGATCTACGCGCCGCTAGATCGACCGTCGATCTAAGCGCGTTCTTTATTCTCCAGGTGTGAATGCAGTATATGAGGAAAAACTTAAGCTTAATGATTTTTTGAGGGTTTGGTGCACTGCTTCTCTTGAAAATAATTTGCAGAGATGAAATATTATTTGCAAACCTATACACCCAGCGTGAAAAATTTCTAGTCAACAGATGATCCTATGAATTATAGGGTTATAAAAGTGGCTCCACCTGGGGATGGCAGCTCTTTTGGGAGGTGTCAAGAACCACAAACCTATGAACATGCAAATGGTGCTTTATCCATTGGGTTGATCCCAAAATCTTATTCTGCAACCTGCACCTATTTTGATATTGCAACTGAAAACCAAATTAAGATAAACACTGCTAAAAAAGAAATGCTCAGAATGTTGAGCTTATTCGAAACTACTACCTACCCTACACTACCGACAATTTCATCGTTTTGAATGATACAATAATGTTGATGCAGCCAATCAAGTAGTTTTTGAGACCAGAGGACTGTTTGACTGCTCGTTAGCACAGTGAAAAGCGTAGGTTGACCTTTTTCCCATCGATTCAAAACTACAAAGTGTAATGGCCGCTGCTGAAAACATGATTGATCTTTACAATAGAGACCTCGACAATCTTGAAGAAAAAAAGTAATGCCATAGATAGATTGAGTCTCTACAGTGAAAACATTCTCCATATAGATAGCTATAGGATCAAGGTAGAAATGACATGTTCCTTGATTTTTGGATTCTGCCAACTGAGCGACATGCTCTGGCACTGTAGCTATATTATTTTCATCCTCATGCATTTCTTGACATGGATGCAACTTTTCTGATGGGTTTTAAAATGATGCTTCTGCTGAACACACCCCTGCAGCTGATTGTCTGATCATGTCAATATCATAACAACATTTTATCCCATAGTTGAATGATGGAAAAATATTTTGACAACACAAGTCATCCAGCACATCTGATATTGGATCCTGTGGAAAATGGAATGACTGTTGTATTGGTTCTACTGAAACTTCTTGATTTTCTATGCATTTATCCTTTATCATATACTCAAGATTCTTTTTCAAAAACTGAAATGAATTAAAGCATAAAGGTACAGAGTTATTGTGGATTAACTCATAATTCGCCTCAGGCTTTAATTTTTCATCTGAAATTTGAAAATCAAAGTAGATAAAGGGCTGAACTCTGGATTTAGGACAGCCTCCACATCAAAACTAGAATCTTCACCTAGTTGATCAGAACATCCTCCCTCTTTACCAATGCCAACTTGTTTACAATTTCTTCTCAAAAATTGAAAAGAAGAGAGACATAAGGGCAAAGATTTTTCCCTTACTCTAAAATTTTCTGTCTCTTCCTCATCGCTTTCATGACTGTTGTGCAAGGGCTGATTGTCATATCTGAACTATAAATGATCTTCTTCCTGCCAATGGCATGCTGCTAATTGCTTTGAACAATCCACATCTATTTCAGCCTCATGCTCATCATCATACTGATCACACTTGGGTGGATAATCCAAGTAAGGAATGTCGTCAAACATGCACATCATATCAACTGGTTGTTCCTCTGCAAATTGAGATGGAAATTCATCTTTGACTGTGTTGTGAATTGAATACATGAAAGAATCATTATCCAAACCATGGTACCAAGGATGAACAACAAAATGTTTGGGAACTATGACATTTTCTTTCTCTAAAATCAATGGACCATGATGTCTTTGGACGACAATCTCATCTTTCCTATTGATCCTTTGCATCATCCCTTCCATGGTACTGGCCAAAATGTCAAGTTTAGCTTCTGATGACTTCAGTTGCTCCTTTTCTTTGTTCTTTACCGTTGACCTTTTGATCAACAAGTTGGTCTCCACATCAACTACAATGCTCTGCATTTCTTCAAGGCTTGCAGTGTTCCTTTCTCTTAATTGGAATGCCATCTCAGGATCAAAGGCATCTGGGAAATGCAAGTGGGCTGATCCTAGGGGTGGCTTTATATCAATAGGCATTGCATGATACACCTTATTGAACCTTGCTGAAAACTGTTGTACTGTTTCCCCTGGATGTCTTTTCAAATGGTCATACTCTTCCAAGATGAGAAAAACATTTCTCATGATCGCCCATCTATCTAGGAAAACTTGCATAAATTGATGAAAATTTCTAATATTTGTAGCTGACATATTTCTAAACCAATTCTTAACTTCACCTTGCAAAGACAGGGCAAAAATCCTAATACAAACATCATCATCTTCAACCTCATAAAGTTCAAGGAAATCCTCAAGGTTTTGAATATGCTTTTCAGTAGTAATATTGGCATTATCTCCATCAAACCTGGGCAGATTATTGATGTAATTGACAGGGAGGTCATGGAGAATAGGAGGCAAATCTAGAGGCTTGTATCGGTCTGGGAATTTTGCAATCATAGGAGATGAAGCAAGAGGCTTACAACCATCCAAAGGTTTAGCAAGAGTAGGAGATAAAGCAGGAGGATTATGTCTCACTAGGGTTTCTACAGCTGCATCTGGGATGTGCACAGGTGTATGAGCATGTACATAATCTACATTTTGGGGTTTAATTTCTTGAGGCTCTTCAGGTTGAAAATGATCATCCTGAATTTCAACAATATACTCTAGACCAGGATCATGATAAGAGAGAAAGTAATTGCAGATGAAACCAAAGATGTCTTGAATGCAATTTGAGCTTGAGTACCTGGTCTTTCTAGGTTGCTTGATGATGCTTCAGGTTCTTCCTCCAGTGGAGTCTTTGAGTTTTCACTATCTGGAGTTGATTGGAGTCGCTAGGTGAATGACCTCAACTTTCTTGTGTCTGCTCACTGTCCACCATCAATGATCATATCTGGAGCTTTGAAGTGTACTACTGGGGAAAGACTTCCCCAGTGGAGTCGCCATTTTGTTAACACTCTGTAATTTTCCCAAGGCTGCGGAGGCAGTCACAGAGGAAACATCAAAACCACTTCGAGTCTTGGATATAGCCCTCCAAGACTCAGAGAGGGATCTATTTTTCTGATATAACTTTTTTTTAAGAGAATATTAGGATAGCTATGTAGAATAGGATAAGTTTCTGAGTTGGGTAGGTGTAGCAAAGAGGAACCATGGGCAATGGAGTCACAATCTGAGATTTAATAAAAAAAAAATGCTACAGACAACCTTACAGGGAAAGGTAGGAAAATCATTGGATTCTTCGTAAGATTTGGGTATGGCAGAGGGGGAAAATTTTTAAGAGGTCAAGTTAAAGACAGAGAAGTAAATAATTATGCGTTTAACTTTTAGTGGAAAACATTGACATTGCTTTAAACTGGGAACAGGGTGTTTTTACACAAATCCTGATCTTAAATCTCTTTGAAACAATGGAGAAGACAACATATATGATAACAGAGGAAAAAAAAATCAAAATGATAAAAAAATTCACCAATGAATTTGACACAAGAATCCTATAACTGCTACAACTGTATTATTTGAATTGATGAAAAATACAGTTGGCTCTGATACAAGATTTAAATCATGGTCCTCGACTGATCAACCCTTTTACATTAAAAATCCTCTCTATAAATAGGAGAGGTCTCTCCATCAAGTTGTGTGTGTCATTTTTAACCACCTCGGCAAAAAATAGCCACGAATCCCACAAAATCTGGAACTGTCCGCCATGAAAGACGAACCGGTTTTCTGTGAAAAAGGGGTCCGAACAGACATTTGTTTCTCTTCAACGATGACACCTGGGAGACAAATGAAGGATTTTATTGTATATGGGCATGTTCTGGACAAAAACCTCCTTTGGTTTCGTCAAATTCACCTCCATCTGGCCGTAACAGCTCCTACAAGATCGGGACTGTAACAAAAAAACCGAAAATCCGAAAAAAGAGGATGAAAAACAGCTTCGATTCTCCCTCCTAGTGGCACCTGTAAAACAAATGAGAGAGGTTTTTGTTCTTCATCACGTTACAGAGAAAAAAATCTCTCGGTTTTTCAAAATTCAAATTATTCTACCCGAAAAATGCTTTGAAAGTTGACTGGTCAAAAAGCTGCGAAAGCGGTTTTTTCGAGGGCAAAGTGGTATTCCGGACCCCCCCCTGAGGTGGTAAGAAACTTTTTTTTTGGAGGGGGGAGGGGGACTGCTGGCATGTGGGGGAGACACCTATCTGGGGGTGGTAATGGAAAACCATCATTCCGGAACCCCCCCTCTCGTTAAACTCTGGATGGTGAGGGGGGGTCCGAAAAGTTTTATGACCGTGGATTTATTTGTTTTGATGTATGAGAGTGTACGAGGGGTAGACTTAGGATAGTTTAGTTTGTAATTTTTTTGTTTTTAATGTTTTATTTAATTATTACATTTTTTATTTTGTTTTTAGATTCGTTGGTTTTTGTTTTAATGTATTTTGTTTTATGTTTTATGTTTTTTATATTTTTAATTTGTTTTATTACTTTTTGTTATATATTTTATTTTTTGTTTTTATATTCAATATGTTTTGTGTTATTTAATGTTTGTTTATTAGTTTTATTTTATATGTTTTATTTTGTTTATTGTTTTTAATTTTTATGTTTTTTATTTTAATATATGTTTTCTATTGTTTTATTAATTTGTTTTATTTAATCTAAAAACTAACCTAGTTATTAATACTAACTTAATTAATTAACAACTGATTAACTACTAACATGCTAACTCAATTGTTAATTAATTAATAATTAATTTATTATTATTAACATGTTTAATCATGACTTATTAACCTAATGTTTTTATCCTAAGTTTGTTTATTTATGGAGGGGTAAGATTGGCGAAGGGGTGAAGGAATGAAGGGTGAGGGATTGACAGGCGCAGCGTGGATGAAGGATGTAGCATGGAGCGGAGGAGGCCTGATGCAATGGATGGGTGACACATTGGGACAGGGCCCGCCAAAGAAAAATGCCTCATTTCGGACCCCCCCCCCCCCAAACTATTAAAAACAGAACAGTCGAGGGGCTCCGGAATCCACTAGCAGTCGTTGATCTACGCACCGCTAGATCGACCGTCGATCTAAGCGCGTTCTTTATTCTCCAGGCATGAATGCAATATATGAGGAAAAACTTAAGCTTAATGATTTTTTGAGGGTTTGGTGCACTGCTTCTCTTGAAAATAATTTGCAGAGATGAAATATTATTTGCAAACATATAAACCCATAGTGAAAAATTTCCAGTCAACAGATGATCCTATGAATTATAGGGTTATAACAGTGGGAAGGTTGATGTGGACAATATTGATGATGAATACCCCCACGACATGTAGATCACATAATTAAAAGGAGAAAACTCATTAAAGGGGAAGGTGGCCTAGACTACCGAACTAGACTATAATGGCCCCATAAATACTAAGAAGAACAATATTGGTACAAACGAAGCACCCAAGATGGTTATTATTGGATATTACCGAGATAAGGAGACAATCACTCAGGTTGTTGACCTCCTTAAGGAATATGAGGACTTGTTTTCTCGAAGCTTTTCTGAGATTAATGGAATTGAGGGATACTTGGGAGCTATGAATATACAACTCAAACCCTATGCCAATCCATTCAAGAGAAGACCCTACTGCCTAAATCCTAAGTACAAAGAAAAGGTGGGAAAAGAACTAGATCGAATTTTGGATGTCAAGATCATTGTACCTATGGAGGAATATGATTGGGTTAGCCCCATGGTTGTGAAACCTAACAAGACTAGAGACATTCATATATGCATCTATATGATAATTATGAACACAACTTGCATCTGTGATCTTTTCCCGACACCCTTCATAGATGAGTTGCTAGAAAACATTGGTGGCCAAGAAGCTTACTCATTCACGGATGGTTTCTCCGAGTATCATCAAGTTCATATCACAGAGGAAGATTTGACTAAAAACACCTTTGTGACTGAATGGGGGTCCTTTGCATATACAATCATGCCCTTTGGCTTAAAGAATTCCCCGACAATGTTTTCTCAGATAATGGTCACAACTTTCAAGGAATTTATCCACAAATTCCTTGAAGTCTACTTGGACGAATGGACTGTGTTCAGTATAATAAAGGAGCAGATACAAAACCTTCGACTAATGTTGGATCAATGCCGCTGGCTACAAATCTCTTTAAATTTGAAGAAATCCATCTTTTGTACACCCTTTGGTATATTTTTGGGCCATGTTGTGTGTAAATATGACTTGCTCATGGACCCAACTAATATTGTCACCATCTTGGATATGGTGGGCCCTACTTTAGTTCAAAAAATGCACATAACCTTGGGTCATACAACCTACTACATGTCATTCATACATAACTGTGCTCATATTTCGGCCCCATTGAAAATACTTTTGTACAAGAATATTAAATATGAATGGACACTGAAATGCCAACAAGCCTTCGACACCCTAAAAGAAAAACTAGTTACTATGCCCATTTTAATTTTTCCATATTGGTTCAAGCTCTTCCATGTCCACGTTGACGCTTCTTCCATTGCACTCAGTGTCATTCTCACATAACTAAGGGAAGGAACTAGAAATCATTTGTTCTACTTTTCCATCCAGAAGTTGTCTAATGTTGAAATAAGTTACACTACCACTGAGCGTGAGGGCCTCACTATGGTATATGACCTGCAAAACTTCTCCCACTAATTGTTAGGGTGAGCTTTCAAATTATTCATAGATCATTTGTCCCTCAAGTATTTAGTTAACAAACCTATGTTGGGTGGTCGTATCTACTGGTGGTTGCTTCTATTCCAAGAATTTGACTTTGAAGTTGTTGTTAAACCATGGAAACACAATGTGAGACTGGATCATCTCTCTCTCATTGAGACATGGGAGGATGCTTAGAGCCTTGATGATGAACTTATGGATGTGAAATTGTTTCGAGTGGAATCCATACTAGATTAATCAGCCAAAATAACATAATTTCTTACCATTGGCCATACTCCCCTAGGACATATTCTTGTGCAATGTCACCGACTAGTGACCCTCAATGTTGATTATTAGTTGATTGTCGGATAATTATATAAGTTGGGTGGAGATGGAATCCTGTATGAAATGTGCAATTAATTCCATAAAGTGCACATAAATACTACCAATTGCATGTCAATCCAAGTTTTGTGAGTTACCCTGGAAACCATGAAGATTCCCACCGAAATCAAGAAAAGAATCATCAATAAATCTCTTGGAATGATCAGTGCCCGCAGTATATGAAGATGTGTGGCAGCTATAAAATGAGTTGGCTAGGAAGTTAAGATCGCCCTTGATGAAGATAGTCTACGTGGAGCATTGGAAGGCACCAGAAGTGTGCAAGGTAGTTGGATTAGACAAGAGAGTGGAGAAGAGAAGAAAGAGACAATGCTCCCCAATAGTGAAAGATATAGAAAGGAGCTCTAGTCTCAAAAAATGTGTTAGCTAGTTAGTGTGTGAAAAATTCGATTCGATATCAGTCTCAAGATCATTCTAAGCTTGTTGTAATATTGTGATGTTTTGAATATATTCTTGTGTCTTTGTTCTATCCAAATCCTAAGGCAAGGCGCATGGCACATTCTATTTTATTCCCATTGTGTCACATAGTAATGATATGAAATTGTATGCTTGTCTTAAGAAACTTTTCAATGCACTTTATATCTCTATGTGATGGAAGTGATCCCAATAATAAAGATATGGTAGTTTTGTTCTATTATGTGTCTATTATGAATAAGTTGAATATATGTGTGTATTGTTTTAATTCTTAGTACTAAAAAATAGTTAGTCATATATAATTTCCATGGATACCAATAACAATAGTGTTTCAAATGTTTAATCCTCCATCCCCGACACAAGAACTTATGGTATTTGTGATCCTCTCTGCATATTGAGTGAGACCTTCCTCGACCTTGGTCGAGGATTGATATGTTAGTGCTTAGGGGGTTTTGTTGGACACACTTTGGATGCAACCTAGTTCTAAGAATCTCTAGCATTAATAAGGTCGGTACACACACAAGCATGGACTGAAAACAATGACACAACACCCAACATCCACTTACCTCCTGTCTCTTTCCTATGTGAGGAGCATTCTCTGGTTATTGATTGTATCGTTGATTGTTTTGTTGGTAGAACTTGTACTCGGAGTGGCAACAATGGTGTTTTACTCGAAATTGTAGCAATGGTGTCATATTTGGAATTACAACAATGGTGTCATACATGGAGTTGCATCAATGGAGAGTGCAATTAGAGTTGTAGTAGTTGTATTATGCTTGGATTCGCAATAACAGAGAGGAATTGCATCCACTGTAAGGAGTTGCAACTACTGTAAGGAGCTACAACTATTGTAAGGAGCTACAACTATTGTAAGGAATCCACTTTAATTTCTCCTATATAAAAATGTTAGTGCATGAATGTAACAAGTTCCTTAAGAACTATTTAAGAATAATATAAAAATGGCATACGGGGAAAGATTCATATCTTAATGAAAAATGTGATAAAACTAGATAAGGAAGGTGTCAAAAGGAAATGATTAGTGGAAAATGGTAATGAAAAAGGTACTATATGAGTGATGAAAGTATGCCAATTTAGGAACTCATTAGTGTTATCACAGAAAAATGTAGAGTGGTGTTTTCCCTATGAAGTGCCCCCCTTTGGAAAAAAGAGGGCAAGAAGTGGGTCAAAAACACACTTTTCCTAAGACTTAGTGATCTAGTGCATATGGTTTAAGAAGTGCCTAGATCTGGGCGGCCAGGATTTGCATGCCCAAATCTACGGACGAGGTCTGATTCCAGACCCCCCCCCATTGTTCTTCCTAAAAAGAGGAGGGGGGGGGGGGNGTCCGATATGAGGCCGTGCAAGTTTCAACGATCGGGATTTAAGCGCCCAGATCAAGGACTAAGGTTTCATTCCGGACCCCCCTTGTCATTATGCCTTTAATGAGGGGGGGGGGGTCCGATATGGGAAGTTTCATGTGGGTCCCCCTAAAACCCTTTACTACTTCCTCCTATTCTTAACGCCTTCACCTCCTGGTGACAAGTGTCCCCCGCTCCACCTCTCCTATTCCCCTGTCACATCTCCCACTTCCCTCCTACCTTTCACCACCGCACACCTGTCCTCTAGTCTCCTAGGTGTCATGTAACCTTTTCCTTCATCCCTATTATCTCCCAACACATGTACCCCTAGGTTCCATGCCACTTCCACTTGTGTCCTATCCATTTTCCCGTGGCACTTCTCATCTGGTGTCATAGCCCCGGTGTCTCCATCACCTGGTGCTTCCACCTCAACACTCCTCGTCTCACCTTCACATTTGCTGGTGCCATCGGCCTCTCTGTCAGATCCACATCCACGTTCGCAGGTCAAGCCCCCTCGTAGCAATCTAGTGAAGCAGCAGTGGCAAGGAAATGCCACCACATTTTCCAAGAGAAGATTTGACCGGGCCTTACCTAATCCCGAGAAAGTAGTTATTAAGGTGGTTGACGATGATTGAATGTCATCCCCTTCCATAAATAGAAGGTCAGAAGGAGACAAAGCGCAGAAGGTGACTGTCAGTCCATCCTAACAAAGAATGTGTCTAACAACCGACTGCATGGGCAGTATGACTGACATCTGCATGCACAGCCTAACAAGGAAACTCGCCTACACGAAACATTGAACCCATGATATGATCGTGCCTTCGGCGGTTGAGCCAACTCCAAGTATTTAGAGGCAATTTTTCCATTTTTGTTAGTGTTGTCGATGGTTGAGCTAGGCTCCCGCATTGTAAAGTTTTGATGAAGCATTGGTTTTCCCAGTTATGTATTAGCATTTGAGACATCCTGTTTAACGAAAGTCAGCTTATTTCCATCTCTCTGTAAACTATGTATTAAGACACTTGGAATTGGAGGATCCAGTCGAGGGTTGAGATGTTGTAGGATGATGTATGGTTGATCACTGCAATGTTTACACCAGTTTTAGTCAGCTCCTGCGTTACCTTTCCCTCTCACACTGAATATCTTGGAATTGGAGGATCCAGTCAAGCTGTTATAACAGTATTGCGATGCTTGGAATTGGAAGATCCAGCCGAGCCATCATTGTGTTGTTGTAGGTGTGAAATTTTAACATATTTAAGTGTCCTATATTTCTTCCCTGAGATTTTGGAAGGCTGGATGCCCATAGTATTATCGTTCATCCTCTCACCAAGTCTTCAATCTTCTCACCTTAAATTCAACTTACTGACGGAAGTTAGATCATGACCTCTCCTGCTTGTGCATGTCTGGCCCAGTTTTCTGAGTTAAAATGATATTCTCTTGGGTCTGCATCCATTCAACCACCCCCATTTATTTTCATGACATATAAAACTGATGGGTATCAGGCTTACTCCTTTCGCAATCCAGGAGTAGCTTCTGGTACTAACATTTCTGGCATCATTGTTGAGGACGAAGTTGAAGATTTTCCCCAGGATTAAATGACATTGAGCCTCTGATTCTGAAGGTGCATTAGGCATCAGAGCCCTCCAAGATTGATACTATGCGTTTGGAGACTCCACTGTGGTGAATTCATTGATGCGAACCCATAGGCGACTCCACTGTTTCAACCATGGCTTCTAGAGCCAGACATACAAGGTCTACTCCACAACTGCCTTTAGCAACACCTGAAGCTGACCCAGAGAATATTATCAGAAAGGGAAAGGCCTTTGGAGGAGGTACTTCTACTGCTAAACCAGGTAGTTCTCATGATTTTCATTATCCTATAAGAACTTCAACCCTTGCATCTCATTCTGTTTTATTTCCTTCTGTTGGATTTTCCCGAAGTATGAAGTTTGGGAGTGTTCCTGCTGAATTTTCTCCTCATGGTATTGGAATGGAGGGAGAAATCCTTTTCACTCCACTTTCTCTTGAGGTTGTACCCTGGTTCATACCCAATACCTCAGAAGATTTTTCTACCTCAGGTTTTACCACCCCTCCTCCTATTACTACTGCTATTGAAGAAAGGGAAACTTTTGTCCCTTTAATCCCTGAAGCTCATTCTCCAAATTCCCTGTAGTTTCCCTTTCCTCATGTAAGCTCAGTTCTAGTTTCTTCTGGTCGAAACCATTATCCTCCACCTCTTATCCATATGGTAGGTGCTAATCCCCTTGTAAACAGAATCGATACCATAGTGGTTGCCAGGTATGCCCCCTTAATCCTACCTTAGCCCATGAATCCTCTCCCTACTGGAGATTACTTAACGTATATGACTAAATTCACTGGAGAGGAGGACATAACTGTTGAAGAGAACCTTGCTTCCTTCTACAGTTATGCATACAACCTGAACATTGAAAATGAAGATGTCTGTATGAGAGTCTTCATCCAAAGCCTTGATGGTGAGGTTAGGAAATGGTTTAGGGGACTGACCCTTGGATCTATTGCTGGGATTGAATCTCTAGATAAATCCTTCTTGAGACAGTGAGGAGATAAAAAATATTTCATGTATTATATGACAGAGTTTGGGTCCTTGAAGAAAAAGGAAGGATAATATGTCTCTGACTTCTCCAAAAGATTCAATAAAATGTACAATAATATCCCTACTGAGATCAAGCCCACATAAGCCTCTACCAAAATCTCTTATTCTAATGCATTTGACCTTGACTTTTGCCTCCTGTTCAGAGAGAGAAGAGCTACTTCCCTAGCTCAAATGCAAGATGTGGTCATAGAAGTAGAATCTAATGTGTTGGAAACTGACATGATAAAAAATAAGGCTGTTACAGATAGATGAAAAGGAATATCATAGGCCTCAATCTCTGGTTCCTTTGTCCCTCACCCTCAAGTGGATGAATTGACCAAGATGGTAAAATCTATTTCTACAGAGATGGAGAAGATGAAATTTGAGGGGAAGCAGACATACAGAACTCCCCAAAACATTGATAACAGAGGCATCTCTAGGAGGCTGAATAATAATGTTCCTCAAATTTTCCCAAGAGAGCCTAGGAATAGAGACAGAGACGATCAGAAAATCCAGACTCCTCTTCAGAACGACATGTTTGTAGGTGAGGAAGGAGAGGAAATAGATGAGCTAGATCCTAAGATCCATTGTTTTGGAGACACCCCCCGTTTTCCTCATTTGACTCAATCATCATACGAGGAGTCTCTCATGAACAATCAACTCAATGAGTTGAGCAAGGGAGACAAGGCTAGCAACAGCCAAAATAGATACAACCTCAGATCCAAAAACAAGACGGGAATGCCTGATGTTACTGAGCAGCCTACTGGAGCAGAGACGACTTCCAGAGATATGGAAAACAATGACAAAGTTAAGAATACACAAATCCCTCCTCCAGTGATCAAGCCCCTGTTCCCAAAGTAAAATAAATCCCAAATCCCCCCTCCTCTTTTAATTTTGAGCATGAAATTCAGAAAATCATAATCCATGTGCCCCTCTCTGAATTGGTCAAACGTGAAGATTTCAAAAAGAGCCTCTCCAAGCTATTGCAGTCTGAACGATCATATCGTCCCACAGACTCAATCAACTTGCAAGATGAAAAGCCTGCAATAATCCTAGGTCCTATGGTGGAAGATAGAGATGATTCATCCCCTCCCTTCTACACATCCCTAAACATACATGACAAGGTGTTGCACAACTGTTTGATGGATTTAGGGGCCTCCCATAATCTCATGCCTAAAACTGTCATGGAAGAACTTGGGATGGAGGTCACAAAAGCTTACCATGACTTGTATTATTTTGATTCTAGAAGAGTCCAATGTCTAGGATTAATCAAATATATGGTGGTGACTTTGTTCCAGTTGCCCATGAAGAGTGTGGTCATGTACATTGTAGTGGTTGATGTTCCCCCCAAGTTTGGCATGTTGTTGTCAAGATCTTGGATAAAAAGACTTGGGGGAACCCTGCAAATGGACCTCACCTATGCTACTATTCTAGTGTTTGGGGAGGAACATAGAAGGTTGTACAAAGAATCTCAATTGGCCTATATCATCAGTGATGAAAACAACCCCACCAACCATCCTATATTTTCCATTGACACCGAATTGGGATCCAGTTTAATACAGCTCATCGATGCTCCTGAGTCTCCTCCAAAACTCAAAGAACAACCCACTGCCTCTCATGGATTTTCCCCCACCACCTTTGTTTGGAATTTTTTTTTCGATGGAGCCTCCTCCAAGGAAGTTGTTGGTGCTAGAATGGTGTTTAACTCACCAA
This sequence comes from Picea engelmannii, assembly GCA_009831015.1. Taxonomy (NCBI): domain Eukaryota; kingdom Viridiplantae; phylum Streptophyta; class Pinopsida; order Pinales; family Pinaceae; genus Picea; species Picea engelmannii. The sequence goes on from ML776779.1 coordinate 776,175, forward strand.
CTCAAGAAACCATACCCCTGTCCTGCAAATTAGAATTTGAGACTACTAATAATGTGGCAGAGTACGAAGCTCTTGTGTTGGGTTTGAGGGCTACAAAGTACATGGGAATCAAAGAAGTGTCTATGTTTAGAGATGTCGAGTTAGTTGTAAAGAAATTCAGAAATCTTTACCAAGCTAAGCATCCGAGGCTGATATCTTATAGGAATGAAGTGTGGGATTTGATAGACAATTTCTTCTTGTCTTTTAACATTTCATTCATTCCTAGAGAAGATAATACATTGGTCAATTCCTTAGCTTCTTCAACAAGAAATTTCAAAGCGCCCCTGCCACCCAAGCTCATGTACGATATAGAAGTAAAATACAAACCCTCTATACCAGACAATGTCAAGAATTGGAAGGTATTTGAGGATGATATTGAAATCAAGAGGTTCCTGGAGACTATTGATGAACTTTCTGCATTACATATAGAACAGGACCATGAACCTCAAAGTAGCTCACGTGTTGATGTGTTTTTAAAGAAAATTTCTAATCACAACATTGTGCAGTTACCCAACAATCACATTCCAATGGGACTAGTCCCTTCGGAGAGGATTTTTTATGATAATGATGTACCAGTGAAAGCTAAAGGGTTGATCGATGAGATCGACATATATGAATGAAATATTGGCATAGAAACAAAGTCAAATTTTATCAAATTGTCAAGCAACCTGACAAGAGAACAGAGGGTCAGATATGTTGATATTTTAAAGCAGTTTGCTGATGTGTTCGCCTGGACATACGAAGATTTCATAACATATGACATAGTTGTCATTGAGCATAAGATCCCACTAAAGGAAGAGGCCAAACCATTTAGGAAGAAGCTAAGACAAATCAATCCTATGTTGTTTCCTATCATGGAGAAAGAGGTAAAGAAGTTGTCGGATGCCCAAATCATTGTGCCTTTGAGGTATTCAGAGTGGGTGGCCAACTTGGTCCCAGTGAGGAAGAAGAGTGGGGAAATCAAACTTTGTGTTGATTTCATAAACCTGAACATAAGCTCAAAGAAGGACAATTACCCCTTTCCCAAGATGGAACATATATTGCAAAGGGTAATGGGAGCATCCGGGATTTCCATGATTGATGGCTTCTCTGGATATAATTAGATTTTTGTCCTACCAGAGGACAGAGAAAACACAACATTCACCACTCCTTGGGGTACATTCATGTATGCCAAAATGCCCTTTGGTTTGATGAATGCAGGGGAAACCTTTCAACAATCCATGGATATCTCTTTCATTAGAGAAAGGGGCAAGTTCGTGGTCATCTATATGGATGATATCATAGTCTTCTCCAAGTCTGAAAGAGAGCACCGTGAACATTTAAAAAGGGTTTTCCTGAAATGTAGGAAATTTGGCCTCTCCTTAAATCCCAAGAAGTATTTGTTTTCCATGAAGGAGGGAAAGTTGTTGGGCCACATAGTATCAGTTGAAGGGATCATTATTGATCCCAGTAGAGTCGAAGAAATCCAAACCCTATCACTCCCGAGATACAGAAAATAAGTCCAGTCTTTCTTGGGAAAAATTAATTTTCTAAGGAGGTTTGTTTCCAACTTTGCTGAGATGGTAAAGCTTATAACAACTATGTTGAGGAAAGGAAATGAAGTTAAATGGAACGTTGAGTCCCAAAATTCCTTTGATCAGATAAAGAAATCCTTGACTGAAGCTCCTGTGCTTATCAGTCCTGATTACTCATAGTATTTCCTTATTTTCTCTTTTGCTTCATTTGATACAGTTGCAACTATCTTATTGTAGAAAAATGTTGAGGGTTTGGAGCAGCCCATTTCTTTCTTCAGTCGGGCATTGAGAGATGCAGAGATCAAATATGAAATTATGGAGAAGCAGGCTTATGCCTTGGTGAAATCTCTCAAAACTTTCATAGTCTATGTCTTGCATTCAAAAATCATTGCATATGTCCCTTCAACTATTGTGAAGGAGATCCTCATTTAACCAGACATAGATGGAAAGAGGATCAGATGGATTGCCAAGATCCTTGAATTTGACCTGCATATGAAGCCCACCAAATTGATCAAAGGTCAAGTCTTGGCCAAGTTTTTGGTTGAAGCCAATTATAGAGCTTTGGGGGTAAAATTTGCCGAAAAATGCTCAGAAGATCAGCAGTCCGAACTGTCTGATACAAATGTTTGGGCAGACCCCCCATTAATAGGGTATCCTTGGTACAAAGATGTCATATATTTTATACAAGAGTTGTGACCCCTTGATGTCTTGCAGAGGAACGAGGCAAGAGATCTGAAGCTCAAAGAAAATAGATACTACCTTGTTAATCAAATTTTATATTGGAAAGACCCCCTAGGGGTGCTTTTGAGATGTCTAGACCCACAGGAGGCCCAAAGGGTTATGATGGATTTTCATGATAGCCTGTGTGGAGGGCATCACTTCTGGAAACCAACTATCTATAAAATTCTCAGGGCTGGGTATTTATGTCCTACTTTATTCACTAATGTCTGCAAAAAGATTAGATCCTACATCAAGTACCAAAAATTTTCAGGAAAGAAACAACTCAAATCTTTGCCACTAAAGCCTGTAGTAGCTTCAGGACCCTTTCAACAATGGGGATTGGACTTCATTGGGTAAATTCATCCTACTTCAAGTGCTCAACACAGGTGGATCCTAACTTCCACAGATTACTTTACTAAGTGGATCGAATCTATCCCCACCAGAAGTGCTTCTCATAAAGTAATCATGGATTCATGGAGGACATAATCACAAGATTCGACTACCCAAGCAAGATTGTCACTGATAATGCAACATCTTTCAAGGTCGAACCATTGATCTGACTCTTTGATCAATTTGGGATCAGATTGATTCACTCTACCCCATATTATCCCCAGAGCAATGGTTTAGCAGAGTCCTCTAACAAGAGAATAATAGGGATCATCAAACTACTGCAAAGATGAAATTCACTCTATGGGATGATCGAGTGACACCAAAGAGGTCCCTAGGCATCTCCCCTTTCCAACTTGTTTATGGGACTGAAGATGTTTTTCCTTCTCAGTTGGCTTTACCCATAGAAATTTTTTTTCGGGATTATGAAGGGGAGCCAGACAATATGGTTAGAAGAATTCGTCAACTGGTGGAAGTGTAGTAGACCAGAGAGAAGGTAATGGATAGAGCCAATGATTATCACCAGAATATCAAGCAGGCCTTTGACAGTAAGGTCAGAAAAAATGAATTCAAGATGGGATATCTAGTGCTTAAGTGGGATGCACCTAGACAAGACAGAGGGAAACACAACAAGTTCATCATCCTATGGATTGCACCCTTCAAGATCTATCAAGTATTCTTGAACAACACCCACAGGTTGCAGAATTCAGAGGGCGAAGAAGTTTTTAATGGCCCAGTGAATGGGCATTTCCTGAAGAAATGTTTCATTTGAGCCTTAAGTGGCTCTTCTGTTGTTGTAAATAGTGTTTTATGTCTATTTTTTATTTCAATAAGGGACTCCATAGCCCAACAACAAGGTACTGAAGCTGCAAAAAGAGTTCTTGGCAGCCTGCAGGGGGCATGCCATGCCCCATGGAGCCTAATGTTATAACAAAAACATGTAGAGGGGTGTTTTCCCTATGAAGTGGGTCAAAAACCCACTTTTCCTAAGTCTTAGTGATCTAGCGCATATGGTTTAAGAAGTGCCTAGATCTGGGTGGCCAGGATTTATGCTCCCATATCTATAGACGAGGTCTAATTCCGGACCCCCCCCCCACTGTTCTGCCTTTAATGGCGGCGGGGGGGGGTCCGATATGAGGGCACGCAAGTTTCAACGACCGGGATTTAAGTGCCCAGATCGACAACTAAGGTTTCATTCCAGACCCCCCTTCTCACTCTGCCTTTAATGATGGGGGGGTCTGATATGGGAAGTTTCATGTGGCCCCCCCTAAAAATCCTTACTGTTTCCTCCTCTGCTTACCGCCTTCTTCTCCTGGTGACAAGTGTCCCCCACTCTACCTCTCCTATTCCCCTATCACATCTCCCACTTCCCTCCTACCTTTCACCACCGCACACCTGTCCTCTACTCTCTTAGGTGTCATGTCCCCTTTTCCTTCATCCCTCTTATCTCTCGACACCTATACCCCCAGGCTCCATTCCACTTCCACCTGTGTCCTATGCATTTTCCTGTGGCACTTCTCATTTGGTGTCACAACCCCCGTGTCTCTGTCACCTGGTGCTTTCACCTCAACACCCCTCGTCTCATCTTCACATTTTTTGGCTCCATCGGCCTCCCTATCAGATCCTCGTCCATGTTCGCAGGTCGGGCCCCCTCGTGAAGAAGCATGGACCAAGGAAAGGCCACCACATTGTCCAAGAGAAGATTTGAACGGGCCTTACCTAATCCCTAGAAAGCAGTTATTAAGGTGGTATACGGTGGTTGAACATCGTCCCCTTCCATAAATAGAAGGTCATAAGGAGACAAAGCGCAAAAGGTGACTGTCAGTCTAGCCTGACAAATATTGTGTTTGAAATCCGACTGTATGGGCAGTCTGACCGACGTCTACATGCAAAGCCTGACAGGGAAAATCGCCTATGTGAAGCATTGAACTCATGATATGATCTTTCCTTCGGTGGTAGAGCCAGCTCCAAGTATTTAGAGGCATTTTTGCCATTTTTTTTTATTGTCGTCGATGGTTGAGCTAGGCTCCCGCATTGTAAAGTTTTGATGATGTATCGATTTTCCCAATTATGTATTAGCATTTGAGACATCCTATTTAATGAAAGCCAGCTTCTTTCCATCTCTCTGTAAACTATGTATTAAGACACTCGGAATTGGAGGATCCAATCGAGGGTTGAGATGTTGTAGGATGATGTATGGTTGATCATTGCAATGTTTACACCAGTTTTAGTCATGTCCTGTGTTACCTTTCCCTCTCACAATGAATAGCTTGGAATTGGAGGATCTGGTCAAGATGTTATAGCAGTATTTCAATGCTCGAAATTGGAAGATCCAGTCGAGCCATCATTGTGTTGTTGTAGCTATGTTAATTCGACATATTTCAGTGTCCTGATTTTCTTCCTTGAGTTGCTGGAAGGAAGGATGCCCATAGAAGTCTCGTTCATCCTCTCACCAAGTATTCCATCTTCTCACCTTAAATTCAACTTACTGACGGAAGTTAGATCAGGACCTCTCTTGCTCGTACATGTCTGGCCCAGTTTTCTAAGTTAAAATGATATTCTCCTGGGTCTGCATCCATTTTACCACCCCCATTTATTTTCGTGACATATAAAAATGATGGGTATCAGGCTTACTCCTACCACAATCCAGGAGTGACTTTTGGTGCTAATAGTCAGTACTATAGGAACGTCCCACCTATAATCACCTATGTAGACACCTAGGAATGGTCACTAAGGATACCACCTCACAATCAATGAACAGATGAACAGTTGTAGGTCCAGCCACACATAAGATTAGGGTAACTAAGCTCAGATCTTTGAAGGCGTTACCTCACACAGAGGCATGGCACCAATGAAATGCCCATATACATAGTAATCAAAGTGATGCCAAAAGCACTAAAACAAACAAAGAGGGGCAATCTCCCTACTTGCTCCCGATGCAACCTTGTACTTGACTCATGTGTTAGAGGAGCTTCTTGACACACTGGTTGCAAGAATGGATTTTACACTTGTTAATAACTTTTAATTTTTATTTTGGTGGCCTTGAATATTTCTCTCTCCAATCCTATTCCAAGGCCCCAGACCTATCTGGTATTGGTCTTCTATTAAAGAAAAAAAGTGTAATTGATTTTAATTTATAAATTCTTTTCATATGGTTGTTTTTATGTCAAAGGGAAAATGGATGAAACTTTAGTGATGTTGTGACTCTTAACCCAACCAAAGCAATGAAAAAATGTTAATTCTTCAATTCAATGAATTCTAGCTACGGGAGGGAAAACATATATTTTTCTTTGTAAAATTTACAATGAAACCTCTCAAACCCCAATCAACCATGCAAGGCAAATCAAAACCAAAATTTTAACAATATCTCAAACCAAACACTCTGATAATGCACTTTGTCTTTAATGCTTCAAAAGATTGTAAGCATGTAAAGTATTTTTGTTTATTTTTACAAATATTATGCAAAAAGTTCCTTAATCTAAACATGAACATAATCTACAAATGGAAAACCAACAAGTAAACAAGTAAAGGGATGTAGGAAATTGGTAGTGATGATGAAAAACACACTCCAATGTCTCTACAAGAATCTCAACTCAGAAATTACTATGGATGTAGATCTAATAATTGACACCAATCACTAAAAGGTAAAAAAACCAAATACAATTGATATAGGACAACTAGATCTAATCAAATATGTTGGGTGCACTTCCCAACTTCAATGGATTACTAGACAGTAAACAAGTGTAAACAATAAATCCAACCAATCCACACAACCACACTTCAAACCGAAATTGAATACACAATGTGTGAGAAAGGACTCAACCAAAGACAAGATCCAAAGGTGAAAACCAATAAAAAATCCATGAGATCAGACAAGCCAGATCCAACCAAAGAAATTTGACAACTTTATAATTTTCAAATTTTACAGGGGGTGTAGCATCTGATGACCTACAACAAGCGACTAGTTGCTTGTCACTAGTAGTGCAACAAGCGACACCCTGCAAAAATTTGAAAAAAAAGAGATTTGACTCAGATATGTTAGATTTGATGGATTTAACCTCTATGGGAGTACCAGAGAAGAAAACAACCACATTGAAACAAAGGATAATAGGCAAGGGATTCTGAACTAGAGAAGAATCAAAGATTCTTTCCTAGTGGATTCATCAATTCTGTTATGGAGAAGATATCACAGGTGGATAGTAAGATAGACCTAGGATTTGTCTACTAATCTTAGACAGACAATGGGCTAGACTCCTGTGGATTTCCTTTAAACTCAAATAGTTTGATTCATAATTAAACTAATAAATAGTGGAATGACATACTTTTTTCTGAAGGTTTTCCTTTGTATGTCCTAGTTGTTGCAGTCTTGAAGTTCCATCTCTAGTCTCTACAACATGCTCCTTGCCACGTCCCTGCACAAAAGAGACAAACAATTCCTTCCTACTTCTCTTTTGAATGTTAGAATACTAGATCTAGCTTGGATCTGACCTGATGTATGATGAAATAAATCAGATCTAAGCAGTCATGCATGAAATACAAACATTCATAGGGGAAAACCAATGATCTATTAATTTGAATAACAAAAGTACATCAATATAATTACATCTTAGTGTATATGCACTGCTCTTTACCCCTTGCTCCTTACTCCTCCTCAACTCTTCAACCAAGATAGGAAACATGATTGCAACTAATGTAGATGGAGAAGCAGCTATGAATTTTGACAACATAGATCTATAAGGGATTCTTCCTCCTCATGTTCAATATTTGTCTTCTTTATATAGATTCTTGGAAGATGCTTGGGAGAGCTTCTAGATATTCTAGACCAATGGAGACTCAAATGATGTTAGTTCCAAGTCTCATGCCGTGAAGAAGAAACTCATCCCTCGTTTGCCTCTTTGAAACTCCGCGAATCTAGAATCTTACAAAGGGTGTTGCTTGTTGTGAATTGATGACAACCAACATGTTGTTGGCTGTCCCATAGATGACCAACGACACCCATAAAAAATTGTTTGAATCTTGAGCTAGAGCTGTGTCTTAGATTTCATCTTCTATTATGTTCCTCTCTGGCCTTGTATGATGGAAATTAAGGAAATAAAAATCACCACTTCATATTGAATTTCCAGATGGATCCAAAATAAAAACATAGTGAGGGGAAAAGTTATAAGAACCATGGTTCTAACATTTCTCATTACTACTTCATCTTGATTTTTTTGAATATATTCAAAATAAAAATAAAAATAAAAATGATAAGAAGTAATGTAAAAAAAACCCAAAATAAAAACAAAATGGCCATGGGAAAAGTTAGAAGAACCATGGTTCTTATAACTTTCCCATTACTAGATTTTTCTGAATATATTCAAAATAAAAATAAAAATGATAAGATAAAATGTTAAAAATCCCTTAAATAAAAACAAACAAAGTGGCTAGGGAAAAGTTATAAAAATCATGGTTCTTCTAACATTTCCCATTAATACTTAGTCTTGAATTTTTTTTAATAAATTCAAAATTCAAATAAGAATAATAAGAGAAAATGTAAAAACCCCATAAACATATGGATGAAGAGAATAGTTTAAAAAAACATAAACAAAATGATGAGGGGAAATGTTATTGTCACCATTTTCCGTCATTTTATTGAAGTGGTGAAGGGTAACGTAAAGGTTCTTGTAACCATTTTCCATCATTTTATTAAAGTGATAAAGGGTAAAAGTAAATGTTTTTTTAATATTTTTTATAAATTTATTGAAGTGGTCCAAGGGTAAGGGAAATGTTCTTCTGACATTTTCCCATTTTTATTGAAGCGGTTAAGGGTAAGGGGAAAGGTTTTTCTAACATTTCCCCACTTAAACATTAAAAAAAAAAAAGTGTTTATAAAAATTGGAAAGAGAAATATTCTTCTCATAATAATAAAAAAATTATATAATAATAAGAAGAAATTGTAAGGGAATATGTTTTTTTAACATTCTAGTGTTCACATTCCCACGTAGTAAAAGTAAAAATGCAACAATAAAAATTATTCTCTCAACTACGATTCTCTTCAACTGCTACGTAGCACTTGAGCATTCTCCTCAACTTAAAGAACTTTTGATCTGATACGTGGCATTCTCTTCAAAGTTTGCTTGGAATACCACGGAGGGGGATGTGGTTTTTATAAGCAAGTAGAAATATTTTTTCAACTTAGAGAACTTGTGATCTGATACGTGGCACTTATCAGTGGGTAACTCACTCTTCCCACTCGTCCATTAAATAATCGTCTAGTGCAAATGTGTAATTAAAGCCCAACTCCATTTGTAATTTATTAGATTGATAGCAAACCATAATTGTAATTTCTCCCGTTTATCAAATCTGGTATCAAAGACCATTCTCCTATTGTTATTATGTTTTTCAAATATAATTTTTATTTTTATAACATGTTTTCAATTAATTATGTATCTATGTTTAACATAGCATTCTATTCTTTGTATAAAATGATTTTTATTAAAATAAATAATTAAAAATAAATAATTTATATTAACTATAATTTAATAAATTTGATAATTCTTTAAAAGAAATTGAATATTAATAAAGTATTAATGATATACAAACAATTTTATAAGAAAAATAGAAATGCAATAGACAAAGAAGATTATACATGACAAAACACAATAACACCATATATATTAAAAAATAAGGACACAATAAAAAAAATAAAATAAAACCATAATAACATTTAATGACAATACACACATACTATTCAAATAAAAATGTAATAAATAAATAAATGATAAAATGATTGATGGTGATGATTAACTTCCACTAAGACCTTAAGAGGGTAAGTGATTACTTGCCATTCTTTAGAATTTTGTTTCTGTGCTTGAAAAACATTAATAGAAGTTTTACAATATCACCATAGTTTTGTTGAGTTAAGAGGTTAGGAAGGTTGGTAGAGTGACAAATATTTTGAAAATGAGATCTAATATGTGTATAGGCTGGACAATCATAGAGAAAGTGCTTTTCATCTTCAACCTTCTTAGTGTCACAAAGGTGACACACTCTTTCATATTATGACATTTTATGAATTGACGAATGCCCAGTTTCACAAATTTGTTCATATCTTAACAATGTTTATTTTTTTCTTTACACTTGGAAAAACAAATAGATAATTTTGATCTTCTAGATTAGGGTTGATTACATCCTTATAATACCTTAATTTTATTTTTCCTCTAACTCTTTATCACACCACATTTTCTCCTTAAATTTTGAATTGATGATATTTTTAATAGTATCTAAACTATTTTGTAAAATGGTGTCTTCCATGATTCCCCGATTGTTGACTTTAGGAACCATGTCAAAATATTTTCTAAAGTCAACAAAACAACAAAAAAGATTGGTTTTGCAGTAGCCCTTCGCTGGAGAGACACTTTTATCTCTTCCAACATATTCCAAAGGTTTTTCCTAGGAACCATGTCGAAAGCTTTTCTAAAGTCAACAAAACAACAAAAAATATTGTGTTTGGTATTGCGGAACTCCTCTGCAATGATCCTAAGGTAACAAGATGATCCACAGTTGAATGATATCTCCTAAACCCAACCTAACCTTTAGCTCTTTTACCATGACTTTCTAGTGAGGATACATGATCTTTGTGACATTTAACAAAACAACGAATTTACTAATGAAGGTGTTCCAAAAGCACTCAGTAAACTCCAAAATCTTAAGGTGTTCCAGAGACGATAGGTAAACCCAAAATCCTTGAGTTGTAAGTTTCTCTTTCAACATCATATCCTCCTTTCAACAACGTACGATAAGTTAACTACTACAATTGACCGTCCAGTATTATTAGGCACGGTTCATGTAAGCTTCTCCCAATAAATTAAATGTATTGCATCATAGTGTATCCCAATGAATCAAATGTATTGGATCACAATGTACAGACAGGATGGAAGGAGGAAATGGCCACACATCTCAAGTGTAGCATGTTATAAAGGCCATAATGATATCTTTAAAATGTATGATATGATACAATGTTTGTATTAGTTTTAAACTAGTGATCTCATCGCATCGATCAAATAGATCTTGTAGTCATAAATAATAACTGGAATGAGCTATGGAACTGGAAAGCTATGGATATTAATTTAAAATAGGACTAGATGCTCTGGTTGGAATCCTATACAAGCCTGATATGAATGTGGAGGCTTTGAGCATGTACAACTATTGCTACTATGACTCGAACCTTGGTGGATTTGGGGCCGAAATATGGAGGCTGTGCAAGTTACGAGAAGAGATGACAAGCTCCAACATTAATTTGAGCATGATTGTCCTTGGGGTTTGCAGTGAGCGTGATGTTCATTATTTTCAATGTGCAAAAGATTAATCTGCATGAGGCTGCAACATAGATATCCGAGAATAGGAAGACTTCAACCATAATATTACAGAGGGAGTTCAATGGGGTTAGTGATCTTAGTTTCTTTTTTTTTGAAAGTGAGTGTGAAATCATGTATTACTGTAAGAAGTTATGATACAAAAAAGACAAGGGGAATCCATTGATCTGCCAAAAAGGAAACTAGATCAGGGATCCTAGAGTTGCGATGTTTAAGATAATAGTGGGAGGGCTAGGCCACCACCAAGGGAAATCGACCCAGTCCTCCATAAACCATCTTGAAAGAATAAACCATAACATATACATAAAATGTAACCAAAAATAACAGGGGTAGCTCTTATACTGAAAACAACTTGACCTGGGGCTGAAACTACGCTAGTCTAGGATGATGGGATTTCTTGCATCTCCATCCTTTCTTTCCTTGGTCTCCTTCCTCTTCTTCATCGTGCGCATCTTCCTGATACAAACTAGTGTTCCGCTCTGCTCTGCTGGAGTGATTTCCATGTGGTGTACATAGCGTAGGTAAAGGTGGAATTGGCCTGCCATTCGTTTCATTTTTTCCTTCTGGCTCCTCTGGTCCACTGCTAGTCTTTTTTCATTGACCTACAGATTGACGAGGCATTTTAGAATTTTTGTGAGCACCTCTTGTGGTCCTTGGTAGTCTCCCTACTAGTCTCTTTCTGGTCAGCGTTCATCTTGCCTATCAAAATTTTTGTTCGCTAGGCCTCCTCCACCGTTTTGTGGTAGAGGGTTGTTCTGGGCTGTGTAGCCCCTCGGTCCCTTATCCCATCCGTGATGCAGGAGCATCATCGATTCATCAAGCGAGCTAGCGCGGAAGAGGAGGACAGTTGGACAAGCCAGCACAAATTTTTGAAAATGCTTTGGAATTGTTGCGTGATCTTAAATGACTCATTTAAGATAAGGCGCACTTGTATATTGTAATGGACCTTGAGGAGATAGCTCCCATCCTTAGATAGATAGTCGGCATTTAATATAGTTAATGCTGGTAGATACAAATTTAATTTTAGATTTGATAGCTTTAGAGTCCAAGAGGGAAAATGGATATAGACACCCTCATTGTGCATTGTAACATTATTCTAGAAGAGCAGGAAGAGAAGAGCAAGTAGAGAGTTGTGTAAAACACCCATGTACAGACATTTGGATTAATAGATGAAAGCTTTGATTCAAATTCATGGTTTTTGTTGTTCTCAGTGTATTTGATATGGATATGCTCATAAATGTTTGCTTCCTGTTATTAATTTGCTTTTATATGTTGTGTATGTGATTTCATGGTTGAATTGAAGTCTGAAAGGGAGATGGAATGAGTTTCAATTGTTTCTCTAATTGAGCCAGAGAATTCCTGCAAGGAGTGCAGTCGAATTTTCCGCAAGGAGTGCCTTGATAGAAGGGTTCAATTAGAGATAGCTCTTGTTCTCATTTCCTCAAAGGTACAGTTGGGCACAAGAGTCGTGCAAGGAGTGCGCAGGCCAAGAGAAAGTCTCAGGGTTGCGAACCTGAGTAAGGAACTGAAAGACTACTACTGCAGGAGTGCGCAGAGTCGAGAGACTTCAACACTTAGACGTCGTTGAAGGCTTGCTGCAAGGAGTGCCTGCAAGAGGTTTCCAAGGAGACTTGAGGGTCGTGAAAAAGATCAGGAGGTATAGAACCTTGAGTGATTACCAGGGAAAGCACAGGGAGTTGGTGCCTTGAAAGATTGCAGGAAGCGTAGCAGGCTTACGAGCGGACGGATGAGTTTCGTGGAGAGGAACGCAATCGTTTCGCAGAATCATCAAAGAGAGAACGGACGGTCGAAATCCTCTGAGGAGATTTCGCGAAGTGTCGAGTGTCGTTGGATCTTGTGGAGGTGCAAGGAGGTTACGGTGAGAACGTTCGAAGGTTTAAGGCTCAGGAGGGGCAGATCCGTCGATCTGAGTCACGAGGACCGTCATATCTACACGTGATATCGTGTATCGAGAATTTTCGAGTCGAAGCTCCAAGTTGTTGCAACGAGAATTGCGATATCGCGATCTGCGATATCCCGACGAGTCCATAACCGTTCATTGTTGAGGACGCGTGTCAGGAGATCCAAGGAAGTCGGGTTCGGAGAATCAGGGGTTTCGAGAACAGAGAAATCTTGTCGCTCGGAATCGCGAAACACGATATCCCGACGGAAGAGTTGTGTGGGCCACGGCAGGAGTTAGTGGAGGAGAGGTGGCGTACCATATCGAGGATCGGGAAAAGGAAAGTCCTGAATCCATTGACATCAGGATTTGCGATCCCGCGAATTCTGAATTCCCGATAGAAGTGACAAAGGAGTTGAAGAGACAACTCACGCGTACATCAGAGTTTCGTTGCATCGGGTATTGGGAGATGGCAAATCATAGTGCTCGATATTGCGATTAGCGATATCCCGATAAGGAAAATCCCGACAAAGCAGAAAATCCTGACAGGGGAAGATAAATTCATCGTTGACTGGCCATCGGGTCTCGGGGATTCGAGAGCCCAGTGATCGACAGTGAACTTGCGAAGCCGCGAGTTCCGATCCTCCGATAAGTAAAGAAAGGGGGATCGTGCAGAAGAGAATATGTGGGGTGTAGATTTCCCGATAGGGAAATAGAAGAACCTTGGTGTTCTTCGGGCTGAAGAGAGGAGAAGATCCTGTGTGAGTGGGTGTGCCTAGAGGTGCGGCTGCGTCAGAGTGGTATCAGAGCCTAGAAAGACTCTTTGCTTTCTATAGCAGAGACGAGGAGAATTCACCATGCTGCCCAGGAGAGAAAGGCAATCACTTGATCCAGAGAACAGAGAGATGTGAAGAAGAGGCAGACAGATGGTAGATCTAGCCATAGAGAGGCAAATGCGTGATCTCCGAGCAAGACTTGAAGATATGGAGACAACGCAAAGATGCACAGCCAGTGCAGGGGATCTCACTGATTTTGAGAGCAAGATTGAGGCTGAACGTGAGGAAGAAGTTACAGCCGAGGATGCAGTGAATGAACTCCTAATTAAAGCTATTGCCAGGATGGGTGCAAAGGCAAAAATGGACATTCCAGTTTATGAGGGAAACTTGGATGCAGAAGAGCTTCTGGATTGGATTAGAACTCTGGATACTTACTTCGACTATGAAGATATCGAAGAGGATAAGAAAGTTAGGCATGCTTTCACATGCTTGAAAGGACATGAATCATTATGGTGGGACGAGCTACAAGCAGATAGATGCTACAAAAGCAAGCAGAAAATTAAGAGCTGGGATCAAATGATCGCGAAGATGAAGGCGAAGTTCATCCCAAGAGATTATCAAATCACTCTATTCAGGAGGATGCAGAACCTGAGACAGAAGTTGATGACAGTGAAAGAATACACTGAGGAATTCTATTGACTGAAGATCAGGGCAGGTCATCGGGAGAGCGATGATGAGAAAGTTGCCAGATATCTAAATGGCCTAAGATATGACATTCGGGATGAATTGAGTATGGCGACCATTCGGACTGTGGAGGACGCATATCAGATGGATTTGAAAGCATAAGAGAAGCTGAGTCGTAAGCAAGGTCAGTGAGGGCGAGGCAGGAGTCATCCAAGAGGCAAGTCAGTTGCCCAGGAAAGAAATCAGAAGCCCAAGGAGGAATGGAAGAAACCTTAGGGTAAGATTGAGAGAGGTGGGACCTCACAGAGAGGGCCATACGTTGAACAAAAAGGGAAGCATAGTGAGCAGAGCGGAGGATATGCTGACAACAACACTTTTCCTCGTACTAGAGGCAAAGGAAGAGGAAGAGGTGGAGTAATCACATGCTTCACATGTGGAAAGAATGGTCACAAGTCTTATGAGTGTCCAGAGAAAAAGAAGGACATTGGGGAAGCTCACATCACTGAAGCATAGAAGCGGGATGTTGATCAGAAGACGCTGAAGATGGAAGATCGCTCATGATGCGAAAAGTCCTTTTGACACTTGAGAAAGAGGTGGAAAGTTCATCTCAATGGACCAGACTTTTCAGAATAGCTTGCAAGACCAAGGATAGGGTATGCAAGGTTATCGTGGATAGTGGTAGCATGGATAATCTCATTTCAACCAAGATGGTAGAGAAGCTAGAGCTGGAGACGACTGATCATCCAAGCCCATACAGAGTTTCGTGGCTACAGAAAGGACACCAGGTAACTGTTACTAAACAATGCTTGGTTGAATTCAAAATAGGTGGATATAATGATAGGATCTTATGTGATGTTATTCCTATGGATGTATGTCATTTATTGCTGGGTAGACCATGGCAATATGACAGAAATGTGATCCATGATGGGAGAATGAACACATATACCCTGGAGAAGAATGGGAGAACCCATATGTTGCTTCCACTAAAGGATAAGGAGGTGAAGCCGGAAGTAAGCAATATAGTACTTCTCATGAGTGGGAAGGAACTTCTCACTGAGGTTAAGAAGAAAGAAGATCCACAATTCTTTGTGGTCAGAAATCCGAGAATTGTTCTGACTAGCACAAGAGTGGATGATCTACCAGAGGAGATTTAGGAACTACTGGAAGAGTTCACTGACATCATGGTAGATGAATTACCTCGTTCGTTGCCAGTGATGAGGAGTGTGAGTCATCATATTGATCTAATACCAGGAGCCAGTTTTCCAAACAGAGCAGTGTATAGATTGATGCTGCAAGAAAATGAAGAAGTCAAGAAACAGGTCCAGGAGTTATTGGACAAAGGATTGGTCAGGGAAAGCTTGAGTCCATGTGTTTTTCCAACAGTACTCAGTCCGAAGAAAGATGGAGGCTGGAGGATGTGTATCGACTCTAGGGAGATTAACAAAATAACCATCAGGTATAGGTTCCCATTGCCGAGAATGGATGATCTGATGGATTGCCTGAGTGGGGCAAAGTACTTTTCAAAGATTGACCTGAAAAGAGGATATCACCAGATTCGCATGAGGGAGGGTGATGAATGGAAAACAACATTCAAGACTAACGAAGGGTTGTATGATTGGCTAGTCATGTTGTTTGGCTTGACGAATGTTCCAAGTACCTTTATGAGGTTGATGAATGAAGTCCTGAAGGATTTCATCGGGAAATTTGTCATTGTATATTTGGATGACATATTGATTTTCAGTAAGACTAAGGATGAACATATGAAGCATTTGTCCATTGTGATGAAGAAGCTATAGTAGGAGAAGCTGTTGATAAATACGAAGAAGTCCTCATTCATGAAGACAGAGCTCATTTACCTGGGTTTTGTTATTTTGGTGAATGAGTTGAGGATGGATCCAGATAAGGTGGAAGTGATTAAGAATTGGCCATCACCGAGAAATATTTTCGAGGTGAGAAGTTTTCATTGACTGGCTAGTTTCTACCGGAAATTCATCAGGAATTTCAGTGGAATCAGCGCAACGATGATGGATACCATGAAAAAGTGGCATAAATATTTTCACTGGACAACAAAGGCTGAGAAGAGTTTCAACCTGTTGAAATGGAAGATCACGGAGCAACTGGTTTTGGTGTTGCCGTATTTCTTGAAGACGTTTCAGGTGAAATGTGACGCGAGCAGGTTTGCCATAGGAGCGGTCTTGAGTCAAGAGGACAGACCAATAGCATATTTCAGCGAAAAGCTGAATGAGGCGAAATTGAAATAATCCACGTATGATAAAGAATTCTATGCCATAATACAGGCATTCAAGAAGTGGAGGCATTACTTGATCCCAAAAGAATTTGTTCTATATAGTGATAACCATGCATTGCAGTTTGTGACTCAACAGGAAAAGTTGAATCAGAAACATGCCAAATGGGTAGAGTATATGCAGAATTTCACATTTGTGATTAAGCATATTTTGGGTACTGCTAACAAAGTGGCTAATGCTTTGAGCAGGAAATGTTTGTTGTTGCAGGAGTTCTGAGTCAAGACCTTAGGTTTTGAATATCTTAGGGACATGTACGCAGGTGATGCAGATTTTGGAGAGGCGTATGAAGCAGCTAAGAATCCAGTTCTCAGAGACAGAAGCCCTTGGATAGACTACATGATCCAGGAGGGATTTCTATTCAAAGGCAATCAACTGTGTATTCCAAATTGTTCCATGAGGGAGAACCTGTTGAAGGAGAAGCAAAGTGGTGGATTAGTAGGACACTTTGGCCATGAAAAAAAATTTGCTAAGCTGAATGAGTCATATTTTTGGCCAGGGATGCGGTCAAAGGTTCATCAATTTGTAGATAGATGTCGAGTTTTCCAGCATTCAAAGGGGAGGAAGCAAAATGCAGGATTTTATCAGCCATTGCCCATACCAGAGAGACCATGGGAGGCGATAAGCATGGATTTTGTATTGGGGTTGCCAAATACACAAAAAGGATTTGATTCATTCTTTGTGGTAGTGGACAGGTTTTCCAAGATGGCACATTTCATCCCATGCCAGAAAACCAGCGATGCGACTCACATTGCAAATCTATTCTTCAAAGAGGTCATTCGACTTCATGGTTTGCCGAGGAGTATAGTTTCGGATAGAGATACAAGGTTCGTGGGACATTTTTGGAGGACCTTATGGAAGAAGCTCGGGACTAACTTATCGTTTAGTTCGGCTTATCATCCTCAGATGGATGGGAAAACAGAAGTGGTGAACAGAGTCTGGGAGACTTGCTGAGAAGCTTGGTGACGGAGCACCACTGCAGTTGGGAAAAAATATTGCCATAGGCAGAGTTTGCATACAACGACTCAGTGAATCGGAGCACAGGGAAGAGTCCATTTCAAGTTGTTTATGGCGTGTAGACGAGGGGATTTTCTGAGTTAAGTGATTTAGAACAGACTGCTACTAGCAGCGCTAGTGCAGAGGAATTCACAAAGACGAGGAAAGAACTTCACAGCAGGGTGAAGGAGCGACTGCTAAAATCAAGTCAGGAGTATAAGCACAGAGCAGATCAACATCAGAGACAACTTCAATTCGAGGTTGGTGATGTATTTATGGCACATTTAAGGAAAGAAAGTTTCCTGAGGGGAACATAAAATAAATTGAAAATGAAGAAAATCGGACCATGCAAGGTCTTGAGAAAATTCGGAGAAAATGCTTATGAGATCGAGTTTCCAGATGGGATAGGAATATCTCCGATATTCAAAGTGGTAGATTTATACCCATATAGAGCTGGTGAAGCAAGGACTGGAACTAAGAAGACAGTGATCCAGTGGATGGAACAGATGCCATTTGCAGAGATGCCATAGATGGAGTGAATATTGGACAAGAGAGTGGGTAAGAGGACCAGGCGAAAGAAATACTTTGAGTATCTGGTCAAGTGGAGGAATCATCCAGTGGAAGATGCCAACTAGGAGAACGAAGCAAAGATTCAGATGCATGGACAGACTATGCAGGAGCTCATGGACAGGAGCCCATGAAATTTTTCAAGCCGAGGAGTATGATGCAAGAGCATCACCAACTCATCAAGCGAGCCAACGAGGAAGCGGAGGACAGTTGGACAAGCCAGCACAAATTTTTGAAAATTCTTTGGAATTGTTGCGCGATCTTAAATTACTCATTTAAGATAAGGTGCACTTGTATATTGTAATGGACCTTGAGCAGATAGCTCCTGTCCTTAGATAGATAGTCGACATTTAATATAGTTAATGCTGGTAGATGGGAATTTAATTTTAGATTTGATAGCTTTAGAGTCCAAGAGGGAAAATGGATATAGACACCCTCATTGTGCATTGTAACATTATTCTTGAAGAGCAGGAAGAGAAGAGCAAGCAGAGAGTTGTGTAAAACACCCATGTACAGACATTTGGATTAATAGATGAAAGCTTTGATTCAAATTCATGGTTTGTGTTGTTCTCTGTGTATTTGATATGGATATGCTCATAAATGTTTTCTTCTTGTTATGCATTTGATTTTATATGCTGTGTATGTGATTTCATGGTTGAATTGAAGTCTGAAAGGGAGATGGAATGAGTTTCAATTGTTTCTCTAATTGAGCCAGAGAATTCCTGCAAGGAGTGCAGTCGAATTGTCTGCAAGGAGTGTGTTGGCAGAAGGGTTCAATTAGAGATAGCTCTTGTTCTCATTTCCTCAAAGGTGCAGTTGGGCACAGGAGACGTGCAAGGAGTGCACAGGCCAAGAGAAAGTATCAGGGTTGTGAACCTGAGTAAGGAATTGAAAGACTACTACTACAGGAGTGTGCAGATTCAAGAGACTTCAACACTTAGACGTCGTTGAAGGCTTGCCGCAAGGAGTGTGTGCAAGAGGTTTCCAAGGAGACTTGAGGGTTGTGAAAAAGCTTAGGAGGTATAGAGCGTTGAGTAATTACCAGGGAAAGGACAGGGAGTTGGTGCCTTGAAAGCTTGTAGGAAGCATAGCAGGCTTGTGAGCAGGCGGACGAGTTTCGTGGAGAGGAACGCAATCGTTTCGCAGAATCATCAAAGAGAGAATGGACGGTCGAAATCCTCTGAGGAGATTTCGCGAAGTGCCGAGTGCCATTAGATCTTGCGGAGGTGCAAGGAGGTTATGGAGAGAATGTCTGAAGGTTTAAGGCTCAGGAGGGGCAGAGTCATCGATCTAAGTCATGAGGACCGTCAGATAGACACATGATATCGTGTATCAGGGATTCGCGAGTCGAAGCTCCAAGTTGTTGCAACGAGAATTGCGATATCGCGATCTGCGATATCTCGATGAGCCTAGAACCGTTCATTGTTGAGGACACGTGTCAGGAGATCCAAGGAATTTAGGTTCAGAGAATTGGGGGTTTCGAGAACAGAGAAATCTTGCCGCTCGGAATCGCGAAACGCGATATCCCGATGGAAGAGTTGTGTCGGCCACGATAGGAGTTAGTGGAGGACATGTGGCGTACCATATTGGGGATCGGGAAAAGGAAAGTCCCGAATCCATTGACATCAGGATTCGCAATCCCTTGAATTATGAATTCCTAATAGAAGTGACAAAGGAGTTGAACAGACAGCTCATGCGTACATCGAAGTTTTGTTGCATCGGGTATCAGGAGTCGGCAAATCATAGTGCTTGATATCGCGAGTAGTGATATCCCAATAAGGAAAATCTCGACAAAGAAGAAAATCCCGACAGGGGAAGATAAAGTCAACGTTGACTGGCCATCGGGTCTCGGGGATTCAAGAGCCCAGTGATCGACAGTGAACTTGTGAAGCCATGAGTTTCGATCCTCCGATAAGTAAAGAAAGGGGGATTGTGCAGAAGAGAATCTATGGGGTACAGATTTCCCGATAGGGAAATAGAAGAACCCTGGTGTTCTTCGGGCCAAAGAGAGGAGAAGATCCTGTGTGAGCGGGCGTGCCTGCGGTGGAGCTGCGTCAATCCGCTTCTTTAATTAGTTATGTCTAGGATTGTCCCTTGCGTGTGGTGTTAATTTCTCTTTCCCACCTATTGATGATTTCTTTTCCCTTTGGATCAACTTGCGTGAGAAAGGTACCCTTGGCTTCTCTTGCCACTTGTTTCATCCTTTTGATCCTTAGGGCGCTTTTCAGGGGTTCTTTTCCATGGGGACCTCTCTTGCTATGGTTTTTCTTCATTCTTACCATCTCGTCTTTCTTGTGGTGGTTTTTGTATTGGGTTCTCCTCTTGTTCCTATTCGCCCCTTCCTCCCTTCCTAATTTGTAAGATGGGCTCTATAATTGCTTCACTCAAGTCTGTGGCTATTACTAGTGTTTCTTCTTTTATGGTATTTCCCTGGCTGCAGGCTCATATCAACAATCATGGGCCTCTCATAAAGGTGTATCTTCAGGTCCTTTTTCACTGTTTCAAAGTGTGTTCTCTTGGGAGACCTGCCCTCATCTCTGCGCCAATCCTTTTTCCTACACATTGTATGACAATCATTACCACTCCCCGCATCTATACTTGGGTGAGGGGTACCCATACTCGGCCATTGGGAACCCTTTTGTCCTTCATCCTTTGTTGCCTGCAGATTAACTTTTCTACTTTCCCACTGGCAGCCCCTATTCTTCCTCCTATTGACAGGACCGTGGTGTCATACCTCTTCTTGTTGTGTTACCTCTGGATATGCATTGTAACTCATGTTTGGGTGGTGGGCTATCAGATTCTGCCTGGATCCTTCATGCCCTTCAGTTATTTTTGTGCCTCCATCCTCGATGTGGTCATCCGTACTTTGGTTGTCGTCATAGTATTTTTCCGCTAGCTAGATGCAGTCTGTTCGGAACTGTCCATTCGGGATGTTACTCCAGATAGTGTCGAGTTCTGGTCCTTGCTAGTTGACCCCCTCATTAGTGATTCTATCCGCCAATCCATTTGTTGATCGTCGCACCTAATGCAAATCCACCGTGATCCCCATCTGCAAGTGCTCCTAAATTGTTTGCAAGGACTATGCCAAGCACCTATGCCGCTGAATTTTGCCCACTCTAGTACCGTTTTGGAGTCTCCTTCCACTATGACATTTGTCATCCCATCCCGCCTTAGAATCTCGAGGCCGGTCTCCAGAGCTCCAAATTCCGTGGAGTTTTTGGTTGAGTTTCCCAAAATCCCAACATACAACAGAATGATTTTCCCTTTATTGTCCCTGATTACTCCTCCCATTCCTATCTATCCTGGGTTACCTTTCGACGCCCCGTCGAAATTCATCTTGAGGGAGCCTATTGGTGGTGGTTTCCAGTTGCGCTCACCTACTTTGAGTTGCAGTGGCTGTCTTACCGAATTTGTGTTGCATTTGTCTTTCAGGTGGAAGGCTTTTAGAATTCAGGATTCCTGGTCTATGAGTTGTGCTCTTCCTGTCTGGCAGTTGCAGCTCTATACCGTTTCTTTGGTCATGGAGATTATTGTTTCCTTGATCTTCCCTTCCGGCTAGCTTTGATTCTTGAAGATGTGTCGGTTCCTTTCTTTCCATATTTACCATATGATCATTCTTGGGATGAGGGTCCAACAGAGGTTCACCTCTTCGTTTTCACTGTAAGTCTCTTTCCAAGTATTGATAGTTGCAGAGATGTTACCTCAAATCCTATTTGACTGTCGGAAGATACCTGCCACCCAATCCCAGATTTGTACTGTGTAGGTGCATTCGTCAAGGCGATGGTTCATTGTTTCCTCCTTGTCTTGACAGAGGTGGCATCTGGAAGGACCTATGAGTCTTCTTTTCCTTAGGTTTTCCCAAGTTAGAATTCGGTTGTGGAGTATTAACCATTGGAAAATTTTTATTTTTGGCCACTAGGGGTCATTCCAAAGCTTACCCCATTGTTGCGTCAGGTCTTATTGGTCTTGGTCCTCTATATAGTGTCAGGATTCTTTGATATTGAATTCCCCATCGTCTTTTTGTCCCCATATCAGCTGGTCATTTCCTTCCATGACTGCAATTTTTTGTTTCCCCAATTCCTCCTCCACCTCTTTTACTGTTGTTGCGGTTTGGGATCTCTTCTGTGCGGTGGGAGTGTTCCAGATTCTGTGCGGTGGGAGTGTTCTAGATTCATGATTAGCTCCTATTGGAGTACCTCATTGTTTGGTTTCTCCATTATAGGTTCCTTTTGCCATGCGTCCTCCCAGAATATAGTTGTTCTGCCATTCCTTACTTCCCAAAAGTTGTGTGTTTGAATCCAGGCTTTGTTGCGCCAGGCTAGGTTCCAGATGGTTGAACCTTCCCTGGTTCCTTTGAAGCGGACTCTACCTTGGTCGTTTATGTCTGGGGCATACTTTTCCTTCCATAGTTTTTCCCATGGTGTATTTGTTTCTTTGACTCATCACCACCAAAGTTTCGTCCCGTAGGCATCATTGGTCACTTGCGGGTCTTGTAGTCCCAGACCTCCTTTGCTTTTTGGTTTAAGGACCTTCTCCCAAGCCACCAGGGCCCATTTTTTCCTTGTTTCTGCTCCTCACCATAGGAAGTCTCTTTGGATGGTTCTTATTTTTTGTAGTATCCCCTTGGGGGTTGGGAAAACAAACATCATAAAGGTTGGAATTGCTTGCAAAACAGACTTAGTTAGAATAAGTCTTTCGACTAGGTTAAGGGATTTGTAAGTCTGGTTTTTTACCCACTCCTGTAATTTGTTGATTATTCCTTCCCAAGTGGAAATTTTGTAGGCTTTTTCTATCAAGGGTATGCCCAAGTACTTAGTTGGGAGTGCTCTGCATTCAAATCCTAGGATGTTGGCTAAATTCCTTTGGATTGTGGGGTTGGTATTGAAGAAGAAGATCATAGATTTGGAATGATTGATTTCTGCACCTGAGGCTTCTCCAAACTCTTCTAGGATTCGTTTTTAGGCTTTTTCTTCCTTAACTATGGCTATGCCATGAAGTAAGGTGTCATCCAAGAACTATTGGTGCATGGAAGTAGGTAAATTTTTGAAAGGTTTGATACATGTTATTTCACCTGTTGCAGTTTCACTTTTAATGCTTCGACTGAGACCTTCCATCATCAGAATGAAAAGGAAGGGGGATAGCAGGTCTCCTTGTCTGAT
Source organism: Picea engelmannii (assembly GCA_009831015.1). NCBI lineage: Eukaryota > Viridiplantae > Streptophyta > Pinopsida > Pinales > Pinaceae > Picea > Picea engelmannii. The sequence goes on from ML776779.1 coordinate 799,574, forward strand.
GTCTCTCATGGGACAGAAGGGTTTGGCAGGGGATCCATTTATTGGTAGTGAGTAGCTTGTTGTGGAAACTAGAATGACTATCTAGATGATCGAGTGTTGGGTGAAACCAAAGGCTTCCAAAGTATTGACCATATAGTGCTAGCCATTTTTTTCATAAGATTTTTCTAGGTCCAGTTATATTATCATTCCCCCTCTCTACTAAAGCTTCAGGGTGTGGATCAGATCATGGGCATGAATAGTATTGTCCATTATTTGTCTTCCTTCCACGAAACCTGCCTGTTCTTGTGAGATCAATGTGGGTAGGAGGGGTTTCAATCTATTTTCTATAACTTTGGAGATTATCTTATAAACCACGTTGCATAGTGCTATAGGTCTATATCGATCCAGGGTTTTGGCTTCATTTTATTTGGGGATTAGTGTAATAATTGTAGCATTGAGTGATTTTAGGACGGAGGCTGACCTTCTAGAGTCTTCCACCACCCTATAAATGTCTTGTTTGACAATTTCCTAGCAGGCTTTGAAAAACTCCATTGTGAAACCATCTGGTCCTGGGGCTTTCCCGTTCGGCATTTCTTGGAATACTTGGTCAATTTCTTCCTTTGCAATCGGTTTGTTTAGGTTGTTATTTTGATCCTCGGTGACCATGCAGGGGATATGCTGGATTATCCTTTGTATGGCCTCTATTCTGTCCTGGTTGGGTTCCCGGGCTATCCCATGGAAGTGGTTTACCAGAGTAGTTACGATCTCCTTATGTGATTCTCATTTTATTCCGTCCTAGTCCTTAATCTTCGGGATTTTGTTATGGGTTTCTCTGGACATGGTTGTTCTATGAAAAACTTGTTGTTTCGTTCTCCTTCCTTTAGCCATCTGATATGGGACTTTTGTCACCAAAGTGTGTCTTCCTGCTGGCATCAAGCTTCCCATTCTTGGTTCATCTGGATCTCTTCCTTTTTCTGTTCCTCCATATAGCCCTCTAAAATGCAGGTTTCCTAGAGTTTTTTCCTTTTTTCCTCTATGTTGTTTTTCTCTTGGTTTATGTTCCCAAAATTTTCCTTGTTCCACTCCTTGAGACTATATTTAATATACTTTAGTTTCTTATAGAGTTTGAACATCCTTGTCCCTTGCTCTGGTTGCTCCTCCCGCCACCACTGTTTGATTCTTTCCTTGAAAGTTGGGTGTTCAATCCATAATTTCTCAAATATGAAGGGTCTGTTCTTTTGTGTGGTTTGGAAACCTGCTTCCAGTTGCACTGGCTAGTGATTAGATCCCTCATAGGGGAAGATTTTGCAATCGAAGGTTAGCCCCTGCATAACGATTGACTCTGATACCAGGAATCTATCGAGTCTTATTGCTACTTGATACTGGTTCATCCATTTATTGTTCCAGGTGAACTGGCCATTATTAGTTTTTAGGTCTACCATCTTCATTGTGTCTATGAACTTTGAGAATTCCTCTACATCCCTATCCAATCTTTTTGTACCTCCTTTTTTTTCCGTAAGTGATGTGATGATGTTGAAGTCCCCTGCCAGGATCCATTGGAGGTTGTTTTATTGGGTTCTAAGTCTTCTAAGTCTCTTTTCCTATGACACCTCGAGCCAATACACATTAGTGCATAGAATCACCTCTGTGTTCCCAATGATTTGCATGCAAACCGTAAGGGTGTGCCTGGTCACTTCCGCTGCTATTAGGCTCAGTACTTGTGGGTTCCACAAAGTGAGGATAACTCCTGCCATTTAGTGGCCCCTAATAGCCACCATATTGTACTTGCACCATTATTGTTTATTGATTTCCTCCATTCTGTTTATATTGCATTTTGTTTCTTGTATAAAACAAAGATTCGATTGTTCTTGATTTAATCTAGTCCTAAGGATTCTTTGCTTTTTCAGGCTATTTAGGCCTCTTATATTCCAGGTTATAACCTTGATTTAAACATGTGTGGGGGATCTGGGTAAGAGTTTCTTGATCTTACCCAAGTTTAGCAGTAGTGCTCCAAGCTCCTATAGGGCTACACTATTTGATTTCCTACCTTTTTTCCTCTGCGTCTGCTTGGGTGAGAGTTGTGGTTGTCCACTTTGACTCCTAGGTGTCCAATCTCCCTGTGTGTGTGCTTTAGTCCTCTGGATTTGTCTTCCTCCCTTAGGAGAAATAGGTACTGAATGCGGTCAGGTTTATCTATTGGTACATTGTCTACTCCTTGTCTTTTCCATTGCTCCAGTATGTTTGGGAGATCTATCCCTTCCCTTTCCACCAGGTCTCTGAGATCAGGATCTTTTGTGCCTGATTCGCTTGGGGTCATTTCCACACCTCCTTCTGCATCTTTCATGGGGGTTTTTTCATCTTTGATTTATCCATCCATTGGGGTTGTGCATCTCCCCTACTCCTTATTGCTACTTGGTCGATCGATGGGCTCATTTGTTGCTTGTTCTCTGATTTCTTGAGCTTTTGTTGAATCCTTTTCGTTTTCTGCCCCTTTGTTGATTTTGTCCCTTCCTTTCATTTTATTTTGGGTATCTGGTTTATTTCCTTATGGGGTTCTTATCTGCTTTTTGTTTTCTCTACTTCTTGGGTTCGGTTTTATAAAGACGTCCTCATCTTCCCGTGGTTTGGGATTTTTTGCTTCCTGTTTTTTTATTAAGAGGTCATTCTCTTATCAAGTGGCCATGTTCATGGAATCTTCTGCATCTAAAGGGGATCTATTCGTAATCTATGTTTTGGATCCATTCCTCATCCCTGAATTCCAGACTTATGGCTTCTGGGAGTTCTCCCAACACATCCATTTCTATGCAGATTCTTACGTAAGATGTATATCTCCCTTTTAAGGTGGCTTCTGAGGTCTTCACATATTTCCCCAGTTTGTTTCCTATTTCTTTGAAATTAGAGGGTAACCAGTAGTCTAGAGGTAAGGAATAAAATCTCAGCCAGAATGGTACCTTTTTGAAAGTCTCTTTTTCTGGGGAGAAATTTTCCTTCCATGGCCACATGTACAGTCCTCCTAAGGTGTAGAAGTATGGTCCTCCCTCAAAGACTCTGTCCCTGTCCTCTGGGTTCATGAATACTACTGTGAAGAATCCTTTTGAGCCCAAGTGGCACTCCACTTCTCCGTTTAGCTTTCAATGGTATTTAATCCAGTTGTGCAACGTTCTTTCCATGGGCCACAAACTCATGAACTTGTATATTAGCACATGTGTCTTCATCTAGTCTTTATAGAGTTGCGTTTGAGGATCCTCCAGTATCACCTTGGGTATCATTGTTATTTTGGGTTTGCATGGGTTGTGCCCTTCTGCCCTGTTGGCCTTCTCTATGTCTTATGCCTCATTGTGAGTTTCTCTGGCTTCTTCTCCCATGCAATCGCTTTTTCTCTGGTTCCTTTCCTGACCTTTTTCCGACTTTGATCCCTAGGTTCCTGTCACGGGTGCATTGAAGGCTATGCCTCTTGGCCCCTTCCCTCTGTCTACCACTACCTGTTTGTATGAGGGGGTACCTTTACCCCCCCCTTTGGTTCTCATGATGTTCTCTGCTATGGCCGTGACTGTCAAACCCTATCTTGCAGTTTCTCCATAGTATTCACTGCACCATTTTAATAATATTTAGTGATATTAGTTTCACAAATAAGGATTTTTTCTTTTTTTAAGAGGGGGTGTATGAATGTATGTTTCTTATGCATACAAATGTTGTCCTGCCATGAATAAGTTTATTTTTCATTCTTAATGTTATTATATAAGTACATATCCAATTTTCTTCTTCTCAAGTTTTCTTTGCAATCCCTCCATGTTGCACTGAGTATAAAATCATGTTGCACTGAATATAAAATCAATTATTTGACATTTGAATCTCACTACTTGAAAAATTGCAGAACACTGAATTTAAATTTTAAATAGATTTTGAGTCTCTTTTCAAAACATTAATAAGATTAAAATTAATGGTGTTTTACATATATCCATTAGTTTTGGCTAACATACAGATCAACAAATTAAATTAGAATGAAAAAAAAAACAGTAAACCAAGATTATTTGTTTTTAGTGGAAAAGAGAAAAGATATTTCTTTCTTGGATAAGAAAAACTATTTCTATTTTGCATGAAACCAAAAAACTCTCAATATTCTATCAATAAGGATTTTTATAGTGGTTGTCTGTCTTCCTAATAAATGATAAGACAATGTATACCATCTTTCTACTTCTTCTTTTTCATTCATATGAGCATTTCTTAACAAAAGTAATAAAAACGAAGGCATTAAACAAACTCTATCATATATCTAGACAAGCCATGATAGGCTATACAAAGCTTCCAAAGGCCATAGCCTGGTCCATGTGAGTCGTTCTTTTCCTTGTTTTCATTGTTTTTATTTTCATAGTATAATCATTTATATTTTCATTTGTTTGATTTCTTAAATTGTTTTTTTTCTTAATTTTGATTATTTGCAGCATTTAATATATCTCGGTTCCTCTTACTAAACTGAAGGCCTACTCAACTCCATACACCAATGATAAGGAAATAGGAAAGAAAGGAATCTATGGGTAACCGACCACTCATTGAACTGATAGGTTCGAAAAGGTGGTGCAATTGTATAATGATCTAAAATAGCCCATTCAGTTAATTAAAAAAATGTTATTTTATAGTACTGACTCCACTCTAGCTTCTAACAAAAGATTCCTTAGGTCATCTTACGGTTTTCACATTGCTCCTTACAGTTTTCACATTGCTCCATATTCAATGGTCACATTATTGACAAGCTAGAGCATTATAATTTATGCATGATGTTCATTATTATGATGGAAACTTTAGGATTTGGCAGTTGATTACATTGTCAACAAGGTTGTGTGGCAGCGAAGTCCCTGTCAGGTTTAATTGGGATAGGAAAAAGTAGCAGAGATAGATGGAAACTGCAACAAAGATGTGGTAATAAACATGAAACACATGTGGTATCCATGCAATACATGACACATGGCCTGTAGAGCCCCATTTATTTTTTGAAAGTATATAAGAAAATACAATTTGTACATAGTGGAAGATTTTTTTTTTTGAAGCAGTTTAGTTTAAAATATATTAAATAAGTTACAACTATAGACTAGTGAAAGATAAAAATGTACGAGGACATAAATTTAGAAGGAGATAAAAAAACAATTTTATTTGAAATATATCAAAAAATAAAAGTCTGTTACATATTACTGGAAATTCCAATGCATTTGTCATATAGACCGGGATTGGGGATCTCGTGGACCATAAATATTTACAATAAACAAGACTATAGAAAGAAGAAGTGAGTGATGGTAGAGTGCAATACCTGCAAAACAAAAAAATTGAAAGGTATCATTGTTTGGGTAGATATTTCTATTTAAAAAAGTGGAATAATTGGGTTGATAAACAAATCAGGATGCGATCAATAGACTTATAGTGATGGTACATATGATCCCTTTTTCTATTTTCTTGCGACTTTCCTTTCATTGATGTCGTCGATGACCGCTGGAATCGTGGCAACTGTCTGTTGCCTTTCGTTGGCAGCCTGCTTTAATTCCCTTTCGAGATATTCTTCAATGTAGCTTCTCATTAAGGAAATGTTGATCTCATTCTGGATTTTTATGTTGAAAAGCTTGTTTTCTAATTCACCAAAGTCGATAAAAAGATTACACAAAGCCTAATCAATTTCCGCATTTTGTACTAAATAGTCGACTAGCGAGTCATCGACGTGATCTTGACCATATTCAAGGATATTGTAAAACTTTTCCAAAGACAATGCCTTAAACATATCAACCTATTTATCAAAGTCTAGCCTAGTTAAGGGAAAGGAGTTGACGATTAAGTTGGGGTCTTGGAATTCATTGGTCCTTCTGGCTAAGTTTGTTCTAGACACCCTTGTGAATAATTTTTCTTTCTTTGATATGGCTTGTTCACGTGACTAAACAGTGAGATGCAGGTTCTTCACTTTTTCTTTCTAGCATGCATTGAATTAACCGATTCAGTTTTTGGATGGAAGATCTTGTTGTCTTCTTTTTGTTTATGTCATGTTGTTGAAAGGTCCAACAGTGTTTTGAACTGGAAGTTTCAAGAGGAAATTGTAACTTGGTAATTTTTCATTATGATGGGAAATTTACAAGGGCACAAGCCTGATAGTGTTGCAGACTACGAGCCATGGGGAGAATTGGTGTGTATGCACAAGTGACATATCAATGGGTGAATACCAATGGAGGGAGCCTGACAGTGTTACCGATTGTGGGTGGTGGAAAAATCCATAACAGTTGCAAGTTTCATCTTGAAGGAAATTCCTGGTGAAGGTATTTCCGACAGTGTTGTGGACTGGAAAGATGAAGGCCTAGGTTCAATGGTGTAGGGAAGGACACGTAATCCCAAAGGTGCTATATGGGTTCACGGGAATGCCAGTGGGATAGTGACATTGGATGGTATGTATGAGAAGTTACATGTGGATTCCACGTACACTTGATGATGCCATCACAAGGAAATGTCCAAGAAACTTTAAAACGACATAACTTTCTACTCCGAGAATAGAATTAAGTGAAAGAATAGTCATTGGAAATAGGTTAATGGGAACAATCATCCCATCTATACATATTTATGAATGGAGCATCAAAATCCTTATAAAAGTAGAAAGAATATATTAGATGGATTAATGAGGAAAAATGATGTAGAATTCTTAGATTATTTTTATTTTAATCTAGTAGAAATTCCTTTATGGATGAACTTTTTGTAGAAGTAGGCTTCTAATAGACCAAAACATATGTAGTATGAGGACCAAAGATATGGAATATGCTCAGGGGTCTTTCACACAGGAGGAGTTGTTGAGAGGGCTCCAAGTCAAAATGGAAAATGCAAAGACTGAGTCAAATGGGCATAGAAGCTGAGTGGGACCAATAGAGCTAGTTGAAATTGTGATGAGCCTACATAAGGAAGTGCAAAGATATTGAGCAGATAATGAAAGGATAATAAGAGTTAAAGAAGATATAATACAAATTTTGAACATGTTGCAAAGGGAAGTCAATAAGGAATCTTCCACAAAACAAATGTCCAGTGCATGACAAGAAACAACATCTAAGTCTTATGATCGAAGCGAGGATCCCATAGGGTCCAGACAGTCAAGGAGTTTCAACAAACAATATCAACACTCCCCGGGACACTCGACCAGAAGAATGTACGTAATATTATGGTCAGTGAGTATCCCAAGTGTGTCCCCTATTAGACATTAGAAGAGAATATATGTTCCATATGTCTTGCAAGGAGAGCTTAGGAAGCTCAAGCCACCATCTTTTGATGGAAAGCATAGGAATGGAGAAGAGGAAGAAGCTTGGTAGTTGGGCATGGGGAAATATTTCTAGTTGCATGATTACCCATCAAATGTAGAGTCTAAAATTGCATCTTACCATATTCAAGGAAAATATTCTATGTTGTTTGATCAACTCAAGTAGACTAAGCACATTGATGAGAAGAGGATTTCATGGAAGTAGTTCAAGAAATATTTCTAGAAATAATACTTATCATAGCGATATTATGATAGGAAGATGAAAGAGTTATTTTAACTCAAGATTGGAATCATGACCATGGAGTAATATGAAAGGATATTCTTGGAGCTTCTGAATTATGTGGATTTCATTAAGGGTGAAAAGGCTAAAATTTAAAGGTTCTTAAGTGGGGTGGCATCATTATACAACGAAAAAATTTAGTATAATTAGCTAAAGAGATTATAAGAAGGAACCATGAGGGATAAGTGATTGTATGAGCAAAGAAAAGGAAGTCCAACTTTCCAAGAGGCCTAGGTTGAAAATAAGAAAGGTAAAATGGATTAAAGGAAGAAGGGATTCAAGCCATCTTTTATCAAGAAAAGCTCTCAAGAACAATGTTAGTTAAATCCAATGTACTTAATCGAGGGTTCTTACCCACCTAGGGAGTCAATTCACCCTTTATTTATCTTTCATTGTTTTCACACCAAAAGAAAAGTGGTAGTAATTATTTTCTTTCCCTTCCATGGTTTACACAACAAAAAGAAAGTGATATTAATTCCTAATTCTTGTTGTTCTTTGTTTGCATTTGGTTTACAAGGAAAGTTTAAATGTTCATATATATTATTCCATATTTCATTTTTAGATTTACCCTCAGTCGAATTAGACTCGATTGATCAACAAAGAAAAACATGGTAATCAACCTAATTTAAGTTCATCTTTTTAACTTTCTTTGTTTTAGTGTTATTTAATATTTTCTCTTATTGTCATAAATTTGATAAACAAGAAAATGTCTCTCTAAACAACCATACGTTCACTAATTAATATAAACTTGTTGAGGTGTCTAAATTGGTGTGACAAAATTAAAGGGTTACCTCCTATAAGAAGTCTTAATTAGACCTCTCACTATTTGGAATAGGGAACCCATCTGACCTGGTCCACCGATGAGAGTGAATGATGGATGGTTATGCAAACATAAGATGTATATGAAAACTATGTAAATGTAGGTCTAATCTATTTCTAATCTATCCTATCCTATCTATGAGAGAATTATCCTAATTGAATGAGTTTTAATTAAACTAAACTATGCATAAACCCCAATCAGATAGTTATCATAAAGAAACATAGTTAGAAACACATGCATACAATTCTATAACTAGAAAATCCTATCCAAGCCTAGATGCTCTGGTTGGAATCCTATCATAGAGAGTGTAACAAGGGGCTAAGTATCCACAAGGGGGGGAAGGTTCCAAGGGGTCTGAGAATGGAGATATCATGGGTATTAATATCAACCCACATTGTGCTAGAAATTACCTTGTGTTATGAACCTTCTGTTTTCCTTTTGAGTATTTCCAAAGCTAATCATTGAATTCCTAAAAAAGGGTGGGTGAGAGAAGTCACTTTAGGAATTTATTGTGAGCAATGAGGCTAAGTGAAATCCTCCTTGGGAGAAGTGTGAGTCAAGAAAGTAAGGAAAATAACACTTCATATAGAAAAATGAAATGTTCAGTTAGTTGGGGGAGAGCATCCAAGAAATCAGATGAGTCAACAAGAGATAATATGTTCTTAGAGGTAGTCATAGGTTTACACAGAGTGGTATCATATACCACAAGAGGGGAGTAGTGAGAGATTGAGTATTTTTATAGAGGTAGTGAGTTGGATCAATGTAGGAGCATGGAGCATGAGAGTTGAAGAAGAAGGTTGCCATGCATGCATAGTGAACTTTTGATGATAGAGAAAGTTTCCCCGAGGGTGGTAAGTTATGTGGTTATACCTTTTCCTAGAAACTAACATCCCTAGTGTCTCAAGTAGTGATATTCATGTCAGACCAAGAAAACTAGAGCCCTGGGGGTAGAGGGAAGGCATGCGAGATTGAGGGTAGTGAAAGGGGATTCCCTTCTTTAGGTTGTGTGATTCATGGGGAAGAGAGTTGGGTGGATTGGGATAGTAGTAGGAAGACCAGTCACCATGGGAAGAGTTTGAATGTGAAGTTGCTTATAGCATTTTGAGCAACCGACATCCCTGGTGTCCCTAGTGGTGATATTATTGTCCGAACAAGCACATTTGAGCCCTAGGGGGAAGATGGAATGATCGAGGGAGTGAGAGAAGTGAAGGGGGATCCCCTTCCTTGGGTCAAGCGAGTCGTGGGGAAGAGATTTGGATGGATTGGGATAATGTTAGGAGGACTAGTCACCACGAGTAGACTTTGACTATAAGACTGAAGGACACCCTATTTTCTAGATACATAGCCCCATCTCGAGGGTGATCTATTGCTCAGATATGGAGTAGTAGTGTTAATATTTTTTCTTATATTCTTGTTCATAGATTAATTTTTGTGCATGAGAACTCCAAGTTCAATATTTTATATGCTTTTATGAGTTGTTGTTTTAGTTTCTATTCATGGTTTTACAAGTGTTGTTAGATGCATGATTGATAGGAATGTTGCACTATATTTATATTTATCTTTTGGAACAAAACAAAGAGGGTTTTGGGTGTGTTACAATGAGGTAACAAAGCTATGATAGAGTCATTTTGTAGTAATTTTCCTTGGTTGGGGGTCGGGGCGTGTTACAGAGTGGTATCAGAGCTATGGTTACAACTTGTAACGTACCTAGCCACCCATAGGCCAGACATGTAAGCCACAAGTCCCTTCTATGGACTAATTTTACCCCCTGCTCTAACGTTAAATAATAGGGAATGCATAAAATATTTGTATGCATTGATTAGGGTTCATGCTAAGCCTAAAAACAATGAAGCATACAACATGCAAAACAATACACAAAAAGCATGAATATTCTAAACATATCAAATTCAACAATAAATAAATACACAGCGAAATAATTCATACACAGGTAAATAATACCATAACAAAGAGCACTTATATTTTATAGAAGAGAATTGTCGACTGGCTGTAGACCAAGGATGTTCCACCCAACCGTAGACACTACTGTTCCAAGTATCAACAACAATGTCACCCCCGAGCCAGGGCTATGAATCCACAAGGATGGTTCCAGAGTGTTACTCGGCTTCTCAAACCGATCAACACTCAAACTCTCATAGGGTTTCCTGACACTCACAACAATCCAAGTACCCAACTCTCTTCTACCCAACCTATACAACCCAAGAGAATGGATCCCCACCCTTCTCTGCCACATAGTCCCTCATGCAGTCCTTCTCCTTTCAGGGCTTGAGTGCAGCTAATCCATAATCTCCATGCTGAGACTTTTAGGAATTGAAGTTGTGAGAAAGGATGGACACAGGACAAAACATATTAGATATGTAGGCCTCCTTCAAAACTAGATTGCACTAGCAAACTCTACAACCAACAAAACCGTGGTTATTCTTCAATAGTCTGATTTCCCTTCCCAATACAAACATGAATGAGGAGATGAGAGGGTGCAGGAAATAATGGATTGAAGTCTCCACTAAAGGTGTGAACAAGTGTGTGAATGAATGAATGCATGAACAGGTGGATCAACCCACATCAGAACGAGAGAGAGAATGGGAGTGAGAGAGAATGAACAACCATGACCAACCCCCCCAACAAACCAGGGATGGGTTTATGAAATCTTGGGAGTCAAGGAGCTCCTTTCCTTTCCCCAATAAGCTCACTTAAATTCTATTCTTCATTAAGAAAAAATGGAAAATAAAAATATAAAATAAATGCTTAGCCCCTCAATCCCCCTCTCTTGTGGAATCATAGCCCCCTATAACTCTTTTCCTTGTTCATTTAGCAGTCAACAAGGTATTTATTATTAATAATGATCAAACAATACATTTCTTGGGCACACTAGCATTTTAATAATTGTCTGGGCACTCTGGTCTCTCAGCAGTGTAACAATACATTATTTAATATGGGGTCTCAAAACTAGGGGTGTTACATCCTCTCCTCATTATTTTGGCATTGTCCACAGTGCATATACAAAACAGGAATGAAAATTCCATAATTTATTCAAAAGGATGTGGGTACTCCACCCACATGGCATATTCATGCTCCCATGTAGCATCTTCAAGACCGTAGAAGGTCCACTAAACTTTTACCAGCTCTATAACTCGATTTCATATCATTTTGAATTTTTTGTCCAATATTTGCACTAGCTATATCTGAAAGTATCCCTTTGTCTCTATCTGAATCACATGCCAATCAATAACATGGTTAGTATCATGTACATATTTATTTATCAAAGAGACATGAAATACATTATGCACATTCATGGAAACAAGAAATGAAAGCATGCATGCAACTAACTCTATTCTGTCCAATATCTCAAATGGACCACAGAATTTGGCTTCCATCTTTGTACAACTACCCAACTTCAAAGAGCTCTTCTTCTACTTTAATTTCAAAAGAACATGTTCCCCCACTTTAAATTCTCTTTCCATCCTATTATTATCAGCATAAACGTTATGTCCATCCTGAGTGACCTTTAAATTCTACTTAATATTAACCATCCGGTCTTCCATATCCTTGAGCAACTTTGGCCCAAGTACCACTCTATATGTTGGGTTGTCCCAACTTACTGGAGTACTACATTTCCTACCATACAAGGCTTCAAATGAGATCATCTTCAATGTATCTTGATACCCATTATTATAGGCAAACTCAACCAAGTGCAAGTAATCTTCCCACTTAGATGACTTATCCATCACATACATTCTCAACATGTATTCAATTACTCAATTGACCCTCTCTATCTTCCATATGACTACGGATGGTAGGTTGTGCTAAAGTTCATATTTGTACCAAATCATTTAAGTAATCCCTTCCATAAAATTGAAGTAAACTTTGTGTCTTTGTTTGAGACAATTGTCCTATGTATCCCATGCAACCTGACAATTTCCTTCATGTAAATTTCTGCAATGTTAGTTGTTATATGAGTTGTTTTTACAGGAACAAAATGAGCAGCCTTGGTCAATTTATCAACCACTACCATGATTGAATTGTGTTTCCTTGTTGTCTTGGGATTTTTTTATTATAAAATCAATGGTTATCACTTCCCATTTCTTCTCCGGGATTGGTAATGGTTGTAGCAAACCCATTGGGTGTCTATGCTCAACCTTCACTCTCTGACATTCCATACATCTGGCGATGTAATCAGAAACATCCTTTTTCATCCCTGTACAAAATAATTGCCTTCTTACTGTTGTAATTTTTTTCTGGTAACCTGGATGTCCAGCATATGGAACATTATGCATTTCCTTTAATACCAGATTCCTAAGTTCTCAGGAACTAGGAACATAAATTCTATTTTTATGCATAAGTAATCCATCTTCTTTTATCTCACACTCTTTCAGTTTTTGTTGTACATCCTCTTGCTGCAAACTCTCCTTTACCTATAGGTAATTTTGATATGTAACAACAACCTCTAAGATTCTACACTTCAAGTCTGACTGATGCATACTGACAGTTGTAGCATGCATGCGATGCACCCATCTACTAAGTGCAATAGAAAATTTATTTTCCTTTCACTTGATATGATTGATATCAAAGTCGTATTCACTTAAAAATTCAATCCATCTTGTTGGCCTGACATTCAAAGTTGGTTATTCAAAAATATACCTCAGACCACTGTGGTCTTTTCTTAATTCAAAACTATTTCCCATGAGATAATGCCTCCACATATTCAATGCATGAACAATGGCTACAAGCTCAAAGTCATGTGCGGAATAGTTCCTCTCATTCTCTTTAAGATTTTTAGACTCATAACCAATGAAATTTCCATTTTGAGTGAGGACTCCACCAAGTACTTCCTTGCATGCATCTGTACATACCACAAAAATTTCATTTGGGTCAGCAATCTTTAACACATGTGCACTAGTGAGTAACTCCTTCAAGAAATTAAAGTTCTCTTCACATTCATATGTCCATTCTAATTTAATTCCCTTCTTTTGCAAAGAAGTGATGGGATGAGAAATATTAGATAAGCCTTCTATATACCTTCTATAGTAACCAATTAACCCCACAAAAGATTAGAATTCTGAAACATTCATGGGCGTTGGCCATCCTCTAATTGCTTCAATCTTCTCTGGATCCATGACTATACCCTATTTTGAAATAATGTGCCCCAAGTAATGGATATGTTCTTGGTAAAAAGAACACTTACTCAACTTGGAATACAATTGATGTTCCGTTAACACTTGCAATACCAATCTTAGGTGATGTTCATGCTCTTCCTCTAACATAGAATAGACAAGTATGTCATCCAGGAATACTAGGACAAACTTATCCAAATAATTTCTGAATCTGCCATTCATTAAGCACATAAAGACAATTGGTGCATTGGAAAATCCAAATGGCACCACTACAAATTCATAATTCCCATACTTGGTTCTAAAAGATGTCATATGGATATCTTCTTCTTTGATTCTTACCTGATGGTATCTCGATCTCAAGTATATCTTGGAGAATATGTTTTCTCCTCTTTGTTGATCAAATAGGTCATCAATTCTAGGTAAAGGATACTTTTTCTCTATAGTAGACTTATTCAGCTGTCAAAAGTCAATACACATCCTCAAGGTTTCATCTTTCTTTTTGACAAAGAGTATTGATGCTCCCCAAGGTTAAACACTTGGGCGTATGTACCCTTTCTTCAGTAATTGCATTTGTAATTCTTTTAACTTTGGTGTGCTCATTCTGTAAGGTGTTTTTGACACCAGGGAAAATCCTGGCACTAAATCAATAGAGAAATCTATTTCCCTTTTTGGTGGGAATCTTGGTATTTCTTGGAATACATCTTCAAATTCTTGTAGTACTGTAAAATATTCAAGGCCCTGCCCCTTTTTCTTTTCTAGCTCCTCTACATGGGCTGCATACAATTGACACCCTTTCTGAAACATATATTCAGTTGTAAGGATGAAATCTCCCTTATAGATATAGGTCTTGGTACACCTTTCACAATGCGCTTTTTTCCATATCCATCAAGACATGTAAATGTCTTGCTATGACAATCTAGGACAACATGATACTTGTCCAACCAATCCATTCTAATTAGAATATCATAAGATCCAAATGGTATGATACTCATATCGGTACTAGTATTCACATAATTAAAGATTATGGAACAACCTCTGACCATATCATGGATTCACCTTTTGGTTCCAGTGGCTAGCTAAACCAAACTTGATTTCCTAAGCCTACTTTTCTCCAAATGTAATTTATCCACTATCTTAGGATCAATGTAAAAATTAATTTCTCCTGAATGAATTAAAATAACAACAAGATGATTAATGATCTTGCTTTCCACCTCAATATATTAGACCAGTACTCTGCTTCTCGATCATATGAGGATGAATAAATCCTTCCCATGTCATCCACTATTGTATCCTCTTGGATGTTGTGCATGGTCTTCACTTTGCCCTTTCCGTGAGGTAAATCCTTGTACAAATGATCTTCTTTGCATCCCCGACATTGGATTGGTGGTCTATTACACATTATTTTAGTCACCCCTGGGATGTTTCTATAGCATGTGTTCAGGCTTCCAAAAGGACCTTTCTTCATGAGAAAAGTGACTAGCTCCCTCTTCTACAAAACTTTTTTTTAGAGGGCCTCTGTAGGCCAGCCATAATTTACAGTGTGGAAATGCCTGATTTCCACAGGCTGTCATAAAACCGCTTGTGACATTTCCGCAGGCTACACTATAACCAGGGTGTGGCGGCGTTGAAAGACTGAGAAAAGGTCAAAGTTCACGAAAGTTCTAGAAGGGATATTCTAGAATATGAGGTGGCATTTGTATGGTTGGGATCCTACTCGCTTCTTTGATTTGGTGGGATCATCCTAATCTCTTTAACCATCTCTCTTGCTCCTATATAATGATGGATTTCTCATGGAAAATGTTAAGCAAGAGAAAGCAAGATCAAGAAAGGAATTAATGAAGGAATAGGATGAAAATTGTGTGAGGGATTCTATTTCAATTAATGCTTGAGGCATTCATCTGTCCATCAAGTTATTATGGATACTCTTCATCCAAATTTGGAGAAAGTGTGTGTGTTGGAGAAAAAGGCCATCAAAAGGGAACCTTGCAACATCAAAGTGGTTTGGTTGTATCTTCTACTTTTACTTAATATGATACAGTGGCATGTTTCCTTCCCATAAAATCATTCTCATTTTATTACATGACTCCTTGATCACATGTATAATATTTCGTTGAATATACTATTATTTCTTTCACTTTGGTTGTTTTGTGTCATTGTAGATCCAATATCACAAGAGCACCAGAGTGGAGAAAGGACAATAAATATATAAGGAAGCAATATTCAAAGGTATCTCATTCATATCTTGTTTGATCATAAATTCAATGATTAAAACTTAGGGAAAACATCATGTTCTATCTTGTTTTGTTCTAGATCTAGGTGGATCTAGGGAGATCATTTTATGTCTGCATTCACCAATTTATCCCGTAACATGGTCTTCCCCCTTTTCCCAAGGATTCTTCTTCCTTGGATTCATCCTTAGCAAACCAGTCTTGATGATTTTTTTTAGGCTCATTTATATTGAAAGAAGGTTTGAATCCCTTCTTCCTCTAATCATACTTCTCCTTCTTCTTATCCTTCCAAGATTTCTTCATGGATTCTCTTCCCTAGCCTTACTCATACAAGTACTTGGCCTTCCTGATGGTATCAGTCAAGGTCTTGGTCTCATCATATCAAATATTTTCTTTATAAAAGGATGGAAGTCCACTCATAAACTTGTTGAATTTGATTCTTGGTTCTATTGCTCACGATTGAGGCTTGGGGAAAACATGGTGTTACATAATTTATCATTTTTTTCTTCTAAGCCCATAGAACCAAAACAATAATTAATTAAAATTTCATCTAAACTTCCCTAAATTTGATTCCCGGTTCTTCTGCTGAGGATTGAGGCACTGCATCCTCTAGGGATGCCAACAAAGTACATGTTATTAATATTGAAAAAAATAGAAAATTGGTGAGGGATATCTTGAATCATATGACTGGAAAATTGTGGATCTCAGAACACCCTTTCCAATGGTATAAATAACTCATGAAATGGACAACCGAGTAGAAAGTTACAACTGAAATACAACTGCCAGTTGGGTAGGGTCTTGTTCCTATTTTGGATGACACTTCTTTAGTTTTTAGAGTAGCCAAGGAATAATATGTTTCCTATTTTTTCCTTCATTGTATGTTTATTTCTTTGGAAGGAATAGTTGAAAATGTAGATGCCTAGCTTTGGTAGAAAATGTATGTAGATTCAATTCGGGTCAAAACCATGGTTGCTCCCAAAGTTGTAACACCCCAAGACCAAACCTCAATTGTAAATGTAAATGGTTTTAGAATTTGGTGAGCCAGGTTATTATAAGCCAGAAGGCTTATGTGATTATTAGGCCAGAGAGACTATATGCTAAAGGCTAGTGAGCCTATTTTTATATATGTAAACACTCATATCATTAATAAAATACATCGTTGTGTGTAGACCAACTACGATAAATAGTATGGGGGACTAAACTCCACTAGGAAGGGGAAGGAAGGGGCTAAGAGCCTAGGAAAGGGGCTAAGATAGAGGGCTTATTAACAAATGAATATTATAATGTATTCCTAAAGACTAAGGTATGGACATAACCTATGTTATCCTAAGTTCCTATCGGAAGGGAACGAATTACAAGTGGAGCCCATGAAGCTTCATGAAGACAAGTGTCCAATTTGGGACATGCATACAAAGGACTTGGGGCTTGGTGCATGAGGATTCATTCTTCCATTGCACATACTCATCCATTCACTCCAATCATTCCACACTCTCCATCATTGGGACCTCTCCATCCTACACGCACTCCTTAAGCTATACCCATACATTTCTTGTTATCAGCAGTATCTCATACTTGTATTGGGAGGAGTAGTGCACCTGTAAGTTATGAGAAACACCTATCCCAAAACATAAGGTTGTTCTTGTTTCCATCACCTGCACTATCCAATGAACATTTTTTCTTTCATTCCCTATACATGTTCCTAGTTTACTTAAGCGTTGGACTGAAGAAGCAAGTTGTCAGGCTTGTGGGATTGAAGAGGTGGGTTGTTAGGCTTGTGGATTGAAAACAGGGGTTGTTAGGACCATAATAAACTCTCTCCAAGTGGTACAATTGCTAGGAAAGTTATTTCCCAAGGGAACCCAACTACAACTACAGTGCTCTAAGACTTCCTGTCTGACCTATTACTGAAGCCCTGGAACGGAAGTAGGGCACCCGAAGGAATGTTGAGAAGAGAAGGGGAACACTTCCTGGGGTGGGACAGGCATGTGGGGAATGAGAGGTTGTAGGTTGTTATTTTGAGTTGGCTCCTTGGATGAAATCCTTCCTGTTGACTATGTAGCTTCAACCTGGTTTGAATTCCCTTTACCCTGGTGGAGTTTAGTCCCAGCTCAGGGGTGACACACTACTAAGAGTTATGAGTAGTGTTGTCTAAGGATGGGAGGATCATGGAATTTATGCACATAGTTGGTGGTATTATATAAAATATAAGTATCAATTGCATGTTAATTTACATGCTGCATAATTATACATGTGTTTATGTTTATGGGTATTTCCTGTGTATTTTTAATGTATATGTTTACTTTTATTTCCTCATGAATCTGTGCATTTATAGAATATATTTTTATGCTTAAATTTTATATCTATATATATATATATATCTATATATATATATATATATATATATATATAGATGAAATTATTGTTTTAAGTGGCATGACCCATCCTAGGTGGTTGGGTATGTTACAATAAATACAGTTCTGCAAGATTTTTTGTGTGGAATATCCCAATAGGTGTAAGGCTGGGCATGTTACAATATGGTATTAGAGCTACAGTTTCCAACATCGATCTTGGATGGGCCGAGCAATATGATTGAGTCACTTGAGTGGAATTGAGAAAAAGCACCAATTTCTGTTGTTAAATTCATT
This sequence comes from Picea engelmannii, assembly GCA_009831015.1. Lineage (NCBI taxonomy): Eukaryota > Viridiplantae > Streptophyta > Pinopsida > Pinales > Pinaceae > Picea > Picea engelmannii. The sequence goes on from ML776779.1 coordinate 817,925, forward strand.
GAAAATTGGAGGAAATTGGCCAAAGTGGTGAAATTTTTGTAATTTAATACATGTTCAAGAAAATTCATACATGGAATTGGTTGAATTTGAATCATAATGAGTGCACATGTGACCTCATTAAGTTTCAAACTCAGAGAAGAGAAAACTCTCTTTGCGAGAAGGAGAATGAACTAGATATGTTCAGGAGGGGACCAAATCCTTCACAACCGTCGGATCTGGAAAATGAGCATGGTGGTTAAACACTCAATTCCTTCAGAATTCATTGATTTGACAACTTTTAAGTCCTTGTTGAAAAGGATGAAAAATCATTGAAGCTACGAAGTCCTGAATAGAATCTACACAGTATATCACGGGGAGAATTGCCAGCTGTTGGATTTGGCCAAGGACAGATCTGGGCCATTAGATAAAGAAAAGACCAGGAGAAGAATTACTGGGGAGAATATCACATCCCAACCTCCATATCTACATGTGAGAAAGTGTGAGCCATATATCTCATGATAGTTCAAAGGTTCGACACTCTAGGAGAAATGAGTCCTTATGCTACCAGGATGAAAATCTCCCGAAGTCCAAACTCCAGAGTAAATCTAGATCATTGGGCATCTGGGACACATGTGAGCATATTCTCAAACCTTTGAGAGTTTGAAAATCCAAAAGATTGAGGGTAAAAGGTTTTCGGGCATGAAAATTTTTGAATCCCTAAATCCCAGAGTCAATTCAGGTTGTCCATTGACGGGGACACATGGACCATAGATCTCATCCCATCGCCAATTCAACATTTGGTAGTTTGAGGGTTTGTTGGTGATCAGCAGTGAAAACTCATGAAGCTTGAATTTTCAAAGGAGATCCTAGTTGTTGGTTGCGGAATGATCAAGTGTCGTCGATATTAGTTTTGACGTTCGACAGTTTAGAGGTTCGACACTCTGGAAGAAATGAGTCCTTCAGCTACCAGGAAGAAAATCTCTTGAAGTCTCGAACTTCGGACTAAATATAGACCATTCGTGTTTGGGGAAATGTGTACGTAGAATAATGTATATCAAGGAGTTTTCCAGTTCGAATTTCAGATGTTTTGAAGTTTGCTAGTGGGGAATCCTCCGAAGCCAGGAGTCCCGAAGTCCCAGAGCGCCAGAGTGACGTGACATGCCAACGTTACCTAGGGTGACATGGACCCACTTTATGTGAGCCATGTGTCATCTTGTTTCATGCTTTTTACAGACTATTTGTGCCAATTGGAACTTGGCATGTGTCACCCATCAATTGATCCACATGTCATCTCCATACTTTTGACACATAGCACCCCTAGTGCATAGTTTCTAAGGAGACACCACAAGTTCAAAAATTCAACATTCGAGGAAATTGGAGTATGTGGTTGCAAGAACCTCTGAAGCACGAAGATCTAGAGAGCCTCTCCAAGAGTTAGATAGTTTAACATTTAGGAGAATTAAGGTGTGGTGTAGTAAGAATCATCGAATCCCAAAGTAGTGGAGTGCCGAAATAACAAACTGTCGAAGCGCCAGTGCAGGAGTTCTCTAGTTCGGTGTTCGGGAAAAAATATGTGTAATGTTAACAAATCCTCTGAAGCTAAAAAATCTAAAGAAACGGAGCCGTGAAGCTCCGAAGAAGCATCTATTCAAAAGTTCACCAATTCATCATTTGAGGAAAATGAAGTGTGATGAAGGTGAAACCTCCGAAGCCCAAAGCTATGAAGCACTGGAGCCCTTAAGCTCTAAAGAAGTACCATTCAAGGAGTTCACCACTTCGACATTCGAAGGGAATGTTGTGTGGTTTAGGAGAAACCTATGAAGCCCAAATTTCCAGAGCCCCGAATTCCTGAAGCTCTAGATAAGCTCCGTTCAGCTAAGCGTTGTGTCTTAGCCCATGCTCATATGATATTTTGGCTAAAATAAAGGGGGGCTAGTGCCCGAATTTTTTATTTTAAAAGATAGAAAGGGGATTTGAGAAGGAGCCCATGGATTACTGATTTGTGTGGATATATAGTTGAGGGAAATCACAGGATTCTATGAACCTTATAATAGGATTCAACACAAGTCCAAGAGCTAATTCGGCTTTGAAGAAGAAGAACAATTTTATAGGGATTAACCTCACAAAAATGTCAAATTTTCAAATGACCATAATTTTCTACTTAAGAATCAAAATTGAGCAAGGAAGAAGTCATTGGAAAGGTCTTGGAAATATGATTCCATGTGTTCACCCATAATTGAGAATTGAGAATCTTAGATCACAGGAAGTCAGAAAGAATATTTTTGGTGACAATAAAAGGAAAAATTGTGCATATGTTACCAAATTGTGCACAACAGGCTGAAACAATGGAAGACATGGGCATAGGTGTACCTAGGATCTATGTCACCTTAAAAAACAAGAAAGATAAGTTTTGGTCACATATGATTGAAGTGGAATATGTTTACAAGAGCTAAAAGAAAAATGAATGAGATGGTTAAGGCATGTATGATGGACATGAATGGACTGAGCACCAAGGTAGACTTGAACATCCTACCTTTAGGTTCTTATGACTATCTAATTGGTATGGAGTGGTCAGACCAACACCATGATATCCTAGAATGTCATAATAAGGCATTTAATTGTCTATATGAACAAGGGAACCTAACAACAGTATAGGGAGTTCCCAAGGCAGTAACTATCAGAGAAATTTCAGTATTGCAACTGAATAAATGTTACCAAAAATGATTTTTTTTTTTCAATATGGAAGAGTTTGGACCTGGTACTAAGAATGAACTGAGGAACTCGAGGACATAATTTTATGTCAAGACTATCCCACAATATGATCAAATGACAAGACTGAAGAACGTTAAGATATGAATCTAGGTCCAACTATAAAGTTTTGGAAATCCACTACAGGAAATCCACTCATGTTAATCAAAGTGATCAATGGAATTTGGGTATAAGAGTATATCATATAGTGAATGAAGTAGTGAAATTCCATTCACTCTAAAGGATACCAATGTATAGATAAGGAAGTAGAGTGTGGGCATATCTTCTCTAAAAGATTGATAGGTTAAAATGCTATTTTTTCTAATAAAGATAAACAAGGAGTATATTTGGAGATACGATGTAACATCTCCAATGATCAGTCCTACAATTTGGAGATAGAAACTCCATTATTTCTATCAAAGTACGTAGTGGAAGCATGGTAAGAAGGGTGTGGATATGTAATGAAAGAAGTTGATTATGCAACTCAGGTTAAAATCAGATGGGTCCAGACATGAGGAAGTAATGGTTCATTAAGAAAATCCAAGTACTGATATGTTCAATCAAGGAAAGGATAAATCAATTTGCTTCAAGAAAGAAATTGGTGTTAAATATCTAAGGTTAATCATAGAGAATGACTGGAAATATAATTTGGTCACGATAAGAGTTGGATCAGAGGGATCCAAGTAATAGTGGAATGATGAAAATTAATATTAACATAATATATGGTTACAAGTATGAAAAGTAGACAAGAAAGATTCCAGGATGGAGTCAAGTCCTTGAACATCTTAAGATAATTGAAGAAGAAATCACGAGGTAGATATCAAACTAATACGGATGCATGAAAACACTCCAAGTGGGACAACAAAAATAGTAGAGGATTGTTGATGCATTCCAAAAGTGCTGAAGGTATTTCCACAATAGCATGGAGATATCAAGTAAAAAAGAACTTAAAAATGAAATGAATTTCTAAAGAAAAATCAATAAGGAACCATGAAGAAGAAAATGGTTCTATGCTCGGTATAGAATTAAAAAGAGATGGTACCTAAAAATAACCCATCTCAAGTGGAATAGATCCATGAGTGACATTCCCAGAGGATGGAAGTATCACTGGAAATTATGATGACAATTAAAAGCAATGTTAATTACTTCTAGTTAATTCTATATGTAGCTGCTAATGAGGCATATGTGCATCCTCATAGTATGATAGAGATTGCCCATGCAAGTCAAGTTTGAGGCTAGGTGGCTAAGAAAACAGAAGAGAATGGTGCAAGAAACCTCAAGTACTAAAGTATTCAACTAGGAAAGGGATGAAGTAGTTCAGTCCTGAAAAGTAAATGGATGTTGAAGAACCAGAGTCTATAAGAAAACATGATTGGAATTATAATTTGTCCAAGTCTGAGGTGGGTTAGATGGATCCAAAAAAAAATGAATAGTGAAGGTTAATATCAGCATAGTACATGGCTAAAAATTTTAAAGTGATTACAATGAGAGCACAAGAAGATTCAGGAATCCAGGAAGAATTGAAGACTTGTAGGAACATCAAATAAAAGTGCTACAGGAAAAAAGAGGTTTCTACAATTACTGTAGCAGCAATTATGTTATGGATCGTTGGACAACCATACACAGAAAGATAGAATTCTTGCATGTTTGCAAGTACTTCCACTGATGTTGTTGCATATGGAAGGAAACAAGATAAAGTTGAAGTATTGATTATAAGACTGATAAAAGAGGAATGGGAGCTTCTACTATCCTCAACTAATCAGGTAGAATCAAATTCATTCAATGAAAACTATGCTGGTATGAGTTTTATTCACTCTTATTGCATAATTGATGAAGGAAATTTAGGTAATAATTTCCTCATCTAGATTTATTTTATAAAATCACATTATTATTGTAGAGGAATGCATTAATGTGAATAAGATACCACTAGTTGTGGTAAAGGATGAAGGCCTATAATAAATATCAAATCTTTTTAGCTTTTGAATGCACACACTGACATAGTAGCATGTCATGTTAATTGGGTTATGAGGTAACAAACAAAGAAATAAAAAGTATAAATCTATTATAGGAATGGATGCCAGAAAAACTAGTCAGGTATGAGACCATGATATGGTTGGTTATGGAAAGGCTACGTACGACACAAATATCCAATGAACTTCCTACTTCTAAATAATACTTGGACTATAACCTATTTGCTAACACTAATGAACACCACAAAATTATATTATTGGTGTAGTGTTTAGTTTGAAAAGGAAAGCATCCAAATAATTGAGAAGAACATATGAAATATATGGAGAATGTGTCAAGGCATTGTCTAGATTTCCAATTAACAATGGTGAGATACATGACTTAGATATAAATCATTCTAAAAATCAATGCAAAAGTGCATTGAATATATATGCATTGAGAGTTGCACTCATGAATAGTAAGTAGTAGAGTTGCACTCATGCATAATAAGTAGTAGAGTTGCACTTATGCATGATAGAATTGTATGCTTGAATGCATTTGCTAAATGCGTTTTGTGAATAAATGCATATATGTTATCCAATGAAAATAATTATACTAACAACTGAAATTTTACAAACTCCTGGAAAAGTTGAATTCCTTATGAAATAAGTTTGAATTTCTAAACGAATTTTTATAATGTTCTCTCATAAAAAGTGCATGTGGGTGATGTAGATGAGATAATATTGATTAAAGATGGAATGATTGGGAAGAACAACTATTGTTGGAGACACTCGAGCCCTTTAAATTTAGAACCTTGGTGGGGTTCTAATAATAAGTTAGTGCTCTCCTTGTGTGTGAAATCCTTGGAGAGATGGATCATTGAGGGACTATGTAGAAATGAAGGGATACATGAGCTTGGAAGGGTGAGTGCAACAAGGAAGAGGCAACTCAGGAGTGCTTATGGCATGGTAGTTGTCATAACGAGGGTGTGTCAAATGGAACAATGAGCTGAAAACTTTCCTGAAGATCTATGGAATAGAGGAAATGACTTCTAGCTACAGTATGAATAAAATAAATGGTGCTTGAAAGTAGAGCACAAGGTGGATAACAAGCTTCCAATAGAAAAGGATTGGATTGTTTTGAAGAATTTTGAATTGTACATGGTATATAATGCACTGAGGACAATGCGTAAATAAGGGAAGGGGAATGTAACACTATAAGACTGAACCCTAATTTTAAATGTAAATGCAAATGGTTTTATAGGATGGTGAGCCAGGTTATTATAAGCCAGAAGGCTTACATGATTATTAGGCCAGAGAGCCTAGATGCTAAAGGCCAGTGAGCCTATTTATATATATGTAAACACTCATATCATTAATAAAATACATCGTTTCCTATAGACCAACCACGGTTAAGAGTATGGGAGACTAAAATCCACTAGGAAGGGGAAGGGAGGGTCTAAGAGCCTAGAAAAGGGGCTAATCTAGAGGGCTTATTCCCAATGGAATATTGTAATATATTCCTAAATACTAAGGTATAGACATAACCTATGTTATCCTAAGTTCCTATGTGAAGGGAACAAATTACAAGTGGAGCCCATGAAACTTCATGAAGACAACTGTCCAATTTGGGACATGCATACAAAGGACTTGGGGCTTGGTGCATGATGAGTCATTCTTCCCATTCATGCACTCATCCATTCACTCCAATTGTTCCATGCTCTCCATCATTGGGACCTCTCCAACCTGCATGCACTCCTCGAGCTATACTTGTACATTTTCTATTATTAGTACTATCCTATACCAGTCGTGGGAGGAGAAACACACTTGTACCTTTCTCTTATGAGCGATGCCTATACCAATCCAGAAGGTTTTTGTTGTTTCCATCACCTGCATTGGTCCCTGAATGTTGTTTCTACCATTCCCTATACATGTTCCTAGTTGACTTAAGTGTTGGACTGATGAAGCTAGTTGTTATGGGATTGAAGAGGCGGGTTATTAAGCCTGTGGATTGAAGAGGTGAGTTGTCAGGCTAGTGAGAAACTCTCTTGAGGTGAGAGAATTGTTGAGAAAGTGATTTCTTGAGGGAGCCCAACTACAACTACAGTGCTCTGAGACTTCCTGCCCGGCGTGTTGCTAAAGCCCTGGAAGGGAAGTGGGGCAGCCAAAGGATTGTTCAGCAGAGAAGGGGCACACTTCCTGGGGTGGAACAAGCATGTGGGGAATGAGAGGTTGTAGGTTGTTAGTTTGAGTTGGCTCCTCAGACGAAATCCTTCCTGTTGAGCCGGGTGGAGTTTAGTCCCAGCTCAAGGGTGACCCACTGTTGAGAGTTCTAAGCAGTGTAGCCTAAGGTTGGGAGGATCATGGAAGTTTTACACATAGTTGGTGGTCTTATATAAAAGATATATATCAATTGTGTGTTAATTTAGATGTTGCATGTATATGTTTACTATTATTTCCACATGATATATGTTTACTGTTATTTCCACATGAAAGTTTATATATATATATATATATATAAATGAAATTATTGTTTTAAATGACATGACCCAGTCTCAATATGTTACAATAAATACAATTCAGCAAGAGTTTCTGTGTGGCGTAGCCCAACAGGTTGAGTATGTTACAAAAGCCATCTCTACTTGAGATATTCACATCTTAAGTCCCAATATCAAATATGGTTGCCCAGTATTGATGATAATCAAGAATATCTCTTTTCAATTTTGACATTATCAACCTTACTTGATTTCCGTTTGATAACATGTTCTGTCTCATCTTTTGCACTATAAATAACATGAAGAGGTGTTCCCGGTGATCCAACTAACCATACCATACAAACATCTCGCTGGTGTAACCACTAACGAGGCTGGTTTTGGGTGAGAAACCTCTTGGTGAGAGTGAGAAAAATTCATTTTGACGGATGCTGAAAATTTGTGCCCAAAGACATTTTTTAATGGAAGTTGGGATCTTGCTTTTGTTGACGCTTTACCCAAATTAAATTATGTCAGTTCTTGTGTCATCTGTGATATATAGAAAAATTCATTTTGACGGATGCTGAAATTTGTGCTCAAAGACATTTTTTAATGGAAGTTGTGGTCTTGCTTTTGTTGACGCTTTACCCAAATTAAATTATGTCAGTTCTTGTGTCATGTGTGATATATAGGCTTTTATATTGTTCATTAACGATGAGGCAATGCATCTGTAGCACAAACTTATAAATTTACCAAACCAACCAATTGATGTTTGAGGCACTTAATAGAGCCGAGGTGACTGATTTTCCTTTAGCATGCATTTCAAAGCCAACACAAGATCTAAATATGTTGTGGTTAACTCATGTGATGCTAGGTGACACTTATACGGTAAAGATTTAGTCATAACTTCAAGAAACTTATGATTACAATATGAAGTGGATCATGTGAGATAGGAAATCAATTCCAACTATCTAGCTAAGCATGGAGAGTTTAGTCAATGAGAATGTAAGGATATTGATTGATGACATAGCGAAAAAGATTCAAGCTAGGAGGATGATAAGATAGAACTTAAGACGAAGGTGAGCCTTGCTAATCAGGTCGAAATTAGGGAGAGAGAGAGGATCTCTACCGACGTGCTTGGTGACGATGAAGGGTCAACATCCTTCTGCTAGCGCATGAAGGACAAGTGAGGGAATCTTATCAATAGGCAGTGCACCGATGAGAGAGGTATGGACCTTTTTTATATGAAGTGTATCGAAATAAAAGGGAACAGCATTGCCAAAATGTGATGCGTCGATGCGAGTGGAAGAAAGTTAACAGGTGAAAGGCACGCGTGCGACAAACATAGTCATGTGGACACTACTTAATGTGTCAGCGTTGATAACACAACACGCTCTTCGTCGGTGAGAAATACATGTGTTAGTGAGGTTTAGCAGAAGCGTGCACACTAGCCAAGTTCGAAGGATAGTGGACTATGTATAGGCGAAGAAATCAATGGCATGCCAATGCGATAGTGGAAGAAGGATGTGTTCACCAGTACATTGTACATCGACGTAGGAGGAGGGAGCTTGTTGAAGCAAGGCTCGATGGTTCAACGTGATTTGAGGAGGACCTAGAAATGACAAGATGGGAAGAGTGGGGGGAAGACTTAGGCTTAGGTATTAGCACGTAGGAGAGAATGCGAGGGTTCTGATAGGAAGATTTGCAGGGGGTCCCAATTTATTGTCTTAGAGAGATGCTAAGAGAATAAAATTGGGAGGTTGTTGTGCGTGCGCATCAAAACTCTAATTTACCTAGTGAACCTTTACCATCTTCCCCTTTTTTTTCTTAACTTCTCCCTAAAACTTAGTGGAGACTGCTCTTATACCTGTACTAGTCATCCTTGATAGACAATTATTTTTTGGTAGGAAGTTGGCTTGCTTCCATAATGGTTTTCCCTTACCATTTTCATGACCCTTTCCTAGGGTTAGTTGGCCTCTTATACTAGAATATATCATTTCTAATACTTCTGAATAGGTCAATTTTATGCATTTTTGTTATGGGATACAATATCACAGGGATCTCACTAGTTGGAAATCAAGATCTCCCTAGTATTTGCCCTTGATCCTAGATAGAAAGAGGGATAGATTCCTATGGATTTCCTAGATGCAAGTAAGTTCTTTTGATTTTAACCAAGAAAGGGATTGATCATACCTTTAGATTGACAATTGTCCTCGCATGTCCCGATTGTTCCAGCTGCTAAGATCCAACTCCAACTCCTACAATCTTCTTCCTGCACACAAGGATACAAACAACCACCTATCTACTATCTTTCTAGTGTTAGGAAAACCAAATTCACAATATCCATCTTGATCTATTTCTCTTAATATCAAATCCAAACATTTCTGAATTAAACACAAACAGTTTGGGGGAAAACCAATGATCTATCAATGAATATAGAATAAATTAAATTAATTCATACCTTAAATATTGATGCTTCCTACTAGTTCCAGGTTCATGCTCCTCCTTGGCCTCTTGAGCTTCTCTCTCTATTTTGATAGCATAACCACCCTCAAAACTCTTTTCCCCATCTCCTTTATTTGGCCTCTTCTTATAGGATTTTATAAGAGATTGGAGATAGACTTCATGGAATGTGAATTAGGTGGATACAAGTCATGGATAGCTTGATAGCATGTGAAATAATAAATTACAAGTCATAGATAGGCTTGATGGCATGTGAAATAAGCAATTACAAGTCATGCACAAGTTTCATGCTTAGTTATGAGCTTTTGCGAACCTATTATGAACGTTTTTTCTATCATGAGTTTTTTCTCAAGTTCCATTCTCAATTATGAGATTTTTCCAACTCATTATGAACTTTATTTTCACTTATGAGTTTATTCTCAATTATGAAATAATTCTTATTTCATCATTATGAAATTATGAAAAAATAATTATTTCCCCGTGAAATAATTATGAGAATTTCCCTAAGTTTTGTAATTCTAGCCTCATAACATCTAATACCATGTTTGCACAACCTATGGTGAAAAATACAAGTATAACAAATGTCCCCCAATTTGTGAGGTCTTAAGAGGAATTGATGGCCGAAAAACATTACGAAAATTTATGGTGACGGGTGGCATAAGGAAGGAGCTCGGAGATTAAGGAACCAATGAGTACCTGTAGTTAGACATCAATGCTGAGAGTATATATATACCATACAGTTAGGAATTCATGTGGGACAAGAAGAAGGGCAAGCCCAAATATGAACAGAAGGATGAAAACGCTTAGCTTAGTCCTTACATCATCAAGAAGAGGTCCAAAAAAGAGAAGTATTACTTGACATATTTGGATGGGAGAAATATGTCATTACCAGTGGATGGGTCTCTTCTCTGGCCCTACATTCAGAGCACTTGACTTCTTCAGGGCCTGGGCCCTAGGTAACTAGGTAGGTCATTTTGATTTCTTGCATTTGCATATTGATTTCTCATGATAGTTTAACTGCATTTCATTTTTCATTTTTTTCTACTTGCATATTGATTTCATGTTTAGTTTATATATATATATATATATATAATTTTTTTTTTCTAGATAGGTTGTCATTTTTGGCTTTTGATATATATGGATGAACGATGATAGAACCACTCTACATTTTACAATTTTATGTTTCAGTGTAGGCATATGTCCACTAGGATATGCTTTGGTTCTCATGCACTCTACGGAGAGTAAACGTCCCCAAGTAGGAGTCATATGTTATCCCAAACTCCTAGGGATAACTGAGGAGATGATGTCTCGAGGCCCTCAGGTTACAGACATGGAGTACCGAGAGACAACTTGACCAACAATGTCCACTTGTACAGACAGATACCCACCTCACTTCTACGACTCTAGTTTCATTACGACGGTATCCACCACATCATCTATCTTTCGAAAGACACTGGTTCTTGCTCCATGAGGTACAGGTCACGTATTATAGTGAGTTTCATTTAAATATTTAAGGAATTTTCATTTGTTGCATTTTAAAATTACTTTGATCATGTAACATCTACTTGGACATTATGCTCTTTTCCCTATTTCACTTTGGTGGTTGACATTGCACCCTAGTAAGTGGGTCACCCTTGGGGATACGTCTCCTATTGGGAGGTCCTCTTTACGATTCATCATGCCATTACCGACCATACTTGTCACTTTCCACACTTCATCCCCTCATCTCCTTACCTTTTGGGATTTTTGGGTGTACTAACCCAAGAAGGGGTTGTCCTTCATTTCATGAGAAGAAGGGGTTGAAGGCCCTGAGGCTTGTAGTTGGGAAAAGATAAAATCCAATCATAAACCTTCTATTTGATCTCCCAGGGATCCCAAGGAAAATGAAATGTCTCTCATAAGAAACTAATGGGACCCATGAAAAATAACCAGTACAAATGCCAACAAAGGTGGAGTATGACTGGGCATTGTTTTTCATGCTTAGCTAGAAGCCCCACACATGTTTTCAACTTGGGGAAGCATGATGTGACTAGGGTAGAGTCAATGTGGGCACTGTTTTTCATGCTTGGGTAGAAGCCCCACCTTGGCTTCAACTTGGAAACATCTTAAAAGAATAAAAGACAATAAATGGGATTGGAAAAAGGTTGCATTGAAAATGAAGGTGCAACACGTCCTCTACAAAGGAACCCATAAATGAGACACTACAATCCCTTGTATGTCATGAACCCCATGCCCAAGAGTATTTCCCCCATCCATGTCACTTCATCCACGTGACTTAGAGAAAGTTATGATTTCGAAACACTCCTAAACTTGAAGTATGATTCACCCAATAGGTCTCTTTGTCAACCCTCCCATACCTAAACTTGGAAAATTACATTGGGTCTTTGAGCACTGATTTATTTCTATGAGGTAGTTTGGATGCACATGCTTGGATGTCTCTTTTATTGATTTGATTTACTCATCATGATGCATTTGAATTCATATCCTTGGAGGGTGTATTCATTGTCTTTGTAGGACCTAGTTGGTGGACAGATTTGGAAGAATAAGCCTAGCTTGGGCTCCCTTGGGGCTTCAAACCTATAGGTTGGATACCAAGGCCCACATTCTAGATGATGATGATTTCCTTTGGAGGCCTGAGATGACACCATGGAATACCTAACCCAACCTCTTACTATCCCAATGACTTACTCTTGGGGCCAAAACTCCATACAAAGAGGGCTTGATGTCACCTAGGGTTGAGGTTGTGGTGGTAGAGTTGCTACTCACTGAAACTTGGCACGATTTTGTGGGAGATGACTTGAGGAATATATAATGCATAAGATTGGGGCTCTAGAATCCCCAACTACCTTAACCTTCTACTCCAATGACTTGCTAAAGGGGTCAAGACATCACGCTTAAAGGCATGATGTCACCTTAGCGTTTCTATTGTGCAAATTTTTAAATTTAAATTTAAATTTTATATTGTAAAGAGGTAAGGTAAGGGTTGTTGTCCCCTTACTTTGTGGTTTACCCTAATTTTTTTGGACAAAATATTTTTATAGGTTTTGGTATAAATAGATATCATTTCTATCTCATTTGATCATAACTCTCACATTGTGAGAAGTCTTCTAGCTGAAATTTGTTCCCTATTTGGGAAATCTCTCCCTCTTTTGATTTTTCTATGTTTTGTCTTTGTTATTGGTGGAATAAGTAGTGCGCTATCTCACTTAGAGCTATTCTTTCGCATTGTGGTGGATTAATGTTGGTAAAGAAGAGGTTTATCTTGTTGATGCTTGGACTAGGTGAGGAATCTATTTTGTATTGCTTCTTTTCATGGTTACACATTTAATTTTACTTGAATTATTGGGGATTATAAGGGAATACAACCCCACTAATCCCATCATTTTTGTCCTACAATAATTGTTGCATAAGGTTTTACTAGGAGAAGTAAAAGGGCTTACACCCTCGTAGTACTTCCTAGCTAGTTTTGCTTGCCTTGGGGAGTAAAAGGGTTTACACCCCCAAGGAGATATAATTCCTAGATAATTTTTTTAAAATCGACTTCTTATCTCAATAGTTAAAGGCACTAATCTTAATTTCATTGGAGAAATAAATCTTTGCATTGGTGAACGTGAAAACACAAGATTTTGAGATTGTCTAAATTGAAAATTATTCTATGTGCTTAAGGCATCCTCGAGCCCTTAAGGCATATTGTTTCTCTTAGAACTTATTTCTGTTTTTTTAACATTTAAGCTACAGCCACTAGTGCTCCAGCAAACCCTAAAAAAATCTTTGAATAATTCACAATTCAATGATCAAAAGTTGTTAATAATTTACCCTTATAATCTACTAGTCTTAGCACATCTTTTGGGTGGATGATTTTTTTTCTGTAACAACCTATTTTCTACAGCCATTGGGAAGCAATTACATCTCTGCAGCACTTGTCTATAAAAACCTTAACTTATTGCTAACGTCTAATCCTTTTATACTTGAGTTATACTAGTACTTGCTAGTTTTTATCTTGCATCATTCACTTGACTTTATCATCTCTACTAATCATTTCTTTGATGATATATATCTATTTTGACTACTACAAATAGGGAGAAAAATATTAACTTGCTTTTCCACTTAACCTATAGCTTGTATACTTGTTTTTTCTTGTGTCTCGGGCATGTACTATCATCATCTATAGGTACTCAAAGTTCTTGGAAACCATTTGAACACTATCAAGACTCATTATCATGTCTTATTTCATTTAGAAACTTCAAATATAGAGGAATCCATTCATAAGTTTCACTTTCCATCTCATTTCCCCCCCTAGGGTCACCCAAGATTACGCTCTTGAGGTGATGATTGCACCTCTAAAGTGATGGGAGTACCTATCTGAGGTGACAGTGGGTAGGTATTCTCCTAGTTGTCACCATCTTGTGGTTGGGTTGGGATTTTACCAACCTACAGTTTGTGTGATAACAATGTCATTGGACCCATATGAGGGAGACCACTATAATGAGCACGTAGATGAGGATGCATGAAGCAAGAGAATTGAAAATATTTACAAGGTCACGAGGCGTAGAGGGGACTACATCAACCCCACCGCAAATGGAGAAATAAGCTGGTGGAGTGTCAAATCTTATGACATGGATTATGATGATGCACTAGATAGATGAAAAAATAATATCTATAAAGCTTCCATGTGTAGATGCCCATGTTTCCAAAAATCAGTGCGATGGATCGATTTTGAAATTTTTGATGCCTCGCAGTTTGATGGCACTGGGTCGGTGGAGAAAATACTAGTGCATATGGAGAGAACTTTTCTTCCAAAGAAGATATTTCAGGTCATGGATGTCATGGTTCGAGGGACCCTCACATTGTGGTGGGAGACCCATTGCCTAAATATTTAGAGCTGGGAGAAGGCGGTCAAGTTCATCAAAGTTTGAGTCCAACCAATCACTGAATTTGAACTAGCCAACCAATATAAGGGCACCGAGGACCCTTAGGAACACCTCTCATTCTATGAACAGTGTTGGACTACTAAGAATGTCCCTCAAGCCCAATGGGTCCATCATTTTGTCCATACCATGGATATGGTTCCTATAAGCTAGTACATTCAGGAGGAACTCAGAAGGAAAACAAGTGAGTGGCCCCATATGAGTTCCCAATTTCTTTCAACCTTCAGGTTCACCGCAAAAGATCTGACTCTTTGTGAGGCAATCTGTTGGGTAAAGGACTTCATTTTTCATCACCAACCAAGGACTATTGGCCCAATAGTGATCTACTACTACCACCAGCCGGTGGCCAAACTGAAAGAAGTCATACATTGCGGGAAGGTTGATGTGGGAAATATTGATGACAAAGACCCCCGCGACATCCAAATCACAGAATCAAAAGAAGAAAACACACTAAACGGGAAGGTGGCCTAGACTGCCAAACTAGACTATAATGGCCCCATAAATACTAAGAAGCACAATATTGGTACGGACGAAGCACCCAAGATGGCCATTATTTTTTATTACTAGGATAAGGAGATAGTCACTCAGGTCGTTGACCTCCTTAAGGAATACAAGGACTTGTTTTCTCGATTTTTTCTAATATGAAGGGAATTTTGGGATACTTAGGAGTTATGAAGATACAAATAAAACCCGATGCCAAGCCATTTAAGAAAATACCCTACCACCTAAATCCTTAGTACAAAGAAAAGGTGTGGAAAGAACTAGATCGAATGTTGGATGTCGAGATCATTGTACCTATGGAGGAATCCGATTGGTTTAGCCCCATGGTTGTGCAAGCTAAAAAGAATGGAGACATTCATATATGCATTGATATGATAAGTCTAAACACAACTTGCATTTTTTATCCTTTCCCGACACCCTTCATAGATGAGGTGTTGGAAAATGTTGGTGGCCGAGAAGCTTACTCATTCAAGGATGGTTTCTTTGAGTATCATCGAGTTCAGATCACAAAGGAATATTTGAATAAAACCACCTTTGCTACAGAATGGGGGTCCTTTGCATATATAGTCATGCCCTATGGATTAAAGAATGCCCCTACAATGTTTCCTCAGATAGTGGTCACAACTTTCAAGGAATTTATCCACAGATACCTTGAAGTCTACTTGGATGACTGGACTATGTTCAGTCTAAAAAAGAAGTAGATACAAGCCCTTTGACTAATGCTGGATTGATGTTGTCAACTAAAGATCTCTTTAAATTTGAAGAAATGCATCCTTTGTACACCCTTTGGTATATTGTTGGGCCATGTCGTGTGTAAATATGACTTTCTCGTGAACCCAACTAATATTGTCTCCATCTTGGATATGGTGGCCCCTACTTTAGTTCACAGAATGCATGTAACCTTCGGTCATACAAGCTACTACATGTGGTTCATCTGGAAATATGCTCATATTTCACTGCCATTGAAAATACTGTTGTGAAATAATACTAAATATGAATGGACATCGAAATGCCAACAAGCCTTCGACACCCTAAAAGAAAAACTAGTTATTGTGCCCATTTTAAGTTTTCCAGATTGGTTCAAGCTCTTCCATTCCCACATTGACTCTTCGTCCATTTCACTCGGTTTCATTTGGTCTACTTTTCCATCCGAAAGTTGTCTAATGTCGAAAAAATTTACACCGCCACCGAGCATGAGGGCCTCGCTATGGTATATTCCCTACAAAAATTCTCCCACTACTAGCTAGGGTGAGCTTTCAAATTCTTCACAGATCATTCGTCCCTCAATTATTTAGTTAAAAAACCTATGTTGGGTGGCCATATCTATCGGTGGTTGTTGTTATTCCGAGAATTTGACTTTGAAGTTGTGGTTAAACCATGCAAACACAAAGTGGGACTCGATCATCTGTCTTGCATTGAGATGAGGGAGGCTTCTCAGAGCCTCGATGATGAACTTCTGGATGTGCAAATCTTCCAAGTGGAATCCATAGTAGATCAATCATCCAAAATAACATAATTTCTTACCATCAGAAAGGATCCCCTAAGACATATTCTTTTGCGACGTCACCGACTAGTGACTCGCAATGTTGATTATTAGTTGATTGTCAAATAATTGTATAAGTTGGGTGGGGATGTAATCCTGTATTGTTGTGCCTTGGAACACAAAATGAACTCGCTATTATATGAGGCATATGAACGTCTTTCTGGAGTCTGTAACATCGACAAAGAAACCGCGCACAAGATTCTACACGCAGGTCTCTGGTGGTCCTCTCTCTTTATAGATTCTAAAGACTACTACAAATGTTGCAACACATGTAAATGCATCGGCAAGACTTGCCACAAAGATGATCTCCATGGAATTCATGTAGAACCTCAAGGGCACGGGCCTGTCCATCGCCAAGATCATTCCATAAAGAAACTGGCTCGAGGATGACCTAGATAATAGTAGTGGGGGCATGTTCGCACCCAAAGTTTTGGGTCCATCTTTGCGCACATGCACAAATGAAGTTGTGCATGCTCTTTTCATATTTTTGTGTGCATTGAAGGAAATGTGCAATGAATTCCATAAAGTGCACATCAAATAGAGTTTTTTTAGTAGTGTGCCAAACATAAATACTACCAAGTGCATGTCAATCCAAGTTTTGTCAGTTACTTCAGAAACGAAGAAGATACCCACCGGAATCAAGAAAAGAATCATCGATAAATCTCTCAGAACGATTAGTGCCCATAGTATATGAAGATGTGTGGCGACTAGAAGATGAGTGAGCCAAGAAGTTAAGATCGTCCCCGATGCAGAGAGTGTACGTGGAGCATTGGAAGGCACCATAAATGTGTAAGGTAGTTAGATCAGAAAAGAGAGTGGAGCAGAGCAGAAAGAGACAACGCTCCCTAGTAGTGAAAGACATAAAAAGGAGCTCTAAAATCAAAAAGGGATTTAGCTAGTTAGTGTGTGAAAAATTCGATTGGCTATCAGTCTCGAGATCACTTTGAGCCTGTTGTAATATTATGATGTTTTGAATATAATCTTGTGTCTTTGTTCTATCTAAATCCTAAGGCAAGGCGCATGACACATTCTATTGTATTCCCATTGTGTCACATAGTAATGATATGAAATTATATGATTGTCTTAAGAAACTTTTAAATGAATTGTATATCTTTGTGTGATGTAAGTGCTCCCAATAATAAAGATATGGTAGTTTTGTTCTATTATGTGTCTATTATGAATGAGTTGAATATATGTGTGTATTTTTTTAATACTTAGCCTTGAAAAATAGTCTGTCATATATGAGTTCCATCGATGACAATAGTAGTAGTGTTTCAAATGTTTAATCCTCCATCCCCGACATAAGACCTTATGGTGTTTTTTATACTCTTTTCATATCGGGTAAGACCTTCCTTGGCCTTGGTCGAGGATTGATATGCCAGTTCTTAGGGGGTTTTGTTCGACATGCTTTGGATGAAGCCTAGGTCTAAAACTCCCTAGTGTTAATAAATTCAGTATGCACACAAGCGTCGACTGAAAACAATGATACAACACCCAACATCCACTTACCTCCTGTCTCTTTCCTATGTGAGGAGAATTATCTAGTTATCGTTTGTATCGTTGACTGTTCTGTCAGAGGATTTTGTACTCGGAGTTGCAATAATTTCATTGTACTCTGAATTGTAGCAATGGTGTCATATTTGGAATTATATCAATGGTGTCATACATGGAGTTGCATCAACAAAGAGTGAAGTTAGAGTTGCAATATTTGTATTATGCTTGGAGTCACAATAACGGAGAGGAATTACATCAATTGTAAGGAGTTGCAACCACTATAATAAGCTACAACTATTGTAAGGAATCCACTATAATTTCTCCTGTATAGCAATGTTAGTGCATGAATGTAACAAATTCCTTAAGAAATATTTAAGAATAACATAAAAATGGCATATGGGAAAATATTCATACCTTAATAAAAAGTGTGATAAAACTAAATAAGGAAGGTTTCAAAAGGAAATGATTAGTGGAAAATGGTAAGGAAAGAGGTACTAGACGAGTGTTGAAAGTATGTCAATTTAGGCACTCGTCAGTACTACAGGAACGTCCCACCTGTAATCACCTATGTAGACATTTTGGAATGGTCACTAAGGCTACCACCTCACAATCAATGAACAAATGAACAGTTGTAGATCTGACCACACGTAAGATTAGGGTAACTAAGATAGTATCTTCGAAGGCGTCACCTCACACAGAGGCACAACACTAATGAAACTCACATATACATAGCAATCAAAGAAATACCGCAAACACTAAAACAAACAAAGAGGGGTAATCTCCCTACTTGCACTCGATGTGACCTTGTGCTTAACTCATGTGTTAGAGGAGCTTCTTGATGCATTGGTTGACAGAATGAATTTTATACTTGTTAATGAATTCTAGGTTTTCTTTTGGTGGCATTGAACATTTCTCTCTCCAATCATATTCCAAGGCCCTAAACCTATTTGGTATTGGTCTGTTATTAAAGAAAAAAGTCTAATTGAATTTAATTTATAAATTCTTTTCATGTGATTTTTTTTATGTCAAAGGGAAAATGGATGAAACTTTAGTGATGTTGTGACTCTTAACCCAACCAAAGCAATGAAAAAATGTTAATGCACTTCTTCAATTCAATTAATTCTAGCTACGAGAGGGAATATATATATTTTTCTTTGTAAACTTCACAATGCAACCTCTCAAACACCAATCAATCATGCAAGACAAATAAAAACCAAAATTTTAACAAGATCTCAAACCAAACACTCTCATAATGCTCTTTGTCTTTAATTCTTGAAAAGCTTGTAAGCATGTAAAGTATTTTTGTTTATTTTTCCAAATATTTTGAAAAATATTCCTTAATCTAAACAAGAACAAAATCTACAAATGGGAAACCAATAAATCAACAAGAAAAAGGATGTAGGAAATTGGTAGTGATGATGAAAAACACACTCCAATGTCTCTACAAGAATCTCAACCCATAAATTACTATGGATGTAGATCTAATAATTGACACCAATCACTAAAAGGTAAAAAAACCAAATACAATTGATATAGGACAAAACTAGATCTAATGAGATATGTTGGGTGCACTTCCCAACTTCAATGGATTACTAGACAGTAAACAAGTGTAAACAAGAAATCCAAGCAATCCACACAACCACACTTCAAACCAAAATTGAAGATAGAAGGTGTGACAAAGGACCTAACCTAAGACAAGATCCAAAGGTGCAAACCAATTAAAAATCCATGAGATCAGACAAACCAGATCCGACCAAAGAAATCTGACAACTTTGCAGTTTTGAAAGTTTATAGAGGGTGTCACGTCTGATGACCTACAACAAGCGACTAGTCGCTTGTCACTAGTAATGCGACAAGAGACACACTGCAAAAATTTGAAAAAGAATATATTTGACTCAGATATGTTAGATTTGATGGATCTAATATCTATGGGAGTACCAGGGAAGAAAACAACCAAATCAAAACAAAGGATAATAGGCAAGGGATTTTGAACTAGAGAAGAATCAAAGATTCTTTCCTAATGGAGTCGTCAATTCTGTTATGGTGAAATCTCACAAGTGGATAGTAAGATCTACCTAGGATTTGTCTACTAATCTTAGACAGCAATGGGCTAGACACCTATGGATTTCCTTTAGACTCAAATAATTTTATTCATAATTAAACTAATAAATAGTGGAATATCATACCTTTTTATAAAGGTTGTCCTTTGTATGTCCTACTTGTTGTAGTCTTGAAGTTCCAACTCTAGTCTCTACAATATGCTCCTTGCCACCTCCCTTCACAAAAGAGGCAAGAAATGCCTTCCTACTTATCTTTTTAATGTTACAATCCTAGATCTAGCTTGGATCTGAGTCAATTTATGATGAAATAAATCATATCTGAACATTCATGCATGAAATACAAAGATTCACAAGGGAAAACCAATGATCTATTAATTTGAATAACATAAGTACATCAATATAATTACCTCTTATTGTATATGCACTCCTCTTTACCCCTTGATCCTTAATCCTCCTCACCTCTTCAACCAAGATAGGAAACATGACTGCAACTAATGTAGATGGAGAAGCACCTATGAATTTTGACAACGTAGATCTATAAACGATTCTTCCTCCTCATGTTAAAGATTTGTCTTCTTTATATAGATTCTTGGAATATGCTTGGGAGAACTTCTAGATATTCTAGACCAATGGAGACTCAAATGGTGTCAGATCCAAGTCTCATGCCATGAAGAACCAACTCATCCCTTGATTGCCTCTTTGAAACTCTGTGAATCTAGAAGCTTACAGAGGGTGTTGCTTGTTGTGAACTTATGAAAAGCGACATGTTGTTAGTTGTCCCATAGATGACTAGCGACACCCATAAAAAATTGTCTGAAACCTGAGCTAGAGCTGTATCTTGGATTTCATCTTCTGTTGTGTTCCTCTCTAACCCTGTTAGATGGAAATTAAGGCTATAACAATCACCACTTCATATTAAATTTTGAGATGAATCCAAAATAAAAACAAAGTGGTGAGGGGAAAAGTTACAAGAATCATGGTTCTTCTAACATTTCCCATTACTACTTCATCTTGATTTTTGTGAATATATTCAAAATAAAAATTGTAAAAGGAAATGTAAAAAAACCCAAAATAAAAACAAAGTGGCCAAGAGAAAAGTTATATGAACCATGGTTGTTTTAACATTTCTCATTACTAGATTTTTTTAAATATATTCAAAATAAAAATAAAAATAATAAGATAAAATGTTAAAAATCCCTTAAATAGAAACAAAGTGGTGAGGGAAAAAGTTATAAGAACCATGGTTCTTCTAACATTTCCCATTAATACTTGTCTTGAATTGTTTTTGAATAAATTCAAAATAAATAAAAAATAATAAAAAAAAAATTGTAAAAACCCTTAAAAAAAAAACACCTTTCTTCTTCCAAATTTTCCTCTTACCACATCAAGAGGAAACATAAACAAAATGATGCGGGGAAATGTTCTTGTCAGCATTTTCCATCATTTTATTGAAGTGGTGAAGGTAATGGTGAATGTTCTTGTAACCATTTTCCATCTAACCACTTTCCATCATTTTATTGAAGTTATAAAGGGTAAATGTAAATGTTTTTTTAATATTTTCTATCATTTTATTGAAGTGGTCAAGGTAAAGGGGAAATGTTTTTATTGAAGTGGTAAGGGCTAACATTTCCCCACTTAAACATTAAAATGGAAGAAAAAAGTGTTTAGGAAAAATTGGAAAGAGAAATATTCTTCTTGTTCAAAATAATAATAAGAAATTATAAGGGAATTTGTTTTTTTAACATTTCAGTGTTCACATTCCCACGTGGTAAAAGTAAAAATGAAACAATAAAAATTATTCTCTCACTTATGGTTCTCTTCAACTATTACATAGCACTTGAGCATTCTGCTCAAATTAAAGAACTTGTGATCTGCTACGTGGCACTTGAGCATTCTCGTCAACTTGAACAACTTGTGATTGGATGACTTGAAATGTTTTTCAACAATTCCAAGTTGCGTTTAGAAAGGAGGGAAGTAGACTTGAAATGTTGGATGAATTGGAAAATAAACAGCGTTGTGATTGGATGACTTGAAATGTTTTTCAACGATTCCAAGTTGGGTTTCCTTTAAATAAGGAAGTAGAGAGTATACTTCCTTTGATCCTAAATATGTTAATTAAAAGTAAGGATTTAGAATTATTTTCATATGTTCAACAACTTTAATATTTGTTGAAATTACTAAGACAACGGAGAGGGGGGGGTGAATCAGTTGTTACTGTGCTTAAACAATAATAAATCTATTAAACCATTCTTAAATTTTCTTCAAATGACCATCAATATTATACAACATATATATGATATAAATAATGAGCATCAGTCACACATAAGATATACACAGAGACAGATTTTCACGAGGAAACCCATAAAGGGAGAAAACCTCTTCTTCTTCAAAATGATAGGCAGTCTTTTAAGTTCTATACATCATCTGTAATTGAGCACCAACTCAATGTGAGGCTACTACCTCTGTTTTACAAGCTCCAACTTGTTTGAGAGCACCAACTCTCTGGTTTCTCTAGCACCCACTAGAAGGAAGCACTAAATCCCTTAATGTTCCAGCACCAACTGGATGGAAGCACCAACTTCCAGTTACACAGGCAACAACCTGTATAACAGAGAACAACAATTATCCCTTGCACCACCCTGCCACCCTGTTTTCTCTGGCTGCAACCAGATGGAAGCTACAACTCCCTATGTTCAAGCTCCCACTTGAACCTCTGAGGAAAAATGTCCTCCCTAGCACCTTCGAATGACCCTGAAATATAAATGAATGATTAAACAACCAACTACACAGATAAATCAATTCTTACCACTTCTTCTCTGTTCTATAAATCTTCTCTTCCTTTGTCTGTTCTGCAATTCTGCTCTACTTCAACTTGTTCTTCCATTCTACTCTGCTTCAAGTCTATTCCTCATATGTTACTCTTCTCTGAGTTTTATCTCACACTGCGCATATTTTCAGTCTCACACTATGCATCCTGTGATTTCCCCTTTCTTACAGTTTAATTCATTTTTCATCCAGAACGACCAACCACGCACGGTCTGTATCTTTTTATTTTATGCACCACACCCACAACGGTTACACTTCAAATCTTCTGAGGAAAAAGAAAAACCGTCTAAGCAACTGAAGCACCAACCGATCAAGAAGCATGAATCAGTTTTGATAACTAATTCGTAACTGATGAATTAACTGTGAGAGAGAATAGTAGCCCTCCGATCATATTCAAACTCACTTGAACCATTGGATTAAGAATACAGAATCTTGTGCCTGTTTTTCCATTTCATAATTCAGAATTTCAGGATCCCTGTGGTGAAGCTTAGAACCTCTAGCTTCTTCCTCCATCTTCCATCGATGTGCCCAATGGCTATGACCACGTGATTATGCATCAAGTGCTTTCGCGATTTCGCATTTCGTGAATCTGGACATGAGGCATCTCGACTCTCCAACTCGTGATTCCCGAAACCCCAAAATGGAGCTTATCTGAACTGACTCCTTCCCTTCTCGTGACCACTGGTAGTGACCATAGGTTGTTCCAAAAGGTGCTTCATATTTCACAAGTTTATAAACTTCATCGAGTCTGATCGACGGTTGAAATCTCCATAGATCCGACGGTCCATATCTTTTCACAATCTCACATCTCGCGAGTTTCCACACCATGCTCTGTTGACTCCAAGTCAACAAAATTCTAATCACTTTCCACTTGTCCTATGATTCGACGGTCCAGATCTGATCTTGATTCAACGGCTCAGATCATATCACGATTTCGCATATCGCGATTTCTTCATTCTTGTTGCAAAGTGTTTTGATACTCCAACTTTCGGTATTTGAAACTCCGAAATGGGGTTGGATCAACAATCCACATCAAACCTTGATCTAACGGCTCAAATCATTTCGCTAGTTCACATTTTGTGATTTCAGCATTCCTGTGGTATTGTTTCTTGCCTCTCCAAGTCATGATTTGTGAAACCCCGAAATGGCGTGGGATCAATAGTCCCGATCAACACTTGATTTGACGGTCATCGGGAATTTT
Organism: Picea engelmannii; assembly: GCA_009831015.1. Taxonomy (NCBI): domain Eukaryota; kingdom Viridiplantae; phylum Streptophyta; class Pinopsida; order Pinales; family Pinaceae; genus Picea; species Picea engelmannii. The sequence continues at coordinate 842,085 of ML776779.1, forward strand.
GAATGGGATCCAATGATCAGAAATGTTGCTTCTCCTCCCAAGCTTACTTTGTTTCTCTTACTCTGATCTTGTCGTCGATGATCTGCCAACAATCCTCTACACTATCCCTTCTGAGCTTATTCGAATCTTCTCTGCAGCGTCTTCTCATAATGCCCATCTATTAAATACTTTCTGTACTCATGCCATCTTCATTGTTGTACTTGCCATCAATGGCAAGCATACAAGCATGCACTGTCTGTTAAATATTTTCCAACATTCTCCCCCTTTGGCATTGATGGCAACCACTGTAGCTTTCTTGTAGCATCCTTGGAATCACATCCTGAAATTACCACACTTTCTCCCCCTTTGACATCAATGTCAAAGAAGAAACACACTCCCCCTGAGTTGTTGCAGTACATACTCCCCCTGTCAACTAGGAGCATCTTAGAAACACACCAGATATGCAATAAGTATTCCCCCTGACCAGGTGAACAGATTAGACAAAATAAATTATAACCCCCAACTTTTGACGAAGATATCCAAAAGGGGTTGCTACTAATGGTTTTGTAAATATATCTGCAATCTATTATGTAGAAGGTATATAATTCAGTTGAACAATTTTGTTTGTAACTTGTTCTCTGAGGAAATGGTACTTTATTGGGATATGCTTAGTCTTGGAATGAAGAATAGGATTCTTAGAGACACTAATAGCAATGGTGTTATCACAGTGAATTGGAATGGGATCAGTGTAAATTACCTTCAAATTTGCAAGTGTTTGAATCATCCACAAGATTTGTGTACAACAAGTAGCAGCATCAATGTATTCTAAATCTGTAGTTGATAATGAAATGGATCCTTTCTTTTTGCTAAGCCATGCTACTAATGAATTACCCAAAAAGAATGCTCCTCCACTGGTACTTTTTCTCTCATCAACACAGTTTGCCCAATCTGCATCTGAATAAGCAGTTAACTAAAAATTCTGATTTCTGGGATACCACAGACCATAAGTCATTATTCCCTTCAAGTATTTGAATATCCTTGTGATAGCTACCAAATGACTTTGTTTAGGTGTTGACTGATAACGACCTACCATTCCAACAGCTTGCATTATATCAGGTCGTGATGCTATGATGTACAGAAGACTTCCTATCATAGAGCGATATGACCTTTGATCAACATCAGGTGAGATATCATCTTTACTCAACTTGCAACCAACCACCATAGGTGTACTAACAGAAGAGGAATCCTCCATCTGAAATTTCTTTAACATCTCTTTCAAATATTTTTCTTGAGAGATAAATATTCCTGTAGAACTCTGTTTTACTTGTAAGCTAAGAAAATATGATAGTTCTCCTATCATGGACATCTCAAACTCTGTTTGCATAGAGTTAGAAAACCACTAGACATATGATTCATTAGTACAACCAAAAATAATATCATCTACATAAACCAAAACAACTAGTAAATTATCACCTTCAGACTTAATGTAGAGATTGATGTCAACAATACCTTTCTTGAACCCTTTGTCTTGTAAAAATGTGTCCAGTCTATAATACCAAGCTCGTGGTGCTTGTTTCAGTCCATATAAGGCCTTTTTTAGCTTGAAAACATGATTAGGATTATCTGTCAATGAGAATCCTTCAGGTTGCTCCATATACACTTCTTCTTCTAGATCTCCATTTAGAAATGCTGACTTAACATCCATCTAATAAACTTTAAAGTTCTTATGAAATGAATAAGCAAGAAACATTTTGATGGCTTCCAATCTTACCACTGGTGCAAAAGTTTCATCAAAGTCCTGACCTTCAACTTGTGCATATCCTTTACAGACCAATCTGGCTTTATTTCTAACAACTTGTCCTTTTTCATTCATTTTATTCTTGAACACCCATTTGGAAACTATTACATTTTTATCTTCAGGTCTAGGGACAAGCTCCCAAGTATTGTTCTTCTCAATCTGATCAAGCTCTTCATTCATTGCTCTAATCCAATCATCATCCTGACTGGCTTCATCAAAAATTTTAGGTTCAGTCATAGATAATAAGGCAACATGAGATTGTTCTGAGTCTTTAATCAATTTCCTTCTTGTCTGAACTCCTTTATTTATATCTCCAATTATCTGATTTTCAGGATGATTCTTTCTAACAATTATGAGAGGTGATTTTGCTTCTTTCTGTTGATTTGTGTTAGTTGGAGTATTCGTGTCTTCATTTGATTCAGATTCTTCTCTTTCTAACCCTTGGACCTATTCATCTTCATCTTCAACTATATCTTTTGTTCTTGGTTCAACACTAGCTACATTCTTGACCGGGATTTCTTCATCAACTTTTATGTTTATACAATCAACTAGTTTATGAAGTCTCTTATTGTAGCATTTGTACCCTTTACTATTTGTAGCATAACCCAAGAAGATACCTTCATCAACCCTGTCATCATATTTGCCAATATTTTCATCATTGTTCTTTATATAACATTTACTCCCGAAGACTTTAAAATGCTTGATTGAAGCAGGTCTTCCAAACCATAGTTCATAAGGAGTCTTGTCACTGTGTGGCCTGAGATGAGATTTGTTAAGGATATGAATAGTTGTATGAATTGTTTCCACCCAATATGTCTGAGGTATGTTCCTTTCATTCATCATTGATCTTGCCATTTGTTGTACTGACCTATTTTGCCTCTCAACAACTCCATTTTGCTGTGGAGTCCTTGGAACTGTGTACTCTCTTTTGATCCCATGCTTATCACAGAACTCTTTGAAGTTCCTTGAAATAAACTCTCCTCCTCTATCAGACCTTACTGCCTTTAATATTTTTCCTATTTGATTCTCAGTCAGAGCCTTAAACACTTTGAATGTTTCAAATGCTTCAGATTTTTCTTTCAAAAAGGAAACCCAAGTTAGTCTAGAATAGTCATCAATAATAAACATAAAGTAATTTTCTTTTTCTGTACCTTCATTCCTTGATGGTCCACATAGATCCATATGTACTAACTGGAGAGGTTTTTCTGTTGAAGGAAAGTTTTTAGAATTGAACTGAGTGAGAATAAGCTTTCCTATCTTACAGGGTTTACAAACAGAGTCATATGGCTTTGATATCTTCAGAAGATCTTTTACTGCCCCATTGTTTCTGAGTTTAATTATGTGATCAAAATTTAGGTGACCAAGTCTCCTATGCCAAAACCAACTTTCATCATATTTTCTTAAGTGACATTCTTCTTTTTCTTCTTTTAATACATAGACATTGTTTTTTGTTCATATACTTTTTGCAACTAGTTGTCCTGAATCCACAGATTTTATTCTACAGTCTTTAGAGGTAAAAACAACTTCACACCCTCAGTCACAGACTTGACTAACACTAAGCAGATTATGTTTCAAACCTTCTACAAATAGTACATTTTGAGCTTTCCTTTTGCCATTATTCAAACTTACAATTCCTTTACCTTTTATCTTTCCTGGTGCATCATTTCCAAAAGTTACATTCCCTGATTTGCTATCACTTAGAGTTAGAAACTTACTTTTGTCTCCAGTCATGTGTTTGGAGCATCCACTGTCAATATACCAGGGATTCTTTTTTCTTTGGTCTGATAGCACTAGTCCACACTTGTCATCTACTTTCTTCTTCCAAACATTGACATTTTCAGTAGTGGGAATCAAATCTGACTTGTAATTTTTTAAGTGACAGTTTGCAGCTTTATGTCCATAATTATGGCAGTTGTAACATTCTGGTTCATTGAATAATAGATCATAATGATTGTTATGCTCATAATTGTTGTTGCGTTTCACCTGTGTCCTTCTCCCAGTCATCACATGATTTATAGTCTGTGATTGTTTGTTGCTTGGCTGTCTCAATCTTTGTTGTGGAAGATAGTTATTCATTGAATATCTTGATTGTTCATATCTAAATCTTAAAGGACAGTTTATAGCTTTGTGACCAAAATTAGAGCAGAGAAAACAATAACCATAGAAAAAATCTTTGTACCTTGAAAAAATCTGTCTTCTTTGAGGAGGTCGATTTATTTCATGCCGATAATCTTTCTAATCCACAAATTCAGTTCTGTTGTTTTTTCTTTCATTCCTTCTTGGTGGCTGATTTTCCTTCTTTGTTTCTACAGAGTGACTGTTGTCAATGTTTGAGGATTTGACAAACTTGATAGGTTCTGTATTACTTGGATGATCACTACTTGATCCTTCTTCATATCCCAATCTAGCTTTCAATTTTGAATTTTTTTGCTGATTTAGAATGGAGGTTAATCCTTCTGAGGCTTTAATACTAGGAAGATTTTGGTGATACAATCCTTTAAACTTCTCCATTTCTTTTCTGGTTTTTACTATCTCTTCTTCTAAGGCTTCACACCTGACTTTCTTCTCTGACAATTGTTGTTTCAATATGTCTTCTATTTTCTTTGCCTCTTCTAATTCTACTTTCAGCAGAGCAAAGTCTTCATCAGGTTTTTACTGTCTTTCTCGAACTGTGTCAACAATTGTTTTTTCTTTCTGTTCTTAATTCTGAGTCTATCAATTTCTTCCAGTGCACTGATCAATTCTCCATCCATATCAACCACAACTTCTTCATCATTATCATCACTACCTGTGCTTTTATTATCATAATCCTCTTTGGCCATAAGCATGAAGTCATTTACCTTATCTTCACAAGAAGAGTCACTATTGGTGTCTTCTGAGGAATTTTCATTATTTGCAACCAAGATTTTCTTCTTACTATATTTCTTGAATTTGTACTTCTTTTCATCACGAGAGTTATGGTCCTTTTTCTGATGGGGACACTTAGATGCAAAATGACCTATCTTACCACAATTCAAGCATTTGAAGGGCAACTTGCCTTGATATTTTCCTGATCCTTTCTTTAACCTTCTCACAAATTTTGCCTCAATATCATCTAATTCTAAATCAATATTCTTGTCCGCTTTAAACGATGCTTCTCTAGTAATGGATTTATCTTTGCTAATTCTCATTTCATATGCAGTTAAAGTTCCTAGAAGTTGATCAATGGACATAGTTTTAAGATCATTTAATTCTTCTATTGCAGAGACTTTTGAATTAAATTTATCAGGAAGAGATCTTAAAATCTTCTGAACTAAGAGTGATTCATCAAACTTCTCACCAAGACCCTTGATGGCATTCACAAGTTCTTCAACTCTTAAAAAATACTTGCTAACTATTTCATCTTCATTCATCTTTAGTTGTTCAAATTTCAACCTAAATGTTTGAAGTTTAGTATCTTTTACTTTCTCATTTCCTTCATAGCTGCTAATAAGTTTATCCCACATTTCTTTGGCAGTTTGAAGGTGCATCACCTTTACAAAGTCGGCTTCTACAAGTCCATTCAATATTGCATTCATTCCTTTAGCATTAAAACTAAATTCTAACTTATCATCCTTGGAAGCTAGCACAACAGGCTTTATGTATCCAGTCTCTACTACATCCCAAACATCAGCACCTAAGGCCATTAGATATGTTCTCATTCTAACCTTCCAAAAAGAAAAATTTGTTCCATCAAACAGAGGAGGCTTACTGGCTGAAGTCCCTTCATGACTTGTCATGTTTAAGCTTACAGATCTACCTTTGAATAAAAGGAACCTGCTCTAATACCAATTGTTGAAATTACTAAGACAACTGAGCAGGGGGGTGTGGGGGGGGGGTGAATCAGTTGTTACTGTGCTTAAACAATAATAAATCTATTAAACCATTCTTAGATTTTCTTCAAGTGACCATCAATATTATACAGCATATAGACGATATAAATAATGAGCATCAGTCACACATAAGATATACAAAGAGACAGATTTTCACGAGGAAACCCATAAAGGGAGAAAACCTCTTCTTCTTCGAAATGATAGGCAGTCTTTTAAGTTCTGTACATCATCTATAATTGAGCACCGACTCAATGTGAGGTTACTACTTCTATTTTACAAGCTCCAACTTGTTTGAGAGCACCAACTCTATGGTTTCTCTAGCACCCACTAGAAGGAAGCACCAACTCCCTTAATGTTCTAGCACCAACTAGATGGAAGCACCAACTTCCAGTTACATAGGCAGCAACCTGTATAACAGAGAACAACAATTCTCCCTTGCACCACCCTGCCACCCTGTTTTCTCTGGCTGCAACCATATGGAAGCTACAACTCCCTGTGTTCAAGCTCCCACTTGAACCTATGAGGACAACTGTCCTCCCTAGCACCTCCCAACCACCCTGGAATATAAATGAATGATTAAACAACCAACTACACAGATAAATCGATTCTTACCACTTCTTCTTTGTTCTGTAAATCTGGTCTTCTTCTACCTGTTCTGCAATTCTTCTCTTCCTTTGTCTATTCTGCCATTCTGCTCTGCTTCAACTTGTTCTGCGATTCTGCTCTGCTTCAAGTCTATTCCTCATCTGTTACTCTTCTCTGAGTTTTATCTCACACTGTGCATCCTGTGATTTTCCCTTTCTTACAGTTTAATTCATTTTTCATCCAGAACGACCAACCATGCACAGTCTGTATCTTTTTCTTTTATGCACCACACCCATAGAGGTTACACTTCAAATCTTCTGAGGCAAAAGAAAAATCGTCTAAGCAACTGAAGCACCAACCAATCAAGAAGCATGAATCAGTTTTGCTAACTAATTCATAACTAATGAATTAACTGTGAGAGAGAACAGTAGCCCTCCGATCATATTCAAACTCACTTGAACCGTTGGATTAAGAATAAAGAATCTTATGCCTGTTTCACCATTTCGTAATTTGGCATTTCGGGATCCCTGTGGTGAAGCTTAGCACCTCTAGCTTCTTCCTCCATCTTCCATCGATGTGCCCAATGGCTATGACCATGCACTTATGCGTAAAGTGCTTTCGCGATTTTACATTTCGTGAATCTGGAGATGAGGCATCTCGACTCTCCAAGTCGCGATTCCTAAAACCCCAAAATGGAGCTTATCTGAACTCACTCCTTCCCTTCTCATGACCATTGGCAGTGACCATAGGCTGTGCCAAAAAGGTGCTTCATATTTCATGAGTTTATAAACTTCATAGAGTCTGATCGATGGTTGAAATCTCCATAGATCCGACGGTCCAAATCTTATCGCGATCTCAAATCTCGCGAGTTTCCACACCATGCTCCATTGACTCCAAGTCAACGAAATTCCAATCGCTTGCCACTTGTCCTATGATTCGACGGTCCAGATCTGAGCTTGATTCAATGACTCAGATCATATCACGATTTCAATATTCTTGTTGCAAAGTGTTTCGATACTCCAACTTTCGATATCCGAAACCCCAAAATGGGGTTGGATCAATGATCCACATCAAACCTTGATCTAACAGCTCAGATCATTTCATTATTTTGCATTTCACGATTTTGACATTCCTGTGGTATTGTTTCTTGCCTCTCCAAGTCACGATTCACGAAACTCTGAAATGGCATGGGATCAACCGTCCCGATCAACACTTGATCTGATGATCATCAGGAATTGTGAATGGGATCCAACGATCAGAAATGTTGCTTCTCCTCCTGAGCTTAATTTGTTCCTCTTACTCTAATCATGCCATCGATGATCTGCCAACAATCCTCTACACTATCTCTTCTGAGCTTATTTGAATCTTCTCTACAACGTCTTCTCATAATGCCCATCTATTACATACTTTCTATACTCATGCCATCTTCATTGTTGTACTTGCCATCAATGACAAGCATACAAGCATGCGCTGTCTATTAAATATTTGCCAACAATATTACATATTAATTCACATTATATTTTTATGAAATAGTTCTCATATGTTAATTAAAAGTAAGGATTTATAATTATTTTCATATGTTCAACGATAATATGTATATTTTCTAACAATGTCCAATAATGATTTTCATGTATTTCTACTTATCCTTTTATAAATGGATAGTATCCCCTAATGGACCTTCAAAATTACATCGGGAGTAGATAGTCATGTCCTTCCATAATTATTAGTATGATTCCTTGATCTTCCTAGATTGAGTAGAATAAAGGTATTGGGATATTTCCATCCATCTAACTTGACTACATTGTTTTTGTAGGTATCCTCTCAAGTGAATGATGGATGAATCAACTCTTTGCAGAAATTTTCCTATAACTTTTAAGCCATGAATGATTTAGGAACACATTGTAGTGTATGGAATTTTCATTTTTTATTATCTATACACACCAATTGCTCACTATAGGTCAACCACAAGAATTCCTACACACTATTATTGTGAATTCTTAAGCTTTGAAGTCCCTTCTTTGTAGTGCCCTTCTTATGGTTTTAATAAATGATTTTTTTGTCCCTAACCCAACCTCTGTGCCTTATTTAATTACCCTCAAACCATTTGGAGGTTGTCCATGGCATTTTCCTTTGCCTCATACCTTAATTGATCACTTTTTCCTAAGTAAATTGCACAATATTTGGATGTGAAGGAGACCAATAATGCCAAAGTAGGGTAGAGAAATACCAAATGGTGGATCCACATATTTGGCATGTGTGCTATTTCCTTTTTATTAAGTCTGGTCAATGATAATTCCTTATTGCCCCTTTTATGCTTATTGTAAGAAATATTTTCATATTGTATTTGTCTCTTGTATTTATGTTAACTTCCATTTTTCATATAGTCAAGAGGAATTATTTTTCTCTTAATAACATGCACAACTTGCTTCATTTTACATGTCGTTACAAAATCAACACCCATAGTTAGACTCTTGTAAGGAATGATTTGTACCCTAGATTTATGGATCACATTGGCACTGCTCGATAAAGGATATATGTGTATAAATAGGCCACTTATTTTCCTCATTTTCTCTCCCTTCAATCTTAGCAATTATCTTTCTTAACTCTCTCTATTGTAACATCCCCATTTTACCCCCAACTTAGTGATGTATATATTTTAAAAAGACATGGCCATGGGCCAAGCAATGTGATATGGAAACTTTGTAAACCATAATGATAAATAAAAATAACACCGTTGTAGGTGGACATAGACAAAGTAATGAGGGGCTAAGTGTTGGAAAATTGGTTGTCATCGATGTCAACCCTAGAAGAAGTCCATAAGCCTCTATAAGTGATGGGTGTATTTGAATAAGTCTCCAAAGTGGTCCCCTTATGGCGTAGCCTTAAGCATGACCCTCATGGGAAGACACTTTGAAGAATTCTACAAGAAGCCCTTTATTAGCTCTGTTTTAGCTGTATCATGTGGTGACCTTGTAGCAACGTGTTTTTTTCTTGCAGTTCGACTGGGAGCTCTGGCCTTCAGTGGCACCATTTCGCTAGATCATGAAAAGGTGCTCTGAATATTCATTGAATACTTCAAAAATACCTGCTCATACTGAGTTTTCACTTCTTATCTCTCATTTTCACCAAGTCACAATGAGTCTTCATCTTCATGTTTTCCTCTTTTATAGTCATTCCATAAATGCTCTATCGTGCTATACTTTTCTGACCACATCGTTTTTCCCTTTTCTGGTTGCTCTCTATACTGCTGTGTTTCTTTTTCTTCCTGGTGACCTTTCTTTGGCGTGCAATATATTATTTTTATTTCATACCAATTGATTTCTTCTGCGCGTTGAATCATCTAATTGCATGCAAAACGCTTATCCATCTACATATTTTTGTATTTTTCTTCTTTTTCCAATTGTTTTCTTTCTTTTTCAGTTTTTTCTATATACACTATGTACAATTGTATTTTTTTGCGCTGTAACTACTCAGGGTTACTGGGTCAATTGTCCCTATATAGTTTCAGTCGACTACCATTCACCAATCCTTGCATCTCTTTTCCTATAAAATCATGCAACTGCATAATACCTCCACTTGTGATAGACTTTAACTCATATGGCCCTAGCCAATGCATCCTGAATTTCCCTGGGTGGTGTAAGTATTTACTGTCATAGAGGAGAATCATATATCCTTCCTTAAATTTCTTCTTCTTCATATTTCCATCATGCTGAGCTTTATCATTTTCTTTTTGTACCTCCTGATGGAAACCAACCATAATCCCATCTTCTTCTAATTCCATAAGTTGAGACAATATTTCTTGAGATGCACCTCTTTCTGTCATGTTTGTAATGGTTTCAATGGACAGACTAGGTATCAAATATTACAAAGGGCTACTACTTCCTCACCATACACCAATATGAAAGTCGTCTTCCTTATGAGTTTCTTGCATGTAGTTTTATAATTCCATAATACTGTTGGTATCTTCAAAGCCCAATCATCCATGTTCACATTGCAAATTTTGGTTAAGGCATTCTCCAAAATATTATTAAATGCTTCCACTATTCCATTTGCTTGAGGATGGTACGGAGTTCTCTTCTGATGGTCTATCTCAAATTCTTCAGTCATTGCCTAAATGGTACTGTTAATAAAATGAGTTCCCTTATCACTCATCAGAATCCTAGGGCATCCAAATCTTGTAATTACAAGTTCAAACAGGAAGTACGTTGCAGTATCTGTGCTACAATATTTTACTGTTGTTTCTTCATCCCATATATTTAAGTATTATGTCATTGTAATAATATACTTTTCTCTTGATCTTCTAGCGGGTGGGTTAATTGGACCTACAAGCCAATTACCCATTTGTCAAACACTTTAAGATTTACCCGAGGTCTTAATGTAATTCCATCCCTCCTTGATGGATTTCCTACCCTCTGACAGGAATCACAAGCCTGACAATACTCCTTTCCATACTCAGAAATCGTTGGCCACCATAATCTTGCACGTAGTATATTCTGCACAATAGATTTCCCTGCATAATTTCCTCCAGCTATTCCTTCATGCCCTTATGCTAAGATGATAGTGTAGATTTTAACCTTGTACAATATTTACTGCAAACATATTTTGAGTAAAAGAACAGAAAAGATACAATGGCAAATCCAAACATCACATAGAGACTTTTCCCCTGGAAACCAAAACCACGAAAACCAACATATTCTCTATTCATTCATAGTGATACATTGTTTACAATACAATATACATATAGGAGCTAGCGACATCCAAAAACCTAACCCAATGAATTGGATTAGTCAACAACCCTAATTCCTTAACCGGAAATAGAAAACCATCGACAAAGAAACCATGTGCCAAAACACCACCTAAATATGTGACATGTTTCCCAAGGTAGAATTGTTTTTCTCGTGGGAATTGTCCCTAAACCCTCGCATGGGGGCCTTCACCCCCTTGTGCGCCCAACAAAGAATATAACACATACCCAACATTCTCCCAATTGTTATTTTATTTGCATACAAGGGGTTACAGGGTTACATAGTCAACAATCCAGGGCAAGAAATCCCATGGATCCTCTACACTGAGAGAACTTCTCAGTGCTCATAGATTTTGTTAATGAATCTGCAACATTATTCAAAGTGTCCACCTTCATCAGAAATACTTTATTTTCTTCAATGATGTCTCTCACAAAGTGATATTGAATAGTAATATGCTTTGTCTTTGAATGATAAGTTGGGTTCTTTGCCAGAAAAATTGCACTCTGATTGTCACAATCTATCCTTACATCTTCCTGTACCAACCCAATACCTAAACACAATCTGTGTAACCATACTGCTTCCTTACTTGCATGAGTCGCTACCATGTATTCAACTTCTGTAGTTGAAAGTTCCACTACAACCTATGTTCTTTTCATCCAACTTATTGCTCCTCCAAATAGGTTAAACACATACCCACTTGTAGATCTCCTATGATCTAGATCTCCAGCCTAGTTTAAATCCACAAACCATATATATCCACCACCCTGTCCAATATCGGTCTTCCTTGGTAGCACAATCCATATATAGCAGTTCCACGCAAATACCTGAAAGCCCTTTTCACTGTTGTCCAATGCTCCTCCCCTAGTTTTTACATATACCTGCTCAAAACTCCCACTGCATGTGCAGTGTCCAGTCTAGTACAGACCATTGTGTACATAAAACTACCAACTGCACTCACATATGGAACACGAGACATGTCCTCCTCCTCTTCTTGTGTCTTGGGACATTGTTCCATAGATAACTTTACACCAATAGGAATAGGATCCTTGATCGGTTTACATTCCTTCATATTAAACCTCTGCAATATTGTCATGACATATTTTCTCTTATTTAACCATAATTTCCTCTTTTTCTGATATATTTTAATTTCCATGCCCAAAATGAAATTTGAAACACTGAGATCATTCATGTCAAATTTAGAGGACAACTGAGTATTCACATCCCGGATAATCTCCTTGTTGTTTCCTATCAACAACATGTCATCCACATACAAGACCAAATAAATCAAATGATCCTCTTTTATTCTTGTGAAGCCAAGTCCCAGCATATAAGTATCAATTTTTTGATACCACATCCTTGGTGATTGTTTTAAACCATACAGGGACATTTTCAGCTTGCATACTAGCTCCTTCTTTCCCTTCACAACATAACCTTCTGGTTGCTTCATGTAGATTTCTTCTTCCAGATCCCCATGTAGGAATGTTGTCTTCACTTCCATCTGTTTTACTTCAAAATCAAATGTAGAAACAACAGACAACATAAATCTTATAGAGGTTAACTTGGAAACAAGAGAAAAAAATCTCACCGAAATCAATTCCCTCAACTTGGGAATAACCCTTTGCTCCTAACCTAGCTTTGTATTTCTCCACTTTTCCTTCTGCATTCAACTTCTTTTTAAATAACCATTTACTGCCAATGCACTTTCTTCCAGTCAACAACTCTAATAGATACCAAGCCTCATTCTTATCCAAATATTCCATTTCTTCATCCATGGCCCTTTTCCAGAAATTTACATCCTCTAAATTCACTGCTTCCGTGACAGTTCTAGGATCATCATCAGTAATATACAAAGAAAAATTCGAACCAAAATTAAATGGAGTATACCTTTCCGGTAGCCTTCTTTCTCGAACCGATCTCCTCAATACTGGAGTATGAGGATCTTCTTCTTCTTATTCATGTTCTTTTGTAGAGTTTGACTCATCATTCTTTAAATCAAACTCTATTTTCTCTGGTTCTTCCTTACTTCGTAAGACTTCTTATTTAAGAACATCCTTCATTTCTCTAAATACCACATCTCATCTCTACACTACCTTCTTAGTTTTTGGGTTCCAAATCTTATAACCTTTGAGACCATCTTTATATCCAATAAAGATACACTTTTCGACCTTCTTATCTAGCTTGCTCATGTTTTCCTTTGGAACATAAACATATGCATCACAACCCAATACCTTGAGATGTGTGAGAGAAGGTTCCTTACCAGTCCATACCTCTTGTAGAGTCTTGTCATCCAATGCTGATAAGGGCGATCTGTTGACCAGGTAACATGTAGTACCCATTGCCTCTGCCTAGAATTCTTTCCCTAACCTGATACCACTGAGCATGCACCTTTCTTTTTCCATCAATGTCATGTTCATCCTTTTTGAAACTCCATTCTTCTGAGGTGTATATGGAGTAGTGTTCTTCCTTGCTATACCTCACTTCTTACAGAATTATTCAAATTCATTCCCGCAGAACTCTCCACCATTATCCATCCTCAACACCTTAATTCTTTTCTATGTTTGATTCTCAATAAGATCCTTAAACTCTTTAAACCTGTCAAATACTTCGAATTTCTTCTTGAGAAAATATATCCAAGTATTCCTCGAGAAGTCATCTATAAATGAGACATAGTACACATATTTTCCCATTGATGGGACCGACACAAGTTCAAAAACATCATTGTGAACTAGTTGTAAAATTCCTTCTGCCCTCTTTGCACTAGAGGGAAATCTTACCGATTTTTCTTCCCATATAGACAGTGTTCACAAAAATCAAAATCCAGAGAACAGTTAGACATACCTTCAACCATACATTTATCGTGTAGTAATCAAAGACCCTTCTCTCTGATATGCCCCAATCTTTGATGCCAGAACATAACCTTTTCTCTAGAGACTGTAGGAGTTCTTTCTTCTTCAACTCCATTATCAGGAACAATGGAACTATTACACCCATCACTAATAATGCTTCCTTGCATCTTATACAAAGTTCCAAACCGAACTCCCTTCAACAAAACTATTGCTCCTCGAACCATCCTATAGGTTTCCTTTTCAAATATTGTTTTTACCCCTGCATCGTCCATTTTTCTTACATAAATCAAATTTATGTCCAAACCTGGGATGTGGAGAACACCAGGAAGTGTTCTAATCCTTCCGTCTATGAGCCTCAACTTGACTTTTCCTCTTCCTATGATTCTGGTTGTTGAATCATCAGCTAAGAAAACATTACCTCCATCACACCTTTCATATTTGCAGAACCATTCCCTGTGGGGAGTCATATGAAAGGATGCACCAGAGTCAACCAACCATGCCTCATGATCTGCATGTGTTCTTGAAGAAGCCAAGTACACATCCCCTGCTTCTTCCTTGGAGGCATTTTCTTCTATAAAAGGAGACTCTTTAGATCCCTTCTTTTTCTCAACTTTTGATCTACACTACTTCTTGTAGAGCCCTTCTTTTCCACATCTCCAACATACCTTTACAAAATTTCAGCGAGATTTATATCCACCCTTAGACTTAGATCTCCCACTTGAGAACTTAGATCTATTTCTTTCCTGGGAACATCCTCTTGCAAATAATGATTCTGTGCTCCGTCCTTCCATATTCTTCCATCTCATCTCCTCCAAAAACAACGATGAGGCTACTTCATCAAACTTCAAGGAAGTTGTATTACTACCTATGGCCACAACCAGACTATCCCAAGAGTATGGTAAAGAACGTGGTAAAATGATACATTTGTCTTCATCTAAAATTTTAATTTCAATGGATACTAACTGACTTACCACAGTATTGAAGATGTTCAAATGCTTTGCCACTGAGTCTCCATCTCTCATTCTCAAGTTATACAACTTATTTCTCAGGAATAATATATTTACTAGGGACTTAGACTGATACAACTTCCTCAAATTTTCCCATAAATCCTTGGTTGTAGCTTCCTCTAACACATTTAGTAATACTGAATCTGAGAGGCACAGTCGGATTGCCCTCTTTGCCCTCCGATCCAAATTTTTCCAGTCATCTGTTGAAGTTGTTGTAGGTGCAGTACCTGTATATACCGCAATCCAGGTAGATATTTACATGAGAGTTTCCCATAATTGATCATCGAAAAATGACCCTCCATTCTCTTTAAATAAAGATGATGAACCAATCATGTGTTAATCCATGGATCAATGTAGCCGTTAAGATCGAGGAGAATATGATCTATCATATCACTCTATGTCGAGAACATATCGTGATTGTCGAATCACCTAACTACAAATGCATACTAATGCTACTAATGAAACACACTTTTACCTAACGAAACATTAGACCAAGTTGATCTTAATTAACTCCTAAGTGTCTAAATATCCTAACAATAATGCCTTGATTATCAAATGTTGTATCTCTTAGTTCAAAGTTTCCAATTGTATGGTTTGATTTAATATTTATGGCAGAGATTTTACGAAAATTGCTCCACTTAATAATAGTATTCAATTCATACGAGTGACGATTGATGTGGCGATGGGGGAATAAATGTCATCGAGAAAGGTGATATTGTGTTGTGAAGTTGTTTAAGTATGGGAGTGAAAATTGATTAACATAAGGTCATTTTAGATGATGCAAAATGCGGGATGTGGGGTTACAGGTTAGGGAAAGGAAAATAGAAATGAGGTGAGGATTCTGCATCTGTAGTTAACAAAATCGGTTAAGTGTCAAAAAGAGGTAAATTATGAGTGATGAGGAAATGGAAAAGGGGATTTGATGTGGGTTGCGAGATGTAGGTATTCCAAGGTGAGGGATGACTTAATTTTTCGCAACAAGACTCCCACAACAAAAGAAATGGCTAAGTGTTAAATTTGTAGAATAGTGAAATATAGACTAAGTATGGGACTTGCGGTCTTGGTGAACTTGTAGACTTGGTGGTAGCCCCCACAACCCACATTTTAAGAAAAATGGGTAAGTATAGGATATACAAGAAACACAAAAATGACTAAGTATGCACCAATATACATAAACATTGATTGACGAATGTGGATCAACATAAGGTCGCATTGAAGTGCGTTGATGGTGCGAACTTTATTTTCGGAACTCACATTGAGTCACTAAATCTTTCTCTCCTTAATTTCTTATTGTTGTTGAGTGAGGTCTATCAATACTTTGAGTATGCATTTTAGTATATTGAACTGATGACTTCTACGATGATCACTCTTATTGCTTGGTGAGTGATTTTCAAGTGATAACAATGATGTTCCAACCTTTCACCTACTATTGTCTTGATGATATTAATTCTATTGTGATTCTTTCTGTTCAACATCAAATTGTGGAAAAGCTGAGTATTTTGTTCTCCCTCCTTAGGCCACTTAATTCTTGACTTTTATTTACATAAGGAGTGTTCTTGCCTTGTTTTAATTGATATCTTCTCTTAATGTTGTTCCTTCTCGGCTGCACTAGATGTGGATCATCCTTCTTTGATTACGTGTTTTGCAAGCTTTCCATTTCTAGATCCATTTGTTGTTGATCTTGGAAAATATTTCCAAAAACATATTTATTCCATTATTTTATTTTATGCTTAATTTGTTTTAGTTTTTTCTAGAAGATATACATTTTAAGCCTCTTATGTTTTCTATTTCCTTCCACCAATTTCTTATGTTGTCCAGAAATTCCAAATGTTCCAATTGAAATTTTTCAAAGAATAATGGTTTAGGCCTTGATATTGGGAAGGTTTCCCATGATATACATATAAACAGTGGTTCAATCCTTCCCATGGTAATATCTATGCTTTTATCGAGGCTTTATATCTAAAGAACTATTCCAATAAGAGAAATAAGTCTAGCCCTTTTGTTATTTTTCTCGATCCACGTTGCATGTTGTTCCATGTGAAGAAACCATCAGAGGTTTGTACATCTATTAGGCATAGATTGTTTATTATATCCTTGAAGCTTGAGCTATCCCCATCCAACCTTCATAGCCCTCCTTATTTTTCTTGCAGTGAAGTGACCGTATTAAAATCTCCTCCAAGGATCTAATGATTGTGATTGATTCCCAGAGATTCAATAGATCCGAGAAAGGGATTTTTGAGGGATGGAATATTAGGTCCATAAATGTTAGTAATAAATCCCCTCTCTATAGAGTGAAGGATTTTGAAACTTGACATGATGAAGTTCTACAACTTTGCTTCATTTTCCAAAATGATTTGCTCCAGGTCCCATAGAATGGATAAGCCTCCTACACATCCCATGGTTGTGGTGGCCATGCTAGTACAACCTCTCCAACATTTATTTTGTATGGTATTCATAGTGTTTTCATCACACTTGGTATCTTTTAACATCACCACTAATGGGTTGTACTTCTTAATTTTGTTTCTTAACATTCGATGCTTGTTAGCTGCATTTAGGACTCTTGTGTTACATGATATTATCTTCAAATTAAAATTTTAGTTGGGATGATTCAAAGTACTTCTCTGATAGACCCTTAGTTTTCCCAGGATCCACATGGAGGGCTCCTTCTTCTTCTAGTTTTTTCTTAGATGATTTCCTACCTCTTTTTTCCTCTTCTACTATAGTTTTTTATGGGATTTGGGAGATGTTGTCTTGATCCCTAGATCATCGACTAAAGAGTGTACCTTAGCTTTCCCATTTGTTATCTCTCTTTATCATTGGTGGAATTGGGCCTTTTTCCTATTGTAAATTTGTTGTTATCCATGAGCTTCTATCATGGCTTGCATATCTATCTTGGTGTCTTCTAGATCCATATCTTTCTTTGTTGTTTCCATGTCAAAATCTTCCATTGCTTCTCCTTTTGTTTCCATGTCTATTTATTCTATAGCTGTCATGATCTGCATGTGTGCTTGAAGAAGCTAAGTACACATCCCCTCCTTCTTCCTTGGAGGTCTTTTCTTCTATAGATGGAGATTCTTCATATCCATTCTTTTTCTCAACTTTTGATCTACACTGCTTCTTGTAGTGCCCTTCTTTTCCACATCTCCAACATACCTTTCCAAAATTTCCGGGAGATTTATATCCACCCTTAGACTTAGATCTCCCACTTGAGAACTTAGATCTATTTCTTTCTTGGGAACGTCCTCTTGCAAATAATGCGTATGTGCTCCGTCCTTCCATATTCTTCTATCTCAGCTCCTCTGACAACAAGGATGAGAGTACTTCATCAAACTTCAAGGCAGTTTTATTACTACCTATGGCCACAACTAGACTATCCCAGGAGTATGGTAAAGAACACAGTAAAATGATACATTTGTCTTCATCTGAAATTTTCATCTCAATGGATACTAATTGAATTACCATAGTATTGAAGTTGTTCAAATGCTCTGCCACCGAGTCTCCATCTCTCATCCTCAGGTTATACAACTTATTTCTTAGGAATAATATATTTACTAGGGACTTAGACTGATACAAATTCCCCAAATTTTCCCATAAATCCTTGGTTGTAGCTTCCTCTGACACATTCAGTAATACTGAATCTAAGAGGCACAGTTGAATTGTCCTCTTTGCCTTCCGATCCAAATTTTTCTAGTCATCTGTTGAAGTTATTTTAGGTGCAGTACCTGGATATACCGTGACCCAGGTAGATATTTACATGAGAGTTTCTCATAATCGATCATCAGAAAATGACCCACCATTCTTTTTAAATAGAGATGATGAACCAATCGTGTGTTAATCCACAGATCAATGTAGTCGTTAAGATCGAGGAGAATATGATCTGTCAGATCACTCTATGTCGAGAACATATCGTGACTGTTGAATCAACTAACTACAAATGCATACTAATGCTACTAATGAAACACACTTTTACCTAATGAAACATTAGACCAAGTTGATCTTAATTAACTATTAAGTGTCTAAATATCCTAACAATAATGCCTTGATTATCAAATGTTGTAGCTCTTAGTTCAAAGTTTCCAATTGTATGGTTTGATTTAATATTTATGGTAGAGATTTTACGAAAATTGCTCCACTTAATAATAGTATTCAATTCATACGAATAACAACTGATGTGGCGATTGGGTAATAAATGTCATAGAGAAAGGTGATATTGTGTTGTGAAGTTGTTTAAGTATGGAAGTGAAATTTGATTAACATAGGTCATTTTAGAGGATGCAAAATGTGGGATGTGGGGTTGCAGGTTAGGGAAAGGAAAATAGAAATGAGGTGAGGACTCTGCATCTACAGTTAACAAAATCGGTTAAGTGTCAAAAAGAGGTAAATTATGAGTGATGAGGAAATGGAAAAGGGGATTTGATGTGGGTTGCGAGATGTAGGTATTCTGAGGTGAGGGATGACTTACTTTTTCGCAACAAGACTCCCACAACAAAAGAAATGGCTAAGTGTTAAATTTTTGGAATAGTGAAAAATAGACTAAGTATGGGACTTGCAGACTTGGTGAACTTGCAAACTTGGTGGTAGCCCCCCGCAACCCACATTTTAAGAAAAATGGCTAAGTATAGGATCTACAAGAAACAAAAAAATGACTAAGTATGGACCAATATACATAAACATTGATTGACGAATGTGGATCAACATAAGGTCACGTTGAAGTGCATTTATGGTGCGAACTTTATTTTTGGAACTCACATTGAGTCACTGAATCTTTCTCTCCTTAATTTCTTATTGTTGTTGAGTGAGGTCTATCGATACTTTGAGTATGCATTTTAGTATATTGAACTGATGACTTCTACAGTGATCACTTTTATTTCTTGGTGAGCGATTTTCAGGTGATAACAATGATGTTCCAGCCTTTGACCTGCTATTGTCTTGAGGATGTTAATTCTATTTGTGATTCTTTCTGTTCAACATCAAATTATGGAAAAAATAAGTATTTTTGTCTCCCTCCTTAAGCCACTTAATTCTTGACTTTTATTTCCATAAGGATTGTTCTTTCTTTGTTTTAATTGATATCTTCTCTTAATGTTGTTCCTTCTGGGCTGCACTAGATGTCGATCATCCTTCTTTGATTACAGTGTTTTGCAAGCTTTCCATTTCTAGTTCCAGTTGTTGTTGAGCTTGGAAAATATTGCCAAAAACATATTTATTCCATTATTTTATTTTCTACTTAATTTGTTTTAGTTTTTTCTAGAAGATATAAATTTTAAGTCTCTTATGTTTTCTATTTCCTTCCACCAATTTCTTATGTTGTCCAGAAATTCCAAATGTTCCAATTGAAATTTTTCAAAGAATAATGGTTTGGGCCTTTAGATTGGGAAGGTTTCCCATGATATATAGATCAACAGTGGTTCAAGCCTTCCCATGGTAATATCTATGCTTTTATTGAGGCTTTATCTCTAAAGAACTATTCCAATAAGATAAATCAATCTAGCCTTTTTGTTATTTTTCTCGATCCACGTTGCATGTTGTTCCATGTGAAGAAACCATTAGAGGTTTGTACATATATTAGGCGTAGATTGTTTATTATATCCTTGAAGGTTGAGCTATCCCCATCCAACCTTCATAGGCCTCCTTATTTTTCATGCAGTGAAGTGACCATATTAAAATCTCCTCCAAGGATCTAATGATTGTGACTGATTCCCAGAGCTTCAATAGATCCGAGAAAGGGATTTTTGAGGGATGGAATATTAGGTCCATAAATATTAGTAATAAATCCCCTTTCTGTAGAGTGAAGGATTTTGAAACTTTCCATGATGAAGTTCTACAACTTTGCTTCATTTTCCAAAATGATTTGCTCTAGGTCCCATAGAATGGATAAGCCTCCTACACATCCCATGGTTGTGGTGGCCATGCTTGTACAACTTCTCCAACATTTATTTTGTATGGTAGTCATAGTGTTGTCATCACACTTGGTATCTTGTAACATCACCACTAATGGGTTGTACTTCTTAATTTTGTTTCTTAACATTCAATGCTTGTTAGCTGCATTTAGGACTCTTGTGTTACATGATATTATCTTCAAATTAAAAATTTAGGTGGGATGATTCTAAGTACTTCTCTGATAGACCCTTAGTTTTCCCAGGATCCACAAGGAGGGCTCCTTCTTCTTCTAGTTTTTTCTTAGATGATTTCCTACCTCTTTTTTCCTCTTCTACTATAGTTTTTTATGGGATTTGGGAGATGTTGTCTCGATCCCTAGATCATCGACTAAAGAGTGTACCTTAGCTTTCCATTTTGTTATCTCTCTTTATCATTGGTGGAGTTGGGCCTTTTTCCTATTGTAATTTTTTTTTTCTCCATGAGATTCTATCATGGCTTGCATATCTATCTTGGTGTCTTCTAGATCCATATCTTGCTTTGTTGTTTCCATGTCAAAATATTCCATTGTTTCTCCGTTTGTTTCCATGTCTATTTATTCTATAGTTGTCGGATTGCTTTCATTCTTTGAACCTATATCTAAAGTTTTTATTCATTTAGGCTCCTCTTTGATATCCATCTACACTTTCTCTTATTCTGTACTTTTTTTTAAAGTTTCCCCTTCCTGGGTTACATACTTTTCTGAAGTTGCTAGACTTGAAATCTATTAGAATCCTATTTGGTTTGTTTGGTATTTATTTATTCATCTTCTTCCCCTGTTTACTTTTGCTTGGAACTTTGGTGATGTCATCATGATTTGTGTTGATTTATTTTTTGTTCTTATTTGGTTTTGCATTTCGTAGACAGTCCCTAAAGAGGTGCCCATGTTCATGACACTTACGACATATAAAAGGGATGTGTTCATAATTTAGAGTTTGCACCCATTCTGTGTCTTGGAAGCTGATGTGGATAGATTCGGGGAGCGCTCTTGATACATTCATGTAAATGCATATACTTGCATATGAGGTGTATCTTCCAGTACGAGTCACCTTTGAGGTTTTGAAAAAATTGCCCAAAGTATCACGTATGCCTATTAGGGTCTCTTCCTCCTTGAACTCATGTGGTAGCATTTACATTCTAATCTAGACTAGAGATTATGTAAATTCTTCTTACTCGGGAGAAAACCTCTCAGTCCATAACCTTAGATGTAGCCCCACCAAATTGAAAAAACATGGTCCCTCTTCAAAGACTCTATCACAATCCAAATACAAGAAAATATGGTTATAAAGAACCCCTTAAAACTTAGTTTTAAGTCAACTTGGTATTTGGGTTTCCACCTTGTGTTGACCCACCAAGTTAAAGGTTTCTGAGAAGGTCAAATTCCCATATATTTACCCATCACTGCATTAAATATATCTTCCTAGAGGATGTTACTTCATACCTTAAATCAATTAGTGTTTTGGCTAAACAATCATTCTTTAGCTTTGTTTCCTTTCCCTAAATAAGTTGCTCCTCATGAATTGGGTCGGAAGTGGTCCCAAGTCGCGTTTCGTGCACCCCCATCTCATTCCACTTTGGATCTGCCCAAGTGCCTCCTTGTACTTCATTCATCCTTAAAGGAAAGGATACTATAGGCACTTGGTATGTGCCTTCTTTTCATTGTTGAAATTTAAAAAAAAATTAAATAAAGAGAAAAAAACATTTAAAAAACCAAAAAATGCAAGAAAAATAACTCTAAAACAAAAACAAAAAAATATATATATAAAAACAAACATTTTAATTTTTAAAGGGGGTCGATGGAGAAAAGACAAAAAATAGGGCCCAACTATACCTCCTATTTGGTTTGAGGCTTAGCATATTGTTGGGTAATGCAGGGCTTAGGTAACAAGTAGATGCAAAGTGATTTTTTCAATTTTGCTTCCATCTTGAATATTATCTGTAATAAAAAATCTACTGCTCGATTCTAGGTGATAAAAACCCTATTACTCGAGATAGTTCTCAGATTCTCCACTATCTCCAGCCATGGCCTCCACAGTGAGGCACTGACACCTTCTGAAATGCAGGGGAAAAAGGTTAGGGACCCCAATGTATTCTGATATTGTTTTAATACTATATACATTAATATATATACATTAATAGATATGAAGTGTACCAAGTGAATTTTGGAATTGAATCACTAACAACAACAATAGTGTAAAGAAATGTTAACAAAAAAATTAGAATAGACAATATCAACATTAAAATGTAGAATGAATGTATGCATAAACAAAACAAGCCATCTCTTTATAGTTATAAAATTATAAATGAAAACAAAAATCACCATATGTGCTTACCTCGTTCATAATGAACTTGACATTTAAGGGAGCCACTGATCGGATAGATAGATCCAAATTCTCACTCATCATTTCCATCAATCTCTATATCTCAAAACCCTACTACTCTCTATGATAAAAACCCAACTACTCTCTATGATAAAAACCCAACTACTCTCTGTGATAAAAACTTCTGCAGGTTTTCCACTATCTTGTCTTTGGCCTTTTTTGGCTACGGTATGTGTCATAAAAGGATCCACGGAGCTCAACAAAGCCTAGTACAGAGGCATATGCTTTCAAAGGCTCAGAGAGACAACTTTAAATGTGGCCCTTTTATCATTTTACAAGAAACATGGTTTTGTTCCATTCGTTCTGGATAGACGACGAAATCACCAAAGAACCTCGACATAATTTACTCTGATTAGTAAAGTTGTTGACAGTATGGTAGAAAGGTTTACAATAAAAATAGAGAAAAGATCGGTGTTTCAACAAACATAAAATATTAAATGTTTGTTCGACATACACAATGGATTACTAGATTCAGTGATAATTGCTTGGAAAAGTAAAATATCTCACAGTTGTACCCACTAAAACTGCTTCCCCACACTTGTCCCCTATAAAAACCCCTTTCCCATCCATGTTAATCTCAACAAACTTTAAGTAATCATTCATTTGTTTATTTTGTGTGGGATGGGGTGATTTTGTTTATCGATCCATTTTTCAAATGCCAATCACAAGAAATCGACGAGATACAAAAATGATGTTTTTTCTGAGCTTCAGACAGAGAGATGTGAGAAAAGGGTTTGTGGATCATCTCTATCATGCCCTAACAAGCGCATGATAGCTAGCATCTTATCTTCTCTAGGTCATGTGGGATGAATAGGAGTGAAGCTATGGTATTAGACCTCCCCAGTGGATGGGTGAGATATATGACTACAAGAGAAGGGAGAACATAAAAGGAAAGGCAAAACTCATAGAATATATTTTGTGTGAAGATAAAACATATTATGTGTGAAGATAAGATATCTTCTGTGTGAATATAAGAAAGAAGTATTTTCTACATGAAGACGAAAGAAAGAAAGAGTATCTTCTATGTGAAGATAAACAGAACAAAACTTCCGATGATTTATAGATATGCCAGTCAGTGATCATGATGCTAGAAGACCAAGTGGATTATATTGATGCCTCCTGTTATCCAGTCGATGGTGTTTCCCAGTTGATGATGTTGCATAGTTGATGATGCTATCCAGTGGATGTCGCTACCTAGTTGATGTGGACATCTAGTGACCTGTCAAAAGATAAAGAATATCCTTCTTGTTAAGAGGGAGTGTTAAAATATTGTGTAACTGCAAAGAATATTCTTATTCCCTTTTGTGGATAAAGATAAAATATATTTATTATTGATTAGATCAATCCCCTTTGTGGATTGATCATGTCGGGTATTGTAAATGACCAAATCCCCTTTTGCGGATTGGTCAAACCCTAATTGTAATAGGATAAATAAGAAGTCAGCCCCAAAATATATTAAAGAGGCCCTAGAATATATTAAAGGTGGTTATAACCACCCAGAAGAAGAAGTCGGCCCTGCCAATGAAGAGACACTTCCACATGTGCCGGAATTGTATAAATAAGAGAGGTCAGTGCCTCATTTAGACACACACACAACTCACTCATCTAGTGTGCAAGTTTTGAAGGAAGATGCAGTTGCCAGTTGCCGGAAGAAGGAAGAGAGAGAGGCGTGTTGCTCAGTGTTGGATATTCTCTGTTGTCTAGTTCATTATCTTGGCATTGTATTGGCTATCTATATTAAGGAAGTTTTGTTGGGTTTTCTTCCCCTTGAGGGTTTCCTAGGATAAATGCTTGTGTACTCTTGTGACTGTGTTTCTCTCAGTGATCTTGTCTGTCCTATTGTTATCTAGTAAATTGAAAGTAGCCTAATAATAACAGAAACTTTAACATGGTTTCAGAGCTAATATGAAGAGACATCTTTCACAGGAAAAGAAAAACGTCACTGTTGTCGTACATGAAAATTAGGGCTTTTTATTGAAGAAGGTTTTCAGCCCCAAAAACATCTAGAAAGGTGTGCCCTACCTCAAGGAATATTTTTTCATCTTCAGCGCACATTTTCAGTGGCTAGATCTTCCGGAAAGTGAAACCCTAGTTTTCACAAAGTACTATAAGTACAAGAAAACCAGAGTACCAGATGTACCAGAAGTACCAGAAAACCAGAAGCCCCAGTCCAAAAATCCACAAATCAAGTTTGAAGGGGTAAAATTTGGATTTTCAGAAATCTGACTATACCAGCATACTCGCCTTTGTCCAACACATCTTTTGGTGAGTTCAATTTTCAGATCCAAGAAATTTGATTTTTTTTATTATTTCTATAGCCCGAAGGGATAGGGTTTCTACTGCAAGGAATAATGGCTACCAACATGAGGGTAGAAGACAGGCTGGAAGGATCTAGAAACTTCAGATCTTGGAAGCATAGGTTGGAGATGATTCTAGATGAGAATGATCTCCTAGAACATGTTACAGTAGCTGTACCAGAACCAGATGAAGCAGAGAAAAAGACCAAGCATAAGAAGAATGAAAAGAAAGAAAAGAGAATCGTGTCAGAATCAGTAAAGGATCACTTGATCCCTCATATATCTGAACTACAGACAACAAGGAAAATGTATGAAACACTCAGCAGGTTATATGAAAGCAAAGACATAAGCCAAAATCTTACCTTAAGAAATTAGCTCCGTAATATGAAGATGGAAAACTCGGAATCTGTCACATCCTACCTTATGAGAGTTTCTCAAACCAGAGATCAACTTGCAACTATTGGAGATTTCATTAGTGACAAGGAGCTTGTAACCACAACCCTAAATGGGTTTCCAACATTTTGGATTCCTTTTGTACAAGGAGTGTGTGCAAGAAGCAAGTTACCCAAATTTGATAAGTTATGGGCAGATTGCACACACGAAGAATCTAGACTTGCAGACCAACATAAGAGATTAATTGTTGACAAAGAGGAAGCTCTTACAGTTCAAAAGAACAAAAGAAGTTCCTTCATAAGTAACAATAAAGAAGCTAACTCCATAAGAGTTCCAGACAAGAAGAAAGATGTTTCAAAGATCAGATGCTACAACTGTCAAAAGTTGGGACACTTTTCCTATGACTGTCCTCAATGAAAAGGGAAAAGAAAGCATCAAGCACATGTGGTAGAGGAAGAGGAATCTCCTCCCTCAAAGAAAGATTTAGCAGAAATTAAGGATTATGCACTTTAAGTTGAAGATAGTTGATTTGAAGAAAGATAGCAAATGGTGGATTCTGTGGAGCCTCCCCACACAAAAACAAAATATACGTATTCATGTTTATTTCTAGTATCTTGTTTACTTCAATACTTTATCATTACAAGTTAGATTTTTGTGAGAATGTTAATTAAACTCGTTTTACTTCAGTCTTTATGCAGACTTATGAAGGAAGTATCAAAGAAAAGGATGAAGAAAGAGATAAAATATTTATTTCATGTATGATCACTCATGAGAGTGACAAAGAAAGCATATTGTAAGTAATTTTACAAGTCTCGGAAGAAAGAACTTATGCCATGAATTGTAGAAGTTAGACAACATGACAAGGACGTATGATATGGTGACAGTCAGTGAAGACCAGACAATATCTGATATTCATATAGGAGCAAGAGGCTCCTAAAGATGCAGAACAAAAATATTCAAGATGAAGAAAAATATCCATACTCAGATATAGTGGATGAGATGCAGGTAACTACAGGTTGCTCCAATATCGTTCTTATAGATGCATAGGGAGCAGGTTGATCCAGTATGAAGATGGAAAGAAAGAAATATGTGAACTCAAGAAGGCACCCAGGATATTACAGAAGATAACTTCAAGAATGATGATTAGAAACTATGAGTTAGGTGCAAGAGGGAGCTATGTCTCCAAGTTCGAAATGAAGGATCATGATTTGATGTTGTTAGAAAAGCAGATGGATGGTGCCCATATATTTTGATCAAGATGAAAGCTATCTAGTAGATGGATGGTGCCCAACAGATGGGTAGGATGGTATTATACCATTGAAATATTTTGGACCATAAGAGATTTTTTTAGATCCCATAGTTAAACCTTCATAGAGAAGGAATGAGCAATCCCACAGGTAGACCTTCGTAGAGAAGGAAGAGACCCTCGTGTAACTGCAAATATTGTGTAACTGCAAATAATATTCTTATCCCCTTTTGTGGATAAAGATAAAATATATTTATTATTAATTACATCAATTCCCTTTTGTGGATTGATCATGTCGGGTATTGTAAATGACCAAATCCCCTTTTGCGGATTGGTCAAACCCTAATTGTAATAGGCTAAATAAGAAATCAGCCCCAAAATATATTAAATATGCCCCAGAATAAATTAAAGGTGGTTATAACCACCCAAGAGAAGAAGTCAGCCCTGCCAGTGAAGAGACACTTCCACACGTGCCAGAATTGTATAAATAAGAGAGGCCAGTGCCCCATTTAGACACACACACAACTCACTCATCTAGTGTGCAAGTTTTGAAGGAAGCTGTAGTTGCCGGTTGCTGGAAGAAGGAAGAGAGAGAGGCGTGTTGCTCAGTGTTGGATATTCTCTGTTGTTTGGTTCATTATCTTGGCATTGTATTGGCTATCTATATTAAGGAAGTTTTCCTGGGTTTTCTTCCCCTTAAGGGTTTCCCAGGCTAAATGCTTGTGTACTCTTGTGATTGTGTTTCTCTCAGTGATCCTGTCTATGTTATTTTTATCTAGTAAATTGAAAGTAACCTAATAATAGCAGAAACTTTAACATGGTTTCAGAGATAAGTTGAAGAGAGAATCTTTCAGAGGAAAAAGAAAAACGTCACTGTTGTGGTACATGAAAATTAGGTATTTTTATTGAAGAAAGTTTTCAGCCCCAAATCCATCTAGAAAGGTGTGCCCTACCTCAAGGAACATTTTGGCATCTTCAGCACACATTTTCAGTGGCTAGATCTCCCGGAAAGTGAAACCCTAGTTTTCACAAAGTACTAGAAGTACCAGAAAACTAGAGTGCCAGAAGTACCAGAAGTACCATAAGTACAAAAAGTACCAGAAAACCAGAAGCACCAGTCCAGAAATCTGCAAATCAAGTTTGAAGGGATAAAATTTGGATTTTCAGAAATTTGACTGTACCAGCATACTCGCCTCAGTCCAACGCATCTTTTGCTGAGTTCAATTTTCAAATCCAAGAAATTTGATTTTTCTATTATTTCTATAGCTCAAAGAGCTAGGGTTTCTATTGTAAGAAACAATGGCTACCAACATGAGGGTAGAGGATAGGATGGAAGGATCTAGAAACTTCATATCTTGGAAGCATAGGTTTCAGATGATTTTAGACGAGAATGATCTCCTAGAACATGTTATAGTAGGTGTACCAGAACCAGATGAAGCAGAGAAAAAGACCAAGCATAAGAAGAATGAAAAGAAAGCAAAGAGAATAGTGACAGATTTAGTAAAGGATCACTTGATCCCTCATATATCCGAACTATAGACAGAAAGGAAAATGTATGAAGCACTCAACAGGTTATATGAAAGCAAAGACATCAGCCAGAATCTTACCTTAAGAAATTAGCTTCGTAATATGAAGATGGAAAACTCAGAATCTATCACATCCTACCTTATGAGAGTTTCTCATATCAGAGATTAGCTTGCAGCTATTGGAGATGTCATTAGTGACAAGGAGCTTGTAACCACAACCCTAAATGTGTTTCCAACATTTTGGATTCCTTTTGTACAAGGAGTGTGTGCAAGAAGCAAGTTACCCAAGTTTGATAAGTTATGGGAAGATTGCACACACGAAGAATCTAGACTTGCAGACCAACAGAAGAGATTAATTATTGACGAAGAGGAAGCTCTTACAGTTCAAAAGAACAAAAGAATTTCCTTCATAAGGAACAATAAAGAAGCTAACTCCGTAAGAGTTCCATACAAGAGGAAAGATGTTTCAAAGATTAGATGCTACAACTGTCAAAAGTTGGGACACTTTTCCTATGACTGTCCTCAAAGAAAAGGGAAAAGAAAACATCAAGCACATGTGGCATAGGAGGAGGAATCTCCTCCCTCAAAGAAAGCTTTAGCAAAAATTAAGGATTATGCACTTTAAGTTGAAAATATTTGATTTGAAGAAAAATAGCAAATGGTGGAGTCCGTGGAGCCTCCCCACACAAAAACAAAAGAAAAGTATTCATGTTTATTTCTAGTATCTTGTTTACTTCAATACTTTATCATTACAAGTTAGATTTTTGTGAGAATGTTAATTAACCTTGTTTTACTTTAGTGTCTATGCAGACTTATGAAGGAAGTATCAAATAAAAGGATGAAGAAAGAGATAACATATTTATTTCATGTATCATCACTCATGAGAGTGACAAAGAAAGCATATTGTAAGTAAGTTTACAACTCTCGGAAGAAAGAAATTATGCTATGAATTGCAAAAGTTAGACAACACGACAAGGACGTATGATATGGCAACAGTCAGTGAGGACCAGACAATATTCAATATTCATATAGGAGCAGGAGGCTCCTAAAGATGCAGAACAAAAATATTCAAGATGAAGAAAAAGATGGATACTCAGATATAGTGGATGAGATGTAGGTAACTAAAGGTTTCTCCAGTACCGTTCTTATAGATGCAGAGGGAGCAGGTTGACCCAGTATGAAGACAGAAAGAAAGAAATATGCGAACTCAAGAAGGCACCCAGGATATTACAGAAGAGAACTTAAAGGATGATGATTAGAAACTATGAGTTAGGTGTAAGAGGGAGCTATGTCTCCAAGTTCGA
Source organism: Picea engelmannii (assembly GCA_009831015.1). NCBI lineage: Eukaryota > Viridiplantae > Streptophyta > Pinopsida > Pinales > Pinaceae > Picea > Picea engelmannii. Next base: position 871,959 of record ML776779.1, read on the forward strand.
AATGAAGGATTGTGATTTGATGCAGTTAGAAAAGCAGATGGATGGTGCCTAGATATTTTGATCAAGATGAAATCCATCCAGTAGATGGATGGTGCTCAGCATATGGGTAGCATGGTATTATACCATTGAAAGATTTTGGACCATAAGAGATTTTTTTAGATCCCATAGATAAACCTTCGTAGAGAAGGAAGAGACCTTTGTAGAGAAGGAATGAGCAATCCCACAGGTAGACCTTCGTAGAGAAGGAAGAGACCTTCGTAGAGAAGGGGAATGAGAAATTTTCCAAGGTTAGACTCTGTACAAGTGTTGAGTTTTGGATACTCTAGGGACATGCTAGAATACCCTCGTAGAGAGGGGTGTGACCACATTCGTAAAGAGAAATGTGGATGTTTCTCCAAGGGGCAGAGGGCAAATACTCTCCTCTAGACAAGGATTGAGTAGCCTGGAACACAAACCTTGACCATGTGGAATGGTTAGTTGGCTATTGAGGTTTGTGTCGTGATCCTATGTGGATCTTGGAAAGGGAGTCTAGCCTTGCCCATTCTAGCATCTTAGCTTCTCTAGTTCATGTGGGATGACTAGGAATGAAGCTATGGTAGTAGTCCTCCCTAGTGGATGGGTGAGATATATGACTACAAGAGAAGGGAGAACATAAAAGGAAAGGAAAAACTCATAGAATATCTTCTATGTGAAGATAAGACATCTTTTGTGTGAAGATAAGACATCTTTTGTGTGAAGATAAGATATCTATTGTGTGAATATAAGAAAGAAGTATCGTCTGCGTGAAGACGAAACAAAGAAAGAGTATCTTCTGCGTGAAGATAAAGAGAACAAAACTTTCGATGATTTATAGATATGCCAGTTAGTCATCATGATGCCAGATGACCAAGTGGATTATATTGATGCCTCCTGTTATCCAGTCGATGGTGTTTCCCAGTTGATGATGTTACCCAGTTGATGGTGCTATCCAGTGGATGCTGCTACCTAGTTGATGTCGACATCCGATGACCTGTCAAAAGATAAAGAATATCCTTCTTGTTAAGAGGGAGTGTTAAAATATTGTGTAACTACAAAGAATATTCTTATCCCCTTTTGTCGATAAAGATAAAATATATTTATTATTGATTAGATCAGTCTGCTTTTGTGGATTGATCATGTTGGGTATTGTAAATGACCAAATCCCCTTTTGCGGATTGGTCAAACCCTAATTGTAATAGGCTAAATAAGAAGTCGGCCCCAGAATATATTAAAGGTAGTTATAACCACCCAGAAGAAGAAGTCGCCCCTACCAGTGAAGATACACTTCCACATGTGCCATAATTGTATAAATAAGAGAGGTCAATGCCTCACTTAGACACACACAGAGCTCACTCATCTAGTGCACAAGTTTTGAAGGAAGATGAATTTGTCGGTTGCCGGAAGAAGGAAGAGAGAGAGGCGTGTTTATTAGTGTTGGATATTCTCTTTTGTCTGGTTCATTTTCTTGGCATTGTATTGGCTATCTATATTAAGGAAGTTTTGTTGGGTTTTCTTCCCCTTGAGGGTTTCCCAGGATAAATGCTTGTGTACTCTTGTGATTGTGTTTCTCTCAGTGATCCTGTCTATGCTATTATTTCTAGTAAATTGAAAGTAACCTAATAATAGCATAAACTTTAACATGGTTTTAGAGCTAAGCTGAAGAGAGCATCTTTCACAGATAAAAGAAAAACGTCACTATTGTTGTACATGAAAATTAGGGATTTTTATTGAAGAAGGTTTTCAGCCCCAAATCCATCTAGAAAGGTGTGCCCTACCTCAAGGAACATTTTGGCATCTTCAGCGCACATTTTCAGTGGCTAGCTAGATCTCTGGGAAAGTGAAACCCTAGTTTTCACAAAGTACTAGAAGTACCAGAAAACCAGAGTACCAGAAGTACTAGAAGTACCGGAAAACCAGAAGCACCAGTCCATAAATCTGCAAATCAAGTTTGAAGGGGTAAAATTTAGATTTTCAGAAATATGACTGTAGCAACATACTCGCCTCAATCCAGCGCATCTTTTGGCGAGTTCAATTTTCAAATCCAAGAAATTTGATTTTTTTATTATTTCTATAGCCCAAAGGGATAGGGTTTCTACTGCAAGAAACAATGGCTACCAGCATGAGGGTAGAAGACAGGCTGGAAGGATATAGAAAATTTGATTATGTAACATCTACTTGGAAATTATGCTCTTTTCCCTGTTTCACTTTGGTGGTTGACATTGCACCCTAGTAAGTGGGTCACCCTTGGGGATAGGTCTCCTATTGGGAGGTCCTCTTGACGATTCATCATGCCATTACCGACCATACTTGTCACTTTCCACACTTCATCCACTCATCTCCTTACCTTTTGGGATTCTTGGGTGTACTGACCCAAGAAGGGGTTGTCCTTCGTTTCATGGGAAGAAGGGGTTGAAGGCCCTGAGGCTTGTAGTTGGAAAAAGATAAAATCCAATCATAAACCTTCTAGCTTCTCTCCCAGGGATCCCGAGGAAAATGAAATGTCTCTCATAAGAAACTAATGGGACCCATGAAAAATAACTAATACAAATGCCAACAAAGGTGGAGTATGAGTGGGCATTGTTTTTCATGCTTAGCTAGAATCCCCACACATGTTTTCAACTTGGGGAAGCATGATGTGTGTAACATCCCCGACCATCAACCCCACGACCAGGAAAACGCTACTGTATGAAAACAACATTCTCATACTTCTATATATAACATGAATTAAGTCATATTACACACATTTAACTAAACCAAACAGAGTAATCACAAAATTACAACTAACCTGCAGGTTTAATGGGATTAACAGTAATTCATGAATACAGCGGAATACATGATAATATTGCAAGAATCACAGACATGCATATACTTATAAATTAAGTACAAAATTAACACTTATCTTTTATTACTGACGTAATTCCACCAACCACGTGCAGGCATTCCACGAACCTCCCAGCCTTAGACCACGTTGCTCATCACACTCAGCAGTGGGTCACCCCCAAGCTGGGACTAAGCTCCACCCAAGGCAAGGAATCCTAGTCTAGGCTGAGGTTACAAGGAAAAATTCACAGAATAACCGGAAGGATTCTTCCCAGGATGCCTTCTTACGCCCACTACTCATGGACTTTCATTCCCCACATGCATGTTTTACCTGGGAGTATACACCTTCATAAGCACAGTCCATCAGTGCTTCACCTCCCTCTTTGGGCCTCAAAAACAAGCTGGATCAACAAGTATCATAGCTTCGTAGCTGGTGCTAGACTCTCTCTGGGAGAAAACCACTTCCCAACAGACCCTTCACCTAGGAAATAGCTGCTCACAGGCCTGATAACCTGCCTCTTAAACAACGAGCCTAAACACTTGACTCTTCCACCATATTCCAATTCAATTCCCACAAGGTGAGGATAACAACAACAACAATAGCAATTCGGTTAACTCATGAGTGACAATGACAACAGGAATTTGGGTATGGACATCCCAAAATGACAACATACCACACTAAGACACAACACGGTTCAGGCCATATCCAGGATGTTTCGTCTTCACAATAAAACAATACAGGTTGGTTTCACGGTTTTCTATCTTCAGAGATGCATGAGGTTATGCAAAGGTCGATCCCAGAGCTCAACAGAATTCATGGAGAATGGAAAATAGATAGCGAACAATATTCCTGTGAGGGTTTCCTTCACTGTGCGCGGGTATGTAGAGGCAGACACATAAGAAAAACGGTTCAGACGCCCCAGATCCCCCGTGAACTCAGGTGGAGGATGACAGAATGAGGAGTGAACACCCCCCCCTGGTTGACTTTTGCATGTGCCTGGGCTGACACATGTCTCCCATGAAGCTGCATGCACTCCATCAGCATGCGTTCCTCTCCAGGAACTTAGGACAACACTCAAAATTGTCCACCTTAGTTTTAAAGAAATAATAATAATAAATTATTATCCCTTTCTAGAGGTAATCCCCCTATATTATCCCATCGACCCAACACTTCTCCTTTCTTTCCACCTTTCAACCCCCATTCCCTTACCCACTCTGTGGAAGCTTAGTCGCCCATCACTCATTCATCGTGGTCGATCTACACGCAGCGGTATTCATATTTTTATTAATGTTATACATAATTACATATACAAAAATAGGCTCCTGGCCTTAACACTTAGGCTCTCCATCCTAATAAACTCATAAGCCTTACTAGCTTATCAATACTTGGCTCACCAGCCTACAAAACATGATTTACAATTCATAAACATGACTACAACAGGGCTCATCCTTGGGGATATTACAATGTGACTAGGGTAGAGTCAATGTGGGCACTATTTTTCATGCCTAGGTAGAAGCCCCACCTTAGCTTCAACCTGGAAACATATTAAAAGAATAAAAGACAATAAATGGGTTTGGAAAAAGGTTGCATTGAAAATGAAGGTGCAACAGATCCTCTACAAAGGCACCCATAAATGAGACACTACAATCCCTTGTATGTCATGAACCCCATGCCCACGAGTATTTCCCCCATCCATGTCACTTCATCCACGTGACTTAGAGAAAGTTATGATTGCGAAACACTCCTAAATTTGAGGTATGATTCACCCAATAGGTCTCTTTGTCAACCCTCCCATACCTAAACTTGGAAAATTACATTGAGTCTTTGAGCACTGATTTATTTCTATGAGGTAGTTTGTATGCACATGCTTGGATGTCTCTTTTATTGATTTTATTTACTCATCATGATGCATTTGAATTGATATCCTTGGAGGGTGTATTCATTGTCTTTGTAGGACCTAGTTGGTGGACAGATTTGGAAGAATAAGCCTACCTTGGGCTCCCTTGGGACTTGAAGCCCACAGGTTGGATACCAAGGCCCACATTCTAGATGATGATGATTTACTTTGGAGGCCTGAGATGACACCATGGAATACCTAACCCAACCTCTTACTATCCCAATGACTTACTCTTGGGGCCAAAACTCCATACAACGAGGGCTTGACGTCACCTAGGGTTGAGGTTGTGGTGGTAGAGTTGCTACTCATTGAAACTTGGAACGATTTTGTGGGAGATGACTTGAGGAAGATATAATGCATAAGAGGGGGGCTCTAGAATCACCAACTACCTTAACCTTGTACTCCAACAACTTGCTCAAGGGGTCAAGACATCACGCTTAGAGGCATGATGTCACCTCAATGTTTCTATTGTGCAATTTTTAAATTTAAATTTAAATTTTATATTGTAAAGAGGTAAGGTAAGGGTTGTTGTCCCCTTACTTTGTGGTTTACCCTAATTTTTTTGGAAAAATTCTTTTTATAGGTTTTGGTATAAATAGACATCATTTCTATCTCATTTGATCATAACTCTCACATTGTGAGAAGTCTTCTAGATAAAATTTGTTCCCTATTTGGGAAATCTCTCCCTCTTGTGATTTTTCTATGGTTTGTGTTTGTTATTGGTGGAAGAAGTAGTGTGCTATCTCACTTGGAGCTATTCTTTAGCATTGTGGTGGATTAATCTTGGTAAATAAGAGGTTTATCTTGTTGATGCTTGGACTAGGTGAGGAATCTATTTTGTATTGCTTCTTTCATGGTTACACGTTTAATTTTACTTGAATTATTGGGGATTATAAGGGAATACAACCCCAATATGCCCATCATTTTTGTCTTGCAATAATTGTTGCATAAGGTTTTACTAAGAGAAGTAAAAGGGCTTACACCCTCCGAGTACTTCCTAGATAGTTTTGCTTGCCTTGGGGAGTAAAAGGATTGACACCCCCAAGGAGATATAATTCCTAGATCATTTTTTTTAAATTGACTTCTTATCCCAATAGCTAAAGACACTAATCTTAATTTCATTGGAGAAATAAGTCTTTGCATTGGTGAACGTGAAAACACAAGATTTTGAGATTGTCTAAATTGAAAATTATTCTATGTGCTTAAGGCATCCTCAAGCCCTTAAGGCATATTGTTTCTCTTAGAACTCATTTATGTTGTTTTAACATTTAAGCTACAGCCACTAGTGCTCCAGAAAACCCTAAAAAAATCTTTGAATAACTCACAATTCAACCATCAAAAGTTGTTAATAATTTACCCTTATAATCTACTAGTCTTAGCACATCTTTTGGGTGGATTCTTTGTGTTTTTTGGTGGCTGATTTTTTTTCTGTAACAACCTTTTTTCTACAGCCATCGAGATGCAGTTACATATCTGCAACAATTTTCTATAAAAACCTTAAATTATTTCTAATGTCTAATCCTTTTATACTTGAGTTATACTAGTACTTGCTAGTTTTTATCTTGCATCATTCACTTGAATTTAGCATCTTGTTTAGCATCTCTACTGATCATTTCTTTGATGATATATATCTATTTTGACTACTAAAAATAGGGAGAAAAATATTAACTTTCTTTTCCACTTAACATATGGCTTGTATACTTGGTTTTTCTTGTGTCTCGGGCATGTACTATCATCATCTATAGGTACTCAAAGTTCTTGGAAACCATTTGAACACTATCAATACTTATTATCATGTCTTCTTCCATTTAGAAACTTCAAATATAGAGGAATCCATTCATAATTTTCACTTTCCATCTCAATTTCCCCCTAGGGTCACTTGAGATTATCCTCTTGAGGTGATGATTGCACCTCTAAAGTGACAGGAGTACCTATCTAAGGTGACAGTGGGTAGGTATTCTCCTAGTTGTCACCATATTGTGGTTGGGTTGGGATTTTACAAACCTACAATTTATGCGATAACAATGCCATTGGACCCATATGAGGGCGACCACTATAATGAACATGTAGATGAGGATGCATGAAGCATGAGAGTTGAAAATATTTACAAGGTCACGAGGCATAGAGGGGACTACATCAACCCCACCACAAATGGAGAAATAAGCTGGAGGAGTGTCAAATCTTATGCTTTGAATTATGATGATGCACTAGATAGATGAAAAAATAAGATCTATGAAGCATCCATGCGTAGATGCCCTTTTTTCAAAAAATCAGTGCGATGGATCGATTTTGAACTTTCTGATGCCCCGCTGTTTGATGGCACTGGGTCGGTGGAGAAAATCCTAGTGGAGAGAACTTTTCTTGCAAAGAAGATATTTCAGGTCATGGATGTCATGGTTCGAGGGACCTTCACATTGTGGTGGGAGACCCACCACCTGACTATTTAGAGCTGGGAGAAGGTGGTCAAGTTCATCAAAGTTTGAGTCCAACCAATCACTTAATTTGAGCTAGCCAACCAATATAAGGGCACCAAGGACCCTTAGGAACACCTTTCATTCTATGAACAGTGTTGGACTAGTAAGAATGTCCCTCAAGCCCAATGGGTCCATCTTTCTCTCCATACCATGGATATGGTTCCTATAAGCTAGTACATTCAGGAGGAACTCAAAAGGAAAACAAGTGAGTGGACCCATATGAGTTCCCAATTTCTTTCAACCTTCAGGTTCACCACAAAAGATCTGACTCTTAGTGAGGCAATATGTTGGTTAAAGGACTTCATTTTTCATCGTCAACCAAATACTGTTGACCCAATAGTGGTCTACTCCTACCACCAATCGATGGCCAAAATGAAAGAAGTCATACATTGCGGGAAGGTTGATGTGGGCAATATTGATGACAAAGACCCCTATGGCATCCAGATCACAGAATCAAAAGGAGAAAACACACTAAAGGGGAAGGTGGTCTAGACCACCGAACCAGACTATAATGGCCCCATAAATACTAAGAAGCATAATATTGGTATCGATGAAGCACCCAAGATGGCCATTATTTTTTATTACTGGGATAAGGAGACAGTCACTCAGGTCATTGACCTCCTTAAGGAATACGAGGACTTGTTTTCTCAAATTTTTCTGATATGAAGGGAATTCTGGGATACTTAGGAGCTATGAAGATACAAATCAAACCCGATGCCAAGCCATTCAAGAAAAGACCCTACCACCTAAATCCTTAGTACAAAGAAAAGGTGTGGAAAGAACTAGATCGAATGTTGGATGTCGAGATCATTGTACCTATGGAGGAATTCGATTAGGTTAGCCCCATGGTCGTGCAACCTAAAAAGACTGGAGACATTCATATATGCATCGATATGATAAGTCTGAGCACAACTTGCATTTGTGATCCTTTCCCGACACCCTTCATAGATGAGGTGTTGGAAAATGTTGGTGGTCAAGAAGCTTACTCATTCATGGATGGTTTCTACGAGTATCATCAAGTTCAGATCACAGAGGAAGATTTCAATAAAACCACCTTTGCGACAGAATGGGGGTCCTTTGCATATATAGTCATGCCCTTTGGATTAAAGAGTGCCCCTACAATGTTTTCTTGGATAGTGGTCACAACTTTCAAGGAATTTTTCCACAAATACCTTGAAGTCTACTTGGACGACTGGACTATGTTCAGTGTAAAAAAGAAGCAGATACAAGCCCTTCAACTAATGCTGGATTGATGCTGCCAACTAAAGATTTCTTTAAATTTGAAGAAATGCATCTTTTGTACACCCTTTGGTATATTGTTGGGCCATGTTTTGTGTAAAGATGACTTTCTCGTGGACCCAACTAATATTGTCTCCATCTTGGATATGGTGGCCCCTACTTTAGTTCATAGAATGCATGTAACCTTCGGTCATACAGGCTACTACATGCGGTTCATTTGGAACTATACTAATATTGCACCACCATTGAAAATACTATTGTGAAATAATACTAAATATGAATGGACACGGAAATGCCAACAAGCCTTCGACACCCTAAAAGAAAAACTAGTTATTGAGCCCATTTTAATTTTTCCAGATTGGTTCAAGATCTTCCATTCCCACATTAACTCTTCGTCCATTTCACTTGGTATCATTCTCACATAACTAAGGTAAGTAAATATCAATCATTTGGTCTACGTTTCCATCCGAAAGTTGTCTAATGTCGAAAAAAGTTACACCACCACTGAGCGTGAGGGCCTCGCTATGGTATATTCCCTACAAAAATTCTCCCACTACTTGCTAGAGTGAGCTTTCAAATTCTTCACAGATCATTCGTCCCTCAATTATTTAGTTAACAAACTTATCTTGGGTGGCCATATCTACCAGTGGTTGTTGCTATTCTGAGAATTTGACTTTGATGTTGTGGTTAAACCATGCAAACACAATGTGGGACTGGATCATCTGTCTCGCATTGAGATTAGGGAGGCTTCCCAGAGCCTCGATGATGAACTTCTGGATGTGAAAATCTTCCAAGTGGAATCCATACTAGATCAATAAGCCAAAATAACATAATTTCTTACCATCAAACAGGATCCCCTAGGACATATTCTTTTGCAACGTCACCGACTAGTGACTCGCAATGTTGATTATTAGTTGATTTTGAAATAATTGTATAAGTTGGGTGGGGATGTAATATTGTATTGTTGTGCCTTGGAACACGAAAGGAACTCCCTATTATATGAGGCACATGAAGGTCTTTCTGGAGTCCGTAACATCGACAGAGAAACCGTGCACAAGATTCTACACGCGGGTCTCTGATGGTCCTCTCTCTTTGCGGATTCTAAATACTACTACAAATGTTGCAACACATGTAAATGCATCGGCAAGACTTGCCACAAAGATGAGCTCCATGGAATTCATGCAGAACCTCAAGGGCAGGGTCCTGTCCATCGCCGAAATCACTCCATAAAGAAACTGGCTCGATGAAATGCTTTTCTTAAAATCAGGAAGAAAGTCATATCACTATCTCCCTCGTCTCATTATATATACAATTATGCCATTTAATTCTTTATAAATATTTATTAAGCTTTATGCACATATGTTATATGTTTACTACAATGAATATATTTGTTGAAAGCGATGTTTTAAGCATAATGTTTTAATTATTTTTTTCTTTTATATTTAAAAAATTATTAATTAAATTTTGTTTAATCTATTTAAAAATTATTCTATAAAATAGATTTAAAATATTATTAATTATAAAAATTATTAATTATTATTATTTTTTAATATTATTAAAATTATTTTAAAAATTATATAAAAAAAAAATCAAACAACCAATTTTATATAAATGACTTGTCTAAAAGGCTTACCTCCTCACATTGGATTATTTCAATTTTATATAAATGACTGGTCTAAAAGGCTTACCTCCTCGCATTGGATTATTTTTTAATTATTTACCTCCTCGCATTGGATTATTTTTTAATTATTGTGGATTACTTCTCACTTAAACGTATAAAATTTGGTGGAAAATATATATTTAAAAATTAATTCAAATGGTTTATCAATTAAAAATAACAATTTTTAATTATTGTGAATTACATCTTACTTAAAAGTATAAAATTTGGTAGAAAATATATATTTAAAAATTAATTTAAATGGTTAATAATCAATTAAAAATAAAAATGTTATTTACATTAAAGTTGCTTAACTTTACATATATTTATTTTTATCTTTATAGTATACCACAAAAATATTGTTAGCATATCATTTCACAAGATTGTATAAATAATTCGAAAACATTATATGGAATGAAGATTTCTAATTAAAAATCATGTTTATCTAAAAACAATTGCATAAAATCTTTTTTAAGATTAGAAAAAAATGTTTGTACTATAGATAGCTGACCTCATCTATGTCTTCTTGCTATTCAAATATTAGTTTATTATTTTAGTCATTTAGAGGCATTTATTCTCTACCATTCTTTTTCCAAGACAATTTTTTTTAAGATATAAAAGTTAAATCATTTAAATATGACTTTACAATTTTTCACATTTGTTTTTTTTTCGAGTATTAGTTTATTAGTTTAAACATTTGGAGGCATTTATTCTCTACAAATATTTTTCTAAGACATTCATTTTCAAAGATATAAAAGTTAAATTATTAAATATGTTCCGTGTCTGTGTGTTATTAGGAATGTGTGCATGTTATTAGGAATGCACATGCATTCTTACTAACACAACATCTCTCTCTCTCTCTGACCTATCTCTCTCTACCCCCCTCTTTCTCTATCTTTATCACTTGATCTCTCCCCCCTCTTTCCTTGTGTTCCTCTCTCTCTCTCTCTCTCTCTCTCTCTCTCTCTCTCTACCAACCTCTATCTCTCATTCCCACTCTCTCTCTCCCCTTCTCTCACTTTGTTATGATCCAATGCCTTAAAAATGACAAAAAGGTCAATAAATATAGTCCACTTTGAGGGGAAACCTCCTTTTACAATATATCCAATTCAAAATACAATATGATATGAGATAATATGATCCTAAGAATAGGTCTCCTTGGTGTGTGTGTGTGTGTGTGTGTGTGTGTGAGAGAGAGAGAGAGAGAGAGAGAGAGAGAGAGAGAAAGGGTACACTTATAATGAAAGAGTGGAATGAAAGGTTCTAGCCTACATACAGATATAACACTAGAAATGTAATAATTCAATATCTAGGGTTGAATAAGGGGTTTTATACATAACATGGATATTTGTCTAGGGATTAACATGCCCTTCCCCTTCAAACAAATGTTTTCCTAAAGGTCTATTAATAACCTAGGAAATATGTATTGCACTTCATACCATAGGTTTAGAACACATTTTAAAATGAAAATAAACTAACCAAACATCTTGAAATGAAAAGTTTTGACCACTTCGATATGGGCCTTACACCATCAACAAGGTTGTAGGTGAGAATGCTTTTGAATTAAGCATTCTCCCATTCCTTGACCTACATCCAATATTCAATGTGGAGCTTCTTCGCCCATAGTTTCCACCTCTATTGGACACCTTAGAGGTGGATGAACACTTGGCCCCTACAAAACTCAACTCTAACTTCCTTAATAAGGCTACAATTGATCGAATCATGGATACACATATGAAAGGAACCCACCAACAAAACCTATAGATATATTGGGTCATCAAAGCAGGGAAACTTCTTCACCAAGTCAAGTGGTTCACAAGGAGCCAAATTTAGTAAAAGTTTCCCCATCTCATAATAGAAGTTGACGCAATGGAGACCATTTATTCCTAAAGTGGGAGGACTGATCCAAGTGAAAATTGGTGGCCACCACCTCTTTCACTGAATCACCATGGTAATTGTTTCTTTTTACCACTCGGAATATAAGAGCCCATGCTTTTGGTAAACCGTGGTATACACCTTGTTGAGAAGACACTTATATTGAGGGGGGGGATGAATCGTTATAAGTCTATTTTTTTTGTTTAACACTTATAAACTATAATGAAGGAATCACATAAATTTAACAACTAGATGACACAATATTTTACATGGAAACCCTTTTGGGAGAAAACCACAAAAATTTCCTTTTATAAATTTGTAGGCACCAACCTACTGGAGACATCGATCCCCTTTATTGTTTGTAGGCACCAACCTACTGAAGACATCGATCCCCTCTATTGTTTTTAGGAACCAACCTATTGGATACACCAATATCCACAATTGTTTGTTTTGTAGGCACCAACCTACTTACAAGTTTACAAGTTCTTCATATGCACTTCCTTCACTGGTCTACTTGTTGCTTATTTCTTCACCAAATATTCTCTATGCTCATTACTTATTTTTTCTCTTGATCTTCTCTGTGCTCGCTAATTCTACTTTCTTCAAATCAACTCAGCAATCACTCCCTTTTCTTTCATCATATTTCCTATGCACTCTCTCCTTATGTTTTTTCCAGATCAACTCATCTCTCACTCCTTTTTCTTTTGTCAGATATTCTTTTCACTCACTCAATGATTGTTCATGGTTAAATAGAAGATATATAGAAACACTATCATGCACTTAGAACTCTCTTGTCCTAAAATCTTCCTGTAAAAACTGCTCCCCTTTTCCATACGAATTTCCTATTTTGCCCATGCATGTTGACTCTCCCAATTCCCAAGTTTGATTGCACGCATGCCCATGCTCGCAATAACTATATAAGGTGAATTCACACACCCATCCTCTTACATGTATTCAATGATTGGAGCTTGGAAACATTCAAGAGAAAACAAAAGGTTCATAGTAAAGATAATTTAGAAAAATGGTTTGGGTTGAATAGAAATCAGTAATTCCCCCTTTAGACACCCACTCTCTTGTGGAAAATTAGCCCCTATGTCTCTTTATGTGTCTTTATTTATCTAGCAATACATTTTATTTATTATTTTCAATATAAATTGTTTAAATATTACATTGTTTGACCCAAAACCATACATCATATTTACAATATACATTACTAATTTACGGGATTAAAAATGGGGATGTTATAGTGAGAGAGATAGGGGTGGGGGGAATAGAGAAGGGAGGATATAGAGGTGGAAGGAGAGAGAGAGGGACCAAGGAGAGAGATAGGGATGGAGGGATACATAGAGAAAGGGAGGGAGGGATACATAGAGAAATGG
>ML776779.1:890316-973112 GCA_009831015.1 Picea engelmannii
GTAAGTACATCATCCTTCTTCTCTTGTCCATTCGATACTTTAGAACTAGGGAAAGAGTAATATTCTGTCACAGTTTGTTCCAGATCCAGGTGGATCTGGGGAGATTGGTCTGTGTCCGCACTCACGAATTTATCCTTGAACAAGGAGGAGGAGAGATTAGTGGTAGTGGTGGTGATCTTGGTGATTTTGACTTGGAGGAGGACAAATAACAAGCTATGAAATTCCTACATCTATGGTTATAGTATCTACCCTATTTTGTATTTTCCACTAGCATTCCCACATATAGTATTTGTGATTCAATATATTTGTTATACATTTTGACTTTGATGACATCAAATGACTCAATGAGAAAACTATAGTTTATGGTTCAACTTCTAAACTTCCATTTTAGGTGTATTGAATATTCTAATTTCTTGTGTGTTTGATAATCTTTTAACATTGGCATTGATGAATTAACTAGTTGTATCTACATTTCATGTTTGTATTTGTAATCTCTCTCTCTCTCTCTCTCTCTCTCTCTCTCTCTCTCTCTCTATATATATATATATATATATATATATATATATATATATATATATATATATATATATATATATAGTTAAGGTCACGGCCAAGCCAGACACCAAATTGGTGTATGAGATTTCCTTTGCCCAGCGATTTGACTGGTAAAGTCTATGGAGGTATGCATACCCTACCCCCCTATGGATTTGAACTTGTGACCTCTTAGGAGGAAACACACAGGGGTTATCTTAACTAGTTGTTTCCAATTTTGTTGAGCATTTGGCTAGTTCTGTGTCAACAGGTGCCTAATTCAGATTCCCTTGGGTTAAGATCATTAGTTCAGGGTTCTAATTACCTTGGGTTAGGCACACTAGTTCACAATGATGGGTTTACTACTGTGTTTCTATGTTTTCCAATTTCCAAATTTTGGATGGTTCACTTTCCAATGCAAATCTGTTTCGAAAACTCATATTATTTCCATGTACCTTGAAACTTATCTTGAGAGAGAGAGATAATCATTTTTTTTCTAATGGATTCAATTAACTATTCAGTATAAAATGAATGGAGAATGTTGTGTGTGAGCTGAGTTTTAGATGTGTTCATAGCTAAAGGGATTTAAAAATTGGTCACTGCATGCCAATGACATTGCTTGATCTTTGAGGTAAAGTCTGATAGACATTTGAAGGGGTTGACAAGGGAGAAGTTATACACGTCATTAATTATAAAAAAATTTAAAAGGACCATATAAAACAGAAAGAAAGAGGCTTGAATGTCAAATTTTTGAAAACCTATTATGCATCTGAGTCATAACTGTTACTAGAAAGTTGATCTCTCAATAAGGTTCCACATATAGAAGATGAATGGTATAGTTTTATTAGTACAATATAATTAGTGAAAAAAGTACATTGTGTAGCTAGAGATCTATGTTCAATTTCTGGAGAGAAATCTAACATAAGCTCTGTGAAGGGACACATCCTAGCATGTAAGACATAATACCGTACATTATTTTTGTGCTCAAGATAAAAATCAGAATAATTCTTCAATGTACAAGTTGTTGAAGAAATTTTTTTTGATGTGAATAACATTGGTCCGATGTTGATGGATTTTGTAAAGCAGTTCAGTGGAAAAAACTAGTAATGTTTACACTTTCACAATTATATAACTTTAAGAATATAGATGGGTCATATTAAGCAGGCCATGGGAAATCTATATTGTTTATACACAACATTGCAACAATTTTTTTTTATGTAAAACATGTCCACATACATCTACTGTTCGTTTTTTGTTTAACTATTGTCTAGATTTCAACCACCAACAAATCCACATTGTGAATAGAAGTATAGATAACTTTAAGAAATGTATTTCCTCTCTAGACATTTCTACTAGTTAATAAAACTGAGCTTCATGTTTTGAAACAAATCGAAATGATGATTGACATATTTTTTTTTCGAGAAGATCTGCAGTCTAACAATCTCTTGGCAAAGTCTACAAATCATCAACATCCACATCTAATATTCTTGAAATATTTAGTCACTGAGGGTTATGTTCAAATCATGTTAGTTGTTTCACTAAGGGTTCTATTCAAACCATGTTCAATGTTTCACTGAGAGTTCTATTCAAACCATGTTCATTGTTTCACTGTAAGTATTATGTTACTAATTTTCATGCTATTCTATATTGCACTTGTTTATATGAAGTTTGAATTATTTGTGTTGAAGTTTGGTACATGTCCCAAAACATTGCCTTTTTCTATGATGATATTTTTTTGGGTGATTGACATGAAATTTTAATTTAGGCTCCTTGAAAATTATGTCTTATTCCATCTTCTCAAAGTTTTATGAGTATCCTATTGGGTGTAGAGAAGTCAGTGATGGAGTGTACTGTTAAGGTACTATGATATGTGAAATCACTGGTTTAAAACCCTCTTACCTTCGGTATCCCTTATGGGAGACACACCTGGAAGTTATAGTGGTAGCAGTAGGATAATACGTATGTGCCAACTAGTTGTTGATTCCACCAGTAAAAAAGGTCTATGAGTAGAGAATTCAGGAAACATCAATAAAGTGGAAAGTCATTTGTTTTACTCAATATATGAGAGGACCCCTTTTACAAAATTGATACTTTTCCAAATTCTATAAACATTCCATTATCACGTTTGGAGACTCAACTCCAACTACTCCAAGAAGCTACAAGAGATGTCTCAGTAAAAAATTCATCTGAGGAACCCTTACAATTTGAAAAGTCATATGGAACCACTGGCGATCAAATATGTTCCAAAATTCCATTACACATTGTCTATAGAAGAGGCAATGATTCTCAAGGAGTTGTTAAATATTTGTGCAGCAAAGGTTTCCATGTTGCACAGGATATTATTGGAGGGTTGGTGTCTTGACAAAGGAAATTGACCCCAACTTCCTTTCCCATTGACAATGCCGACTAAAATTCCATGGATTCCAATGTATCTACCGATACAACTTCCCCATTAGTTTGGTTGTGCATGCATGGCCTCCAAGAATGAAACATTATGTAATTAATTAGTGGAGGATTTATTAGGTCTAAAACTTGGGATTGTGGAGTCACAGTAAATTATAACATGTTAATACATGGTTGCATATGAATCAAATTTTTGTGTGTGATATGTTCTGACTTAAGGGATGAAGTAAAGTGAAACATCTAAAGATTACTAGCTAGGTAATCACAATCATTAGCTCCATATTTAAGCACATAAGAACGATGTACTTGTGTTCTTGATGTCATATGATTCTTATGTGTTTAATGAATTATGCAAATAAATAGGATATAGAGAAACAAGCATTCAAATTTGGCAGTGATCAATCAATCAAGAATTTTGGTTCAACGAGAAATTTTCTTAAACACTTCAAACGAATATAAAATGTTATCCTAGAAAATGATATCCCACAATTATTATATACCTTATTGAGTTTTCATGTTATAGAATCCTTTAAAATCAAATGCATGATTGTATGAATGCCATCTTTTTTACTTTGTAAGACTTATTTGAGGTGTCCTCTAGTTGTTTCAAACACTAAAAACAAAAAATTCAAAAGGTGCATTTCAACATAATAGGGGAAGTGGAAACAATTATATGTGGCAAATAATCTCATAGGTTTTGCAAGGATGGAAGCTTTGGTATGGTATTTGTGTAGGCTTGTGAAGTGTTTTCCCCTAGTCTTGTACAATTGGTTTACAAGTAATACATTTTTCATTTTGCAGTGACATGAGAATGGAAAAAATTATTTCAAAAATGTCACTATTTTTGTCAAGTTGTTTTTCCATTTGATCTAAAAATAGAAACAATCATCTTACATGTGAATTTGATTAGTAAAACAATTTCTTTAGAAATTCTCAAATGTTCTTGTAAATTTGGAACAGACAAATCTTAATCTAAATTGGACAAACATTTTGGATAAACATTTTCTTCAGAAAGAGGCAAAAATGATGAGAATTTAAATTTTATTAAAAAAAACACTTACAACTCTTTCATTCCATATGATATGATTTACAAGAATGTTTGAAATATGCACAATTGATATATACTCAAATCTAACTTGGTCTCTACAAGGGAGTAAAAACCCTATCAAAATTTTGTATTCTTTTTTAAATGGAAATATATCTAAAATATGTTCGTTTATGTCAAACATGTACACACACTAAAAATATCACTAAGAAAGAACTACAATATGAACACTTATTGCCCTAAGAATCTTGAACTCAAAATACCAATGAAAAACCTAATTAGAAAAAAACATATTTTCTATTCCCTTGGGGCCTTATTCCTTCCATCTTTCACGGATGGTTTGGTGACTTCTTCTCTCACAAAATAGGTTTTCTTCTATGGAAATATCTCCTTGAAATAATATACCTATTCAATTAAAGGAATGTGATGATCCTATTTTAGAATTAAATAACCACTATTTACCCTATATAAGGAAAATATCTCTAAAGGAGAATCAAATAAAATCAAGTAGAGGCTGCAATCTCAAAGTAGCTCACTTATGCCCAAAGGGGTTGGATCCAATGGTGGAAAGAGAGGAGTTTTTCACCGTTGGGAAAGTTTAAATTCTCGTGAGGTCTTTACCTAGAGCCATGGGGACACCTTGAGGTAGTGGTTGAAAATGTCGTTGCACCCAGAGATACCATATTAAATGGTATCGTGACCCATGCACACATAAGTGGATCAAAGCCCACCCCCATGTCCTTCAAATTTTTCGAGTCCCCGAGATGTAGGACAGTTGGTGACAGAGTGTGTTGTTAAGCCACTCCGTGTTGTTAAAGTCACTAGTTCGAAACCTGCAGGGAAAAAAAATCCAACCATGTTAAGGGTTGGTGTGGCTCAGGCCGGGTGTGATCCCCGGGTGATTTTGATGGATTAGATGCCCCTGAGTCGTGGTTTCTCAAGCCACAGGTTAATCCCGCAGCTAGCAGGTCCGGACAAATTAACAAACAAAAAAAAAATAGCTCACTTATAATATGTTGCGCATAAGTTTATGGAATGAGGGGAAGCAAATCATTGTATAAAAAAATAAGATCTCCCCCTAAATATAATTACAATTTTGATTTTGTGTTTGAAGGTGATTTTAACACATTTTGTGGTGGTGTTCATTTAAGTAATAATAATCCTTCACTACATGCTTAAACGTGCCTAAAAGATGGACTATCGTCATGTTGTAGTTTCCCGTAAATAAATATTTGCATATATCACATAACTAATTCATTAGATTATCTCAAAATATACACAATTACCATGTTGTAGTTCCCCTAAATTAATTTCTGCATATATTACACTTTTCACATCCCTTAAATTCACCTCCCTACCTTGAAAGGGAGAAATATGTTAGTGCCCTCATAGCTAGTTCACCTTTAGGTGCAATGAGGATGACATTGGTCACCACTTCTCTACTTCTTCATCCACCCATTTATCTCAGTTGACCCATATCATAATCCATGAGGATGAAAAACCCTCTCCACCAACCCAAGTTGTCAAGGAACAAACCCACACCACCACTCCTCTACATACCAACGCTATGAATACTCTTTTGGAGATTCTGAAAGTCCTCTAGCTCCTTTCATTAATTCATTTTTTCACATCCTTCCAACGACCCAACCTACTGTTCATATTATGGTAGTTGTGGGAGGTATTAACCTCCACGTGTAACCCTGATGAGAATATAATATTACAGGAAACAAGAAGAAACCCAAAAGCATTAGACATAACCCTAGAAGACAAGTCGGCTAAAGGAAATATTTAATATTGAGTGTTTAGCCTCCAGAATGAGAATTCAGCCTAGATAGATTAGGATAAACACTATAAATACAGGACACAAAAGCTCATTTTGAACACACAGCTCACAACTGCAGAAATGTAAGAGTGTGCACTGAAGAAACTGGGTAAGTGCACAAGTCTGGAGAGTAGTTGGTGTTGCAGCTACTGCAACCTGTATTCTCGGTTTAGGCTTGGAATTTCTATTGGTTATGGTTTGGAATTTCTACCTTGTGTGATAGCTATGGAGAGAGGTATGCTACATTGATTGGCTATTAGGCCTAGGGTTTTCTTCTAGAATTATTCTCTGTCAAGTTTAAGGTGCTCCGGGGTGGATTCAGCCTATGGTTGGGTGACAATATTTTTATATTGTCTATGGTTAAATGAGCACACCTATTATTTCTAACAGGTTATGGGTCCACATTATCTTCGAACAATCTAACCACTAGTGTTATAACCCTAATTTTCACCATACATGCTTACCTAGAATCAGGCCATCTCAGATCCCTTCTTTGCCAAAAGAAATGTTGAACAACTCTTTAAAAAACCTCTTTTATAAGGTCCCACATGCCCTACTCCATTACTACACACGTGTACACACTATTTGACCTCAAACAGCCTGTGTGGACTAAAAAAAGCATGAAAAAAGGAAAGTTGCCGATGGAACACACAGTTTTGGGTGAGTTAACTAAAACTCTTGTCCATGCATGGCTGAGGGTTCGTCCAAATACCTAGCTTCTTCTAGCCTATAAAAGAAGGGTTAGGGGTCCCATTTGGAAGAGGAGAATAAGAGTAAAGAAACTCTACCCAATTGCATATTCCCATTGTCCCAACCCTTTAACCATCCTTGTGCAAGAAGAGATACAAAGCAAAGAAGTTGGAGGAAATTTGAAGAGGAGCCCAGGATCAGGATTCGTGGAGCAGTGGCCGGTCTTGACATTGTAATTTGATTCATTAAAGTTAATAATAAAGAAATGTTTTTCTCGTCCCACTATATGAGTTCTTCATAGTTCAGTAAATATATGTTTGAATCTCTAACCCATTAGTCTGTAGGTAAAATGCATGTGTAGTTTGTTGCTTGTTGTGTACGTAGGTCAGCCTTGGGAGGAGAGCTGCCAACAAGTGATCAAGTGTGAAGAAGGATTGACATCGACGATCCGGAACAAGGAGTGTTGGTCTAACCATGTATTTGTTGAAAAGAAATGGGGATTAAGTCTAGGACGAAAGTAGAAAGTAGTTTTCTTTTGGTCATATCTGCATGCATACCATAGCCTTATTTGCTAGTCTGTAAGGGGATTTCCCACCACAACATAATTGGCGACTGTACTGGGGAAGTCTCTAGGGTTCCTGGAAGTTTTTTTGGGTCATTTTAAAAGACTGATTTTCTTGCCTGTTTTTTGAAGTTTCTGCAAAGTCTGAGCTAGCAGAGAGTCTGGTTTTCCATACCAGTTGTCTCTATTATTTTCTTGATTGTGTTTTTTTGAGACCTATAGAGGTACACATGGCCTGCATAAGGTCTGCATGCATGTACCCACGCCCTACTCTCTTACAGCTCACATGTAAATGTTAGCGAAGAAGTAGCAGTAGCATGTAGATTCCAGAAAATTTTTGAGGCAGTCATCCTCTTCCCTATCAGAATTAGACATTCTCAGGGGTTTTCTGGAATTCTTTCTAAGTCTTGGTTGTTTGCAGTCTTGTCTTAGATTGGTTTGTTTTACGAATTTTTTCCTTACATTGTTAATTTTTTTTGTTAAAGAGAGTGTCCAAGCCTTCAAGAGATCCTGGTTCTCAATATCAGTGGTCTCTTCCTGGTTTGGATTGTCTGTTGTTATTTTTTTTCAGAGTTTTAGAGATACATGTAGCATGTAGAAGGTTAGCACGCGTGTACACACCCTTTGGCTCTATACAACTCGCGTTCATATGCTTGCTATTGGATTATCAGTAGTGTTCTTGTGCAGTATAGTTTGTGTTGAGGGTAAGGCAGTCATCCTTTCCCTTGACAAGAGTTATACCTCTCAGGTTTTTGAATCTTTGTCCTAGCAGTCAGTAGCTTAGGGTTGATCTTAGCCTTAGCTTTCTTTTTTCATTTAAAATTTGTCATTAAATTTTTTTTCTTTAGGGTTTTTAGACAAGTGTGAGAGTCATTTTTTAAGTTTCTAGTGTGTGATTTTTTGAAGCGATTCTTTGCGATCTGTGATTAGGCCAGAATTGTTTTTCTTGGTTTTTACTTGTTGGTATTTTTCCTTTTTGCTTTATCAACATTTAAATAAAAAAAAAATCTCTTTCATTTTCTTGTTTGGTTGAAAGTGTGATTTTGCATTAGTAGCCAGGGAAAAATCTTTGTTTTCTTAAGTTCTTGATAGTTTACTTATATCGTAAGTAGCTCATAGTCAATTGAAATCCTTCTTTAAGTTTGTTGATTCAAAAGATCTTAGAAAAAATAAAAAATAAACATTGTTTGAAAAGTTGTTGAGAATTTGCATTAAGTTAATTTTTTTCCATCTTTCTGTTCATTTTTTACTTTCATATTTCAAAACATCATCAGTTTCACTTTCATACCCCTTGACATAAGATAATTCATAAAATTAAAGATAAATCTAAAATTTATTAGACTTTTATGTTTGTCGGGTTAACCAACTAGTTCAAGATTAGGGCCTTGGATTAGGTTGGAGAGGAAACTCTTCAAGGCCATTAAAATCAAACATTGGAGTCTAAGTTAGGGAGTGTCTAAGTCTAGTATCGTGAAATTTATCCTAGAGCCCCCTCTAACACAAGGGATAAACATGAGGTTGCGTGCGGAAAGGTAGCAGAGATAACCCCTCCAAAGTTGGACCAATCGTAGTGGAGAACACATATAGAGGGCTTGTTTTGGGATTCCGTCGGTTGCATTTTCCATGGGGCTTCGTGGGTATCAAATATGTTTGAGATCCTCAATTTTCTTCCGGACCACTTGATTTCGATACCCTTGACAGGTTTTGGGCTTGATACCCTGCTCATTGTGGTCTACCCAACTTTCGACTATACCCGCCTGGTGACTATTCGCGCGCTGGCAACCTAGTTGCCTATATTTTTTAGGGACATACACAAGTGACTGCGGGGGTATACCACGGTATGTAGGACAGACATTGGGCCATACTTTTTAGAGTATAACCTGAGGGTGCTTCCATTTTTGAGTTGCACTTGCACCGGTAAGTTGCTCTAGTGTTGGTTGCTATAACTATTCTTCTAATTAATTTAGTGTTTTCCTGTCTTATCTTCTAGGGAATTTTTTAGTGTGTGTTTTTTTTGAACGGTTAGATTACCCTAGTGTGTCTTTGATATTCTCACACAGTGGAGGATCATGAGCTCTGTCGGTCACGAAGGCTTCTTGGCCTGCCGCCGGTTACACTGGATCCACCCCCACCACCACTAAGGTGAAAGATAGACCAACAAGGGTCTTTTGAAGCGATCGGGTCATAAGAAATTGTGCCCAACCAACATCCAGAGGAATCGACCATTTTAGACCTTGGAGCACAAGCTTTTGGTCTGGTTGAAACCTCCACCACTGATCTTTCGGCACCCACCATCGTACCAATTCATCCTTACAAGTGCCAGACAGTGTCGTACACAACAATGGAAACAAATGTTGTTACTCCTTTTGGGAATTCTTCAATTCCCACTACGGTTGTCACCACAGGAGAGTTTGCACCTCCTAACCCACTATCACCGGTCCGAGCCACCGTGGTATCGACCACCACTACATCGCATAGTGGTCTGATCCCGTCTTTGGTGGTAACCACAACCCCTTTCACATCAAGTGAAATAGGCCCTCCGTTCTCATATGGGATGCCTAGTTCAAGTACAAGTCCTGTACTTTCCTACTCCACTTCACAGACTTTAGGTCTCGGGGTAGGGAGCTCTAACGCTCCTCTACAAGGATACATGGGGGGCACTCCTGCTCCTTTTAATGCTTTCCCTTATGGGGGAGGTCATATAC
This sequence comes from Picea engelmannii, assembly GCA_009831015.1. Lineage (NCBI taxonomy): Eukaryota > Viridiplantae > Streptophyta > Pinopsida > Pinales > Pinaceae > Picea > Picea engelmannii. The sequence goes on from ML776779.1 coordinate 900,075, forward strand.
CTCCTTCATCCCTTTCACTCAGTGGCTCGCATCAGCAAACTGTCGGGCAACCTGCACACCATAGTTTACTTGGAGTGGGGAGCCAAGGACCACCTTGACATAATATGCCAGTAGGTTCGACACTGTTTTATTTGTTCGGTGCATTTGGTAACAATTCCTTCTCGTCAGCTACTTTCCCAACTGGGGGCAACCCCGGTTTCGGACAACCTATTCCTATGCAGGGTACTATTCCTGCACAGGGGGCACCCTCAGAAACTTCTTCCGCAGCAGGGCCTTGGAATTCTTGGCAGGGATCAGTTCCCTTGTCAGGAATGTTGATCTGGGGTATTCTTTTCATAATCAATGGAACCTCAGACAAAGCACTATCGCTATCCCGACGAGGCCGACATGGAACAATCCTTCCCAAAGTCCTTTAGATGTAATGCATGCCCAACCATCTATGTCCTATTTCAGAAATCCACCGTTGATGTCTCCTCACATGCAAAATCCATATGCTGGCCATGGCCATGGTTTCTACCAGAATCCGGGCCAGCAGCCGAACTTTTCCTGGCAACCTGGTGCCAGTCAAATTCCACGCCCCTTTTTCCCAGGTTATCACCAACAACCCAAACTACCTTTCCTGGCAACCTTGCATTTTCCAGACTTGACAAGGTTGTTGAATGACCCTATATTTCACGATCCGCATTGGCCTCCTATGCCGACAAAGTTTCCTTCAAAAATACCAATGTTTGAAACCAAGACTAATGAAGATCCAGGAGATCATATGACTACCTTCCATCTTTGGTGCTCATCTAACTCGTTGAAAGATGATTTCGTATAGTTGCAATTCTTTCAACGTACTCTCATTGGGAGTGTCATGAAATGGTACATTGAGCTCGACCGCTCAAGATACTCTTCCTTCAGTGAACTAGCGATGGCTTTCCTAAACCATTTCCAGTTGCTTATGAGATACGACACTGGCACTGAATTACTGGACAATTTCTCACAAACTAAAGCTGACCATATCTCTGATGACATTCGAGAATGGAGATGCCAAAAGAGTTTAATTAAGTTACCAGTCCCACCAACATTCCTTCTCGAGTGGTTTATTAAGTCTTTGGTCCCACAATTGTCCAAAGATGTCACAATGTCGGGAGTATTTTCCGAAGAAGATGCTATCATGAGAGCTCAACAACTTGAGCTAATCTATTCTTAGTATGGTTTATTATACAAGATCTTGCCAGATGCACCACACTCAATACTTGATAAAACCAAATAGAGAGCTGGACCACATGCCGATGGTATTGTTGGTTCAGCACAAACAAAGCCCGTTGAGCAACTAACGAATCAGTTGCAATAATTGTCTATACAACACACAGCGGCCAGCCAAACTACTTCTTTGGCTGCTCCCCCTACCAAAATGTCGGATGTACACATAGTGAAATCGGCTAATCCAAAGGCCACCCAACAGCTTGAAGGAAAGAAAAAACAACGAAAGAAGGGTAAGGGGGATAAGAAACCCACCGATAATTTTGGTTGGGGCAATACTGAGAAACAGAAGGCGAGGTATCCATGCAATTTGTGCATTGAGGACCACCCTACCCACCTTTGTCCCCAACTTGTAGAGGCCCAAACGTTTGTGACACAGCAACAGCCTGTTGTGCTAACCAATCCATTCCAACATGGGAAAAATCTAACACAGGCCTCTGCAAGCACGAAAGGGGGTAGACAAGGACCTTCTCTGCCTGCAAACAACCCTGCATCCTCGAATGTATGTATGGTGAAGAGTGACGCTTTTATATCGACTAGAGCGAATGAATATAATAAACCAAGAACTTCTAAGAAGGGTAAAGAAGCTGAACTCCCATCTCTTCCTCTACAGATTGAGAAGAGGTTGGGCGAAACAATGACACACATTCCCAAAGGTGCATTCAAAAGAGCTTCTCACAACCCAAATGCAAGGGTCGCCGAGAACTATTCTATGGTGGAAGATTTATCACAAACCTCTTGTGCGATGTCCACTTTGGAGGTCCTCCAAAGCTACCCTTCCCAGATGAAATCCTTGTTAACCACTTTAGGCTCTACCGAGACTTGTAATCTGGGTACAATCATGCTGGATAAAACCAACCTAAAACCTCATCTACCTTACCATGTAGCGTTTCAAATAGTAGTGGCTTATCCCACGAAAAATTTTACTCAGAATATCTTCCGCACGGTGGTATGCCATTGGCATGTTGGAAGGCCGTTGGCCAACCCATTTTGTCTCTGTCACCTACTCTCCTCACTGCTTTCGACGGTCGTTCATTTCGACCACATGGCATCATTCCCTCTTTCCTCATGCAGTTAGGAGGGAAGACCGTGTGTGTCGAGGTAGAGGTAGTTGATGTGCCCCTCAACTATAACCTCTTGTTAGGAAGGAGTTGGACTTATGCCATGCAATCTGTGGTTGATACAATTTTCCAGGTCTTGTTGTTTCCACATGAGGGCCGGATTGTGACCATCGATCAATTGTCTTTCTCCAGACCTGACCCTTCATTGGGGGCATCCACAGTCCCGATGATTGATAATCCTCAACCACGTGTGGTCAATGTAGGGGTTGGTTTGTGCCCATCTTTGATGGGTACCTTTGATTACCTGCTCCCTCAAGGCGATATCAAGTTTATATCCAATCACCATAAGGTTGAGATTTTTCAAGTTTTGTCATTCCACACGACTTACTTCGACGATCCGTGCATACTTCCTTCACCATCGGCCATGATGGATGGGATAGGGCACCCGGGCATGTCCATTCCCTTATCCGCAACTAAAGTAGTGTACTCTTTAGTCCAGCAAGCTTCAACCAACACTAATCCAACTCCTGCATAAGAGTTCAATCCACTTCTAGAGCCTATTTGGGCTCAAGGTTCTCTCGCTGACACTGATTCATTAGACTTAGTCTTTCCCTCTGATGAAGCTATAATTGAAGCAATGACTAGTCTGGACAAAACCTGGGAAGATCTTCATCACAGATCATACTTCCTCCCAGAGTTAAGAAGAATTGAAGCCAGAGAATTCACCTTGACTATGACTGGAGATAGGTCTTGTACTATTAATCCCTTAGCTACACACGAGATCTATGGTGAGGGTAATATGGAAACCATTTCTCAAACGATACCTATCAATATCTCCAGAACCCCTGGAATCATAGACAATGTTTTCGTCGGAGCATACTGCTCCCCCGAGGAGATGCCAGGTATCGACCCACAAAGAGTCAATCATGAGCTAACTTTGTTTTTTTTCAAGCTCACTTTGAGATCCAAAAGCAACATCCAACGGGACTGCATTTATGCTTTTAGATCTCGTCCAGATTAATTGAGAAAAGTAACCTCTACAGGTCTTATTTTAAGCCCTTTTCAGACCCTCTAAACATGAAAATATTGTTGAGCGATCTTGTGGCGCTTCACACTCGTTAAACTAAAATTTGAAGTCATGTCTGTCCGACGGTAGTTTACCCCTTTTTTGATCCAAACAGTCAACTGTACGAACAAATGTATACTCTATGGAACTTCAGTTCTATAGAAGAGTACTCTTAGGTATAATTTTATCCCTTTTTCGAGCCTGAGGGACTAAACTTACGAAGAAGGAACCCCCATGGAGTCCATAGTTAAGCTCTTTTCAGACTCCCTAAAATTGAAAAGATCGTCGAGTGACCTTATTCTTTCACACTCGTTAAACTGGTCCAGAAGAACATTCCTGACGGAGTCCATAGTTAATCTTTTTTCAGACTCATTAAAAATGAAAAAATGGCTGAGTGATCTTGTCCTTATCACACTTGTTAAAATGGTTTTGAATAGACGTTTTGTCGGTGCTAGTTTACCCCTTTTTCGAACCGACTAGAATATCTTCGAAAAATGTACCCCAATGGAGTCTCCTTTTATGTTTTTCAAACTCTATAAATATGAAAAACCACCGAGCTTACCTTCTCTGGGCTCATTAAACTTACATCGAAGGACGTTACCATTGTGTTTTTTGTTAACCGCGTTTGCATACCTTATACGCCAGCCTTGTAGCACTTTGCTTCTGCGTCTTAACACTCTTGGCCCCTGGAGGATTTTTCCTGAGTATCATTATTCTTAACATCAATCTTGTCCTTGTGCCTTGATCTTGTATGTTTGTCACACTCGTTCCTCCATTGTAACGTAACATTCCTTTATTCTTTTTTCCAAAATTATTGACAAAGAAAAAAAAATCAAATATACCCCAAAAAGAGGAAGGGAAAAGTATTTTTTTTATTGGCAGTATAATGAGTCACCCTTGGATAAAGCACATCTGTCTATTTTTTCGTCAAACTATGGGATTTAATACAACCTTAGGAAGTTTTTCTCGCTACATAGAGTTTTGTCCTCCTCCATTTGGTTATTCTTCCAAACATATGGAGAGTTTGTGTTGCCTCCTACTTCGTAAACTTATGATTAATGCCATGCTGCCTAAGTCTCATCATTTGTTGTGTTGTTGTCCAAGGGAAGTTTCTACCAATCCTGAGTCAGCCCCTCTGCAATTTGTCTCTTTCCCTCATACCCAACCATCCTGAATGTCCAATCAAGTCCTTGTTCGAAATCAATGAAGCCTTCATTCTGATCATCAAGATTATCTATTCCATGATCAATGAGCCATCTAAGACCTCTGGGTAGTGAAGTCGTACACCCATATTACACTCCTACCTTGAGTTTTGAATATTTTGAAGTTGTTGCTCGAGCTCTGAAGATCTCATCTCCATCCATCAGGCCGTATCAACTTTTAGAAGATGGATACTCTATATGTATATCTTTTTGATTTTGAGATGTAGCTCTGTTATGTATTGTTCGCGGCTACACTTTATATAGTTATTTGACATGGATCTACAGTGTATTTGATTGGTATCCATGATTCTATTTTATCCCGAGCATGGGTATGCCTGCCTCAGTGAGACATTTGTTATTTTGCAAACGACACCTCCCAGTTCCTGGTCCCTGGGCTCACATGTTCGGCACAACTGTAAAATATTGGTGATGTATTTCGGCCATCAGATGCTCTTATGACCTCACACATTAGGGGGCATCTATTATAACCCTAATTTGCACCATACATGCTTACCTAGCATCAGGCAATCTCAGATCCCTTCTTTGCCAAAAGAACTGTTGAACAACTCTTTAAAAAACCTCTTTTATAAGGTCGCACGCGCCCTACTCCATTACTGCATGTGTTTACATGCTAGCTGACCTCAAACAACCTGCATGGATCAACAAAAGCATGAAAAAAGGAAAGTTGTCGACATAACACACAGCTTTGGGTGAGTTAACTGAAACTCCTGGCCATACATGGCTGAGGGTTCATCCAAATACCTAGCTTCTTCTAGCCTATAAAGGAATGGTTAGGGTTCCCATTTTGAAGAGGAGAATAAGAGTAAAGAAAGTCTTCCCAATTGCATATTCCCATTGTCCCAACCCTTTAGCCATCCTTGTGCAAGAAGAGATACAAAGCAAAGAAGTTGGAGGACATTTGAAGAGGAGCCCAGGATCAGGATTCGTGGAGCATTGGCTGGTCTCGAAATTGTAAGTTGATTCATTAAAGTTAATAATAAAAAAATGATTTTCCTGTCCCACTATATGAGTTCTTCATAGTTTAGTAAATATATGTTTGAATTTCTAACCCATTGGTCTGTAGGTAAAATGCATGTGTAGTTTGTTGCTTGTTTTGTAAGCAGGTTAGCAGGTCAAGCGTGAAGAAGGATCGACATCGACCATCCGAAACAAGGTATGTTGGTCTAACCATGTATTTGCTGAAAAGAAATGGGGATTAAGTCTGGGATGAAAGTAGAAAGTAGTTTTCTTTTGGTCATATCTACATGCATACCATAACCCTATTTGCTAGTCCATTGGGGGATTTCCCACCACAACAACTTGAATATAGATTGGGAGGATTTTCTTAGTTATAGTTGCAGCTGCAGTCAGTTTTTGCTACAACAACAAAACCCTAACCCTCTTGTTGAGGCACCTTAAGTGAATATATTGACCTAATTTTTGGATAGCCTAGTGCACCCTAACCCAGTGCACCTCCTGGTACTCTCAGCAAGATAAGACACCAAGTTTGAATTTTTGGTCAAAGTCAAAGGTTGACCAAGTCAAAGGTTGACCAAGTCAAAGGTTGACCAAGTCAAAGAAGTCATGAATTACTCTATGAAGTCATAAAACAAGTTATAAGGGGCTTCTAACTTCAGAGCATGGAAGACAAGTATTGACCTCATCCTTGTCAAAAATAAAGTGTTGGATATCATGAAAGGAAAGATCGTGGAACCATAGTTTGAAGAAGGAAAAGAGAAGGAACCTCATAACATTGTAGACATGGAGAAGTTCAAATACAATGTCATCAATGCCATGAGTATCATAGTGGACTTTGTAAAATACCACTTGATACCCTACATATCCCATCTTGACTCATCTAAGAAGATGTATGATTCCCTAACTAATCTCTTCTCAATCAAAAACATTGGCAAAGTAATGAGTCTGAAGAATGAGCTCTGTGACTTGAAAATGAATGATGATGGCAGCATAACATCATACCTTGTGAGAATCATTCAGTTAAAAGATCAACTACAAGCTATTAAAGAAATCATTTCAGAGAAGGAATTGGTAAATATAGTACTCAATGGTCTTCCCAAGACATGGGATGCATTTTCCGCAAGAATGAACACAAGAAAGGATTATCCCACATTTGAATAACTCTGGACTTGTTGTGCACAAGAAGAATCAAGGATTAACTCAAAAGAGAAATCCCAAAATAAATATGATGATCAATATTTCACAGCAAAGTTCAATAATTTTAGGAATAAGAAGAAGTTTGTCTCAAGGAAGAAACCAAATCAAGAAAAGGATATGTCGATGATAGAATGCTTCAACTGTGAAAAATATGGTCACTATAGGAACCACTGTCCTGAGTTAAAGAAAAGGAAGGAAATAGACGAAGCAACAATTGCTGAAGAAAGGGAATCCTCAAAGAAAGTCAAGCAGGATAAACAAACCTCTTCTTCTAAGTCAAGGTAACAATATTCTTCAAAGCTCTTGTATATATCATGTTTACATAGTTCATGTACATATCATGTATATCTATTTCTTAGAAGAAAATATGTTCAAGGAAAACAATACCTATGGAAGAATAAAAGGATAATCATTGTTATTACGATGACTACAATTCAAGCAATACACATGAAAAAGATGAAGTATGTTGACAATCTTTGGTAACAATTCCTATGGAAGATATTATATAAGTAACAACTGCCAGATAAACCAAAATCATAATCAAACTTGAAGAGACCCAAAAGAAGTCAAAACAGAAAGAATTCAGCAATCAAGAGAAAATTAGAAAAAGACTCATGACACTTTGCAGAAGGCAAGAAGGATGAAGACAAAAGAGTGGACTCTCTTAGAGGGAGGGAGATGATTACAGAATTCCAAAAGAAGAGCATGCATTCATGCAAGAAGCAAGGATTAGGAGGGAGCTAATCCTAAATGATATGATCCATTGAGGATTATGAAGTATATGTCCTTGAACCCATAGAAAGTAGCAACCATGACAAGCAACATGTGTTCAGAAGAATTCTTCTTCGAAAAGAAGCCTCAAAGTATCCTTGGTTATCCATCTACATCCATGATCCTATGATGAAAGGAAGAAGTTGGAATCTTCAGGTCATGGAATCTATAGAAGACTCCATGGACCCAAGAGCTAAAGTGAAATATGAGGAAGAACATGAAGATTCCAAGAAGAAAGAAAATCCAGAATAACCAGTTATTATACTAAGAATCACAAGATTACCAGCTTGGTTTGAACCCACTAAGAAATCAAGCATAAGTAATGGAAGATATGATGAAGAACAATATATGTAAGAAATTGTGAAAAAGGATTATGAATGGAAGCATTGCAAGATTCAGAACTAGAGGTTCTTCCAGAAGGAGGAGAAGACTATGATAACAACGTTTTCCCATAAACCAAATATACCTCTATCTGAGATACCATATCTCTTGCAGTATCCATGGATTGAAGTATACATCAGTTGTTTGTAAAAGATTGTTCTTCCCAATAGATCATTTGAGGAAGAAGCTTATGTAAATAAATCTCGAGGTTTTGAGGTATACCAGAAAGAGACCCATGTATGCAGATATAAGAAGACATTGTATGGATTCAAACGACTTGATGAAGAGTATCTCATTAATAGCAGAAGCATGGTGAAAAATTTCTATGACAGAGATAGTGTATCAAAACAATTACTCAAAAGTCTAGTATGATGGATTGCTAATCCATGGAAAACTCTCATGATGACAAAATAAGTGCTACTTGGATATGTTTCAGTTTGAGCCTTGCCACGATGTCATGAGCTAGAAGGAAACATAAGTGTTGAATTCAACCATGATATATTGTAATGATCAGAGCTATATGAAGCCTTTAGAGAAAACTAGTGTTCCATGATAGACAAAAGTTCATTAAGATCAAGCATTACATTCGTTGTGATGAAGTCCAAAAAAGAAAAGTGGTTCTCCAATATATATATCCACAGATGAGAAGATAACAAATATTTTGGTAAAACCTATGTCCAAGATGAAAAGTTTGCAACTTGGGGCTCGTGGAGATGAATTTCTTATTGAAAAAGGAAAATATTACTCCTAGGTTCGGAGGGAGAACTGATGTGTTATTGATTTATGGATAGTCATTTTTTAGTTCGATAAATGTTCTAGGATGAGCAGTTCCTTTCCAGTTTGGAAAGTGGTTTGAGATTTCTGACGGACAGGAATTTTATAGTTTGGAAAATGGTCTAGATAGGACAACCATTTTCGTAATGAAAATGGTTCGATAGATTGTTGATGTACCATAGAAAGTGATTCCCCTTGTGGCCAATGTGGGGGAATGGTCTAGGATAGTCATTCTTCTTGGCAGTGACTCTGAGTAGTGGTCAAGTACAATAATCCACTTTGTCGAGTAGTCATTCTTTTGAACTTCACAGTTATGAGAAATTTCGAAGAATGGTTCATTTTGGAGGTTGGTGCAGGACATACATTTTCATTAGGAAATGGTCCAGATAGTCATTCCCTAGGGAAGACTCATTCTCTCCAGGTTTCACTATTATTAGTGTCAGAGGAATGGCCCAGTTAGGTGAATGGTCCAGGTTCAGCAATCAAGGACATGCATTCCCTAGGGCATACTCATTCTCTCAAGGTTGCACTATGATTAGTGTCAGAGGAATGGCCCAGTTAGGTGAATGGTCCAGGCTCAGAAATTAGGGACAATTATTCTTTTGTTCTTGAGAAGAATAGTCTAGATAGCCCATGGATGATGTTTTACTTTCTAAGGGTAGATGCTCTTCCAGATCTCACAGACATGAGTGGAAGAATGGCCTAGATAACTCAGTTTATATCATGATATTGTTTCTATGCAGGTTGATATCAGATGATATGATTGATTTGGAGACTGTATGTCTTTGGACATTAGATGTATGCTATTGTGGTGAATGTGTTCCACTGGTTGTGACTATGTGTCATTGATTAAGTAGTTGTGTGCTACTTGGTGTGGTTTTGTACCACTGGATAGTAGTTGTGTACTACTATGGATAGACACAGTTGTGTTCTATTGGATGGCATTTCTCTGATTTCCATGTAGACTATCACTAGTGTTGGATATGATTGCCAACTAGATAGATAATCAATGTTTTGATGGAAAAACACTCTCTAGGCGAAGAATGGTCCAGGAAGGACAGATCGTTGGTGGACATACATCCTTCCTGTGGAGGATGGTCTAGGTTGACAGATTGTTGATGTACCATGGATATTCATTCTTCTAGGATGTATGTCTAGATTAGAAGAATAGTCCTTGTAGCCCATGGTGTGGCTTCCAACATCTGTTGGAATAGTTATTCTTCTAGGACATATGTCCAGATTAGAAGAATGGTTCTTGTATCACTCTATGGAGTGAGTGACTTATTCATCATCATGCCTGATTAATCAGATGGAGTATGGCTTCGAGAGATGATGTAGTTGATGCTATCAAATGATATTGATAGTGATGATGGTGCTCGTGATCTAATCATGAGATAGTTTATATGGCTATGATAATGCTACCGGTTGAATGGTATGTTTGTGCTTAATACCATTGCCTTAAATACCTCCCTATCTAGGAGGGAGTGTTGATATTATGGTAGATATGGGAGGTATTATCCTCCACGTGTAACCCTGATGAGAATAGAATATTTTGGAAGGCAAGAAGAAACCCTAAAGCATTGGACATAACCCTAGAAGACAAGTCGGCTAAAGGAAATATTTAGTATTGAGTGTTTAGCCTCTAGAATGAGAATTTGACCCAGACATCTTAGGAGAAACAGTATAAATACAGGCTGCCAGAGCTCATTTTGAACACACAGCTCACAACTACAGAAATGTAAGAGTGTGCACTGTAGAAACTGGGTAAGTGCGCAAGTCTGGAGAGTAGCTGCAACTGCAACTGCAACTACTACAACCTATATTATCGGCTTAGGCTTGGACTTTCTATTGGTTATGTTTTGGACTTTCTGCCTTGTGTGCTAGCTCTGGAGAGAGCTATGCTACATTGATTGGTTATTAGGCCTAGGGTTTGCTTCCAGAATTATTCTCTTTCAAGGTTAAAGTGCTCGGGGGTGGCTTTGGCCTATCGTTGGGTGACAATATTGTTATATTTTCTATGGTTCAACAAGCACACAAATTATTTCTAACACCTACTTGGGACCCCTTTTATGAACATCCACAAACTAGTGTATATCTACACACACACACACACACAACTTAATATCTCACCCTCTTGTTTTTTTAATTCCCCTCGTAATGAACTCCAATGTCCAAAAAAACACCTATACGTTGAAGGCCCACTGTGTTGTGACTACTTGAACACCTCACTCCCCTTTCCCAACACATCATGTTAATTTTGATCATTATGAAACAACTCTCTCTCATTTTTTATTATGTTCTACCCTCTAGCTAGGCACAACCCATTAGTGCAGACCTACTCCCTTCTCCACTAAGGGGTATTTCCACATTTGTGACTCCATCTCCTCTAGAATAGGTACACACTTGGAGCAGTGAAGCCACCATCAATGTTTCACTTGATATCAAGAAAAAAATTATCACACCAATGGTCTTTCCTCAAATGCCATAAATTATTAGGGTCATCCCATGTTCAGAAAAATTCATGAAGTTACTCACACTTCACCCTTATGGTAGAAGCAACCATAGAGACAAAATTTGTTAGGCCCCATACTAGGAATACACACATGGTTTGGACCTCTCATGCTCATGAACCTACTACTAATGACTATGGTCTCTTTTCACAAAAGAGGCTTCTCCTTGAATTCCACTCCATCATGAAATCGTATAAGGAATATAAGTTTGAATAAAAAAGTAACATAATTAAAACATAGAAATGTTAATCTATTGTTATAGAGTGGGCCCTTGCTTTCAAACACACTAGATGATTTCCACCTACTTAACTCAGAATTATATCAACGAACTACAATTTGAATGATCAAACTGCCAAACCCCAAAGGTTCAAAAACTTGTCTATTTATAGACATTGTTTTGCTAAATCCCTACATAATTACCAATTTTTTTAAGGAAAAAGTAACTAAATTAAAAACCAACTAATTAATCCCAGCTATCTATATGTTCTTTCATGTAATAGAAAGATACTAGTGAGGAAACACATACCTTAGATCACTGGTTGGAAGTGCTCGATGTTCTCTAACTACCCATCATTTTTTCATTGCTCATAAAGATATTGATCTGGATTTGAATGCTACAAATCTGGATGGAACCTTGAAGGAAGGGACTGGAGGAAGTCCTTGACTTATTTGCTCACAAGGCATATTTTCACACAAAATGGACTTCTAGCCAGGATTTGCAACACATTATGCCAAACTCATCAATGTACATGCAATCGTCTTTTGGTCATGCTTTGTGGCAGATTGAAAGAATTCGTCAACGTGTTGTGAAGAACTATTTTGACCATAAAGAATTCTTAGCATATCAAAGTTCTTGAAATAAAGATGAATAAGATCCAACGATATTTTGAAACAAGAATGTTAACACTTTCCTCACATGTAAATTCATGTATTTTACTCACTATTTAACACCAATGCTTGTTAACATGTGAAATTTCCAAGTTGAAATGCATGGAATCCAAATTGATCATTATACCAGTAGATAGGCAAAATGATAGAAAAGAAGGAGAATTTGGTTCATGTTTCAAGAAAAGGATGCAAAAATGATAAGTAGATTGGGGTACTTATGATGCTCTTGGTGTCAAATGGAAAATCTAAAACAATTATTTATGGTTAGAGATCATCCCATCGCTTCTTCAAATACATAGTATAAAGAGGAGAGGGTTGCTGACAGGTCAGTGTCTTTGAAGCTAATTCCCCTGCTTTAGACATCGTTTTTTCATTATGTATTGTGTTTTCATCCTCCTCGGCTTTCTTTAATGCCTTATTACTCTCCCTTAACATTTGAATGGTATCTTGTGATCCATGTAAGAATCAAATGCTCTCTCCTTTACCATTTTAATTTATCATCCATGTAAGAAACAAATGCTCTCTCCTTTACCATTTTAATTTATCATTGAGTTTCTAGGGTAATAAACTCTTTCTCATAAAATAAAGCAATTGTATTAATAAAATAAAGAAACCATTTTACACTTGTCTGTGTTGCTGCGATAATCAACTTAGCACAGATTTGTTCTAACTCTACTAACATGTCACTAGGGAGAGGTGTTGCAGATTCGAAATTCACATGGCATTCAACATTTATTCCTGGAGGTCTAGTTATATGTTCTCCTACAAGTACAAGTATTTCCACTGCGTTTGTAGTCTTCTGTTGTAATGCCTCCATTCACCTTGGGGTTGGAAGGTCTCTGAGGAGTACCCATAAGAAAAAGGTTAGTGTCTATATATTCATCTAGATACCCTTATTGTTATTTATATACATATAATCTTTGGCCCAATCATACATATTTTCCATCATATCAACCCAATTGTCCTTTCTTCTTGTCATGTTCACTTAACCATTGATAGCTCCACTTAATGCAACTAAATTGTCTTTATTGAAGTAGTAGATAATTCAGCCAAGGATGCCACACACTTGATGTGCACCCTAGAACTCAAGGTTCGATCATCTTGACAAACAACTAAATTTCTAGGAAATGAGATAATGGAAAGGAAATTGATTCTTGGGATATGTGCATTTTTTACCAGCAAAATTATTGAATAAAGAACACCAATGAAAAGAAAGAGTGAAAATACCAGAATTACCTATGCAAGTTGTGGTTTTTTGTTGAAGGAAAAGGCCAACGATGTAATGTTGAGGAACTCTATAGCAAATAATAATGTGAAAAAACATGTTGTAGCTTGTAGGATATCCTTTTGAGCATAATCAGAGACCATAACATTGAATGATAACTAGAACTGGAACTCGGCAAGGAGAGATGTTGCAAAGTAACCAAAAAATGGAACTCAACAACACTTTGAAGATCTATGTAATGTGTTGTTTAGTTGTTTCTTTTTTTTTAACAAGGGAGTAAACCAACACATTGGTTTTCTAACATCCCTTCTCCTATGATGCTTGAAGGTTTTCATCACAAGATTTATTTTTTTAATTCGTTTTTAAATTAAGCTTGAGATGATGACTAGCTTAGTTTGAATTGCAGGTTGGGAAGTAACACCCCTCCTTCCCAAGAGGGTGGTACATGCATCGAAATTTTTTCTAAGTTAGAACCTGATCCACATGGGATCATATATTATTTTTCATCTATCTTGATTCTTTTAGAGTGGAAAAAAAATGAGGAATCAACTTGCACTATCATTTTAGCGGCGGGTCCTAGTTTGGAAAATTGGGGTTTGAAACCTTCTAGAGCGATTTTGAGGCATCAAACGACATGTTTTGGTGTCAAAATTTCATTATCTTTAGCTAAGACCCCTTGATGCTAATATACACTCAGATACATTTCCAATGGCGCAAAAATTGTGTTAATCAAAGCTCGTATGCAAAAGTTATGCCTCCCACAAATTGACCTATTGTGTTGACCACCATGGTATGAGAGGATGTCGTGTCATCCCCATCACCGACACATAAGGGGATAGCCATGTGTGGAATTTCATGAATATTCTAGAAGGTCGAAAACCTTATCACAATTGAGGGTTAAGAAAGTTGAAATCCTACCCCTAGATGGCTATCAGGCTATGTTAAATACTGAGCTACTAAGAGGAGAAGGAGTTCCATTATTTTTCATTGTATCTTGTTCCATAGCCGAGAAAAATATCTAAGAGTGGTATTTTGTGAGCATAACAAAGGAGGAGGAGGATTTTTTAGTAGATTCTCATGCCACAGTGTCCAAAGGTAACTCCATAGTGAGTTCTCATTCCTGTGTATGTACATTTTATAACTGAAGTAAATAGAGCAAGCATAGACCTCACCTTCTAGCTAAGTTTCCTCCTATATTGGGTTTCTCAAATCAAATATCGTGCTCATTTTTGTGGATGGTGTGTATTTTGTGTTTTTTCTTTCATTCTTATATTTTAGATTTCTTAAATTCAAGCCATAAGCTAGAGATAATAAATTTGGGATCTAAGGAAATAAATCGCATAAATTTAAGATTTCATAATATTATAAGATATGTCGTGATGAAATTTTCTAGTGGAATATCCATATCATATTACAGATCAAAACCACACTAAATTTTAAACACAATCTTATTAATTCTAGAACATTAATTACAACAATTAACTAGCAAGACCATTCTAACTTTTAAGGCTACACATCATAACTACAAAGTAAGTAAATCAATCAAGTAATAAATGTAGTAGAAAAAGAAACACATCAAGTACATATAGGTCCCATGCCTTGTCAATGATCAAACACTAGTCCAAACCAATATACTTCTATCACATTGTAAACTTTGTGGGGGATGATTGCATCCAAGGGATGTCTTTCCACCCAACCAATGAAGCCACCTAAATTAGGTTTTTCCCCCTAAGTTAGGCTTAATCTCATTGAAGTGAGGGATAGGAATACAAATCACTCAATATATGGCTCACTCAATTCACATAGTAATCACAAAAATCAAGAATCCAATGGATCAACCGCGATGTGGTAGAGAGACTCCTAGACTTAGAGGGTCACCACTTATAGTCCTTGATGAATACCCTTGGATAGAAAAGTATGATACATGGCTAGATGAACCTCTACAAGGATCTTACTACCACTCTTTCCCTTGATGAAGACCCCTAGCTAGCCAAATATCATACACAACACTATAGACCTAAGGGCCTAAAAATAATAACAATGGCTAGGTTCAATGAGCATTAATATGCTTGATTAGGAAAGTACACTCCAAACCTCTTTAATGTTAGAAAAACAAGATCATGAAGAAATAAAATAAAACAAATGAGGAAATAAAACACAGAAGATACAATACAATAGAGACATAGATATATGTGGTTCACCCAATGTGGGCTACGTCCACCAGAGAAATTGCCAAGTCCTTCCTCTATTATTATCCAGCAAATGAAGGGATACAACATACAACACACCTGTTGTAAGTTTCTCTTCTTTCTCTCACAGTATCCTCACTCAAGATACAATATTCGCAAGGATACATAGCCACAATACATTTCCCTCATAAAAGAGGGTTTCCTTCTAGGGAAAAAAACCCTAACATAACTTCTACCGTTAGATATGCGACCTTATAATGAACAATCCAGATTTACTATAAAATTACAATATACATTTACAAGACAATTTTTCCTTCGGGGGCTTTGCCCCCCAACCCCTGTCAGGGGCCCGCTTGCCCCCGGACCCTGTAGGGGTGGTCACCCCCCTTCACTCCCCTACGTGGAGGAGTGTACATTCATTCATGGTGTAAAATCTTCATGGGGCATAAACATGGTTGAAAACAAATACCTTTGAATCAGGAAGATAATCAGGCTCCACAACCAACAATCTCCCACTTGGAGACTGATCTCAACAACTCCATTGTTTTTGTATCTGCTAGACTGTGATCCTTCTTGGACCTGGAAAATTTCTCATCTTCATCTTCATTCTTGAAGACCAACTGAAACCGATCAAGAACTCGGTTTCTCCTTGGTTACTCCCTTAGTTAACATGTATGCATGATTTTGGCTAGTGTGTATCTTTTCCAACTTCAAATGTCCATCTTCCAACAAGGATTGTATGAAATGGTACATGATTTGTATATGCTTAGTCTTCGAATGGAAGGCTGAGTTCTTTGCAATATGAATGACACTCTCATTGTCACAGCATAACCTGTTATTCTCTTTCTTCTTTCCCAATTCCTCGATAAATCTATGTAACCAAATCATTTCTTTACTAGCCTCTGTAGCAACAACATACTATGCTTCTGTTGTTGAAAGTGCAACAACCTTTTGTAGTTTCAAAATCCAACTCACTGTTGTTCCACCTATAGTAAAATCATATTGTTTGGTTCTCATCCTCCTATCTTTATCACCTGCCATATCTAAATAAACATATCCATGTAGAACAATGTCTGAACCTCCAAAACATAATGCATGAGTAGCAGTACCTCTCAAATACCTGAGAATCCACTTTATTGTCTCCCAATGTTCTTTACCTATATTGTTCATATACCTACTCACAACTCCCACTGCATGTGCAATATCTGGTCTTGTGAAAACCATCACATACATCAAATTGCCAACTATGGATGAATAAGGGACATTAGACATCTATTATATCGCCTCCTATGTCTTGGACACATTTCCTTAGTTAATTTGAAATGGTTGGCCAAATATGTACTAAATTGTTTTTTCATTCTACATTCTAAACCTCTCCAACACATTCTCTATGTACTCACCCTGAGACAATGTCAATTTGTGATTTTTCATGTCTCTTGTTATTCTCATACCAAGGATTTTCTTTGCGGCACCCAAATCCTTCATCGCAAATGAATTAGATAATCTATTCTTGAGCACATTTATATCCTGCATATTAGACCCTACAACAAGCATGCCATCTACATACAATAGCAAGATAATATAGCTTCCATTTTCTAGCTTTTTAAAATAAACACGGTGATCAGAATGGCATCTACTATAACCTTGTTCTGTCATAAACCTGTCAAACTTCAAATATCATTGCCTTGGAGCTTTCTTTAGGCCATACAAGATCTTCTTCAACCTACATACCAAATTATCCTTCCCTTTGACCCCATACCCATGTGGTTGTTGCATATAAAACTCTTCCTCCAAATCCCCATGGAGATTTTTTTTTTTTACATCTAATTGTTCAAGATGCAAATCTTCTACTACCACAAGACTTAAAATAGTCCTAATTGAAGTCATTTTAACAATAGGAGAAAATATTTCATCAAAATCTATACATTTATTTTGTGCAAACCCCTTTACAACAAGTCTAGCCTTGTACCATTTTTTTCCTCCATCTTCTTCCTTCAACTTGTAAGCCCATTTATTATGCAATGCTCTTTATCTTGTAGGAAACATAACCAAGTCCCAAGTCTGGTTATTTACCAAGGAATCCATTTCCTCTTTCATGCCTTGCTCCCACTTCTTTTTGGTGTCTACCTGCATTGCCTCTTCATAACATTTTGGTTCACCAGAATCAATCAACAATAAATAATACAATGAAGGATAGTGTCGTTCAAGGGGACTATTTAACCTGGTAGATCTTCTAACAACACTTGCAGGAGTTTGAGGTACCTGCTAATATTGTTGTTGTACATTTTGATTTTCTGGTATCTTTGGAATTTCTTTTTTAGTGATCTCATCAAGCATTGTGTATTCTGGTTTTTCTTTTTCCTATTTATGTCCCTGCAACTGATCTTTGTACATGACCTTCTCATTGAATATGACATCTCTACACCTAATGATTTTTTTATTTTCATAATCCCATAAGCGATAACCAAAAAACATTAACACAGTATCGAATAAAGGTACACTTCTTGCATTTTGCCTCAAGATTTGTTCTATTTTCTTTATCAATATGGACAAATGATTCAAGACCAAAAGTATTCAAAAAATAATAGTTTATATTTTTACCTGTCCATGCCTCCTATGGAATTATACCATCCAATGAGCTTGAAGGTCCTATGTTTATTAAATAAACAATAGTATCTACAACATCTGCCTAGAACTATAAGGAAAAACCAACATGCAATCTCATACTCCTTGAACACTCCACTCCATGTAAATGTTGTATCCACTTCTGTAGAAGCTAAATAGATAGAAGAGTTAGTATTACCAGTGCATAAATACAATGTACCTACCTTCTCTCCTTTTTTTATCACCAATGATCCTTTGGTGACCTTCCACACCTTATCTATAAATATGGATATACAACCTTCACTTGCCAACTTCCCTGTTGAAATTATATTTTTCCTTAGATATGGAACATGTCTTACCTCTTTCAAAAACCATTGGTTTCCATTGCTTTGATTTATTTTTACCTTTCCCATTCCAACAATTTTTCATGGTGCATCATCACCCAAATGAACCTGCCCAAAATCCCCTTGAGCATAATATAGAAAATGTTTCTTGTGGGGTGTGGCATGAAATGAAGCCCCTAAATCTACTACCCAAGACTCAGAAATATTATCTACAAAAAGAATCAAATCATCTTGTAACACATCACATGTTACATTTGCTTCATGGTTTTTTTCTGTTGTCCATCTCTTTGTTTCTTTGGAGCTCTGCAGTCTTTCTTTAGATGTCCTTTCTTCCCACAATTCCAGCACTGTATCTTTCCAAATCTGGATTTGGATGTGCCCTTCCTAGAATTCTCATGGTTCCCTGAGCCCTTTCCTCTATCCTTTTGTCTTCCGTTGTTCTCCATGTTTAAAGAATTACCTAATGTCTCACTTGTTCCTTTCCATCGCGTTTCCTCACTAAGGATAACACCAACAACATCATCAAATTTTAAATTGTTTGAACTGGAGATAGAGTTACTTACAGCCATGACCAAGCCATTCCATCTTTCTAGCAATGAGCACAAGATTAGAAGATCCCTTACCTCATCATCAAAGTCCACTTTTACAGAACATAGTTGATTAATAACCATATTGAATTCATTTAAAGGATATGCAACAGACCCACCTTTTGAAATTTTCATATTAAATAATGTCTTCATTAGAAATACCTTATAGGACGTTGAGGGTTTTTCATACAGTTTATCCAATGCGTTCACCATCTCCTTCATTGTCTTTTAGTTTGAAATATTGAAATCCATCGACACTGCTAGGATTAGTCGTATCATTCCTAGTGTCTTTCTATCAAGAACCTCACATTTTTCATCCTTCATGGTCATCGATTTCTTTGCTATTCCACCCAATGGTAGGAATATATCCTTCTGATATAAATAATCTTCCATATGCATCTTCCATAACTGGTAGTTTTGGCCATTAAATTTCTCGACCCTAAACTTTCCATCTTCTGCCATTGCTCCAACTCGAACCAGGAATCCTCTTTTCTTGCGAGTTACCTTTCACTCTGATACGAGTTGTTAGAAAAATAGGATCATGGGGCAATAAAATAAAACAAATGTGGAAATAAAACACAAAAGATACAAAATAGAATAGAGACACAGATATACCTGATTCACCCAGTGTGGGCTACGTCCACCAGAGAAATTTCCAGGTCCTTCCTTTATTATTATCCAACAAATGAAGGGATACAACCTACAACACACCCGATGTAACTTCCTCTTCTTTCTCTCATATTCTACTCACTCAAAATACAATATTCACAATGATACATAGCTACAATACATTTCCCTCATAAAATAGGGTTTCCTTCTAGGGAAAAAAACCCTAACATAACTTCTACCGTCATATCTGCAACCTTATAATGAGTGGTCCATATTTACTATGAAATTACAATATACATTTACAAGGAAATTTTTCCTTCAGGGGCTTCGCCCCTGAACCCTCTCTAGGGGTCGTCTTGCCCTTAGACCCTGCAAGGGGGTAACCCCCCCTACACTCCCTCGCGTGGAGGAGTGTACATTATTCTGGGGTGTAAAGTCTTCATGGGGTATAAACACGACTGAAAACAAAGACCTCTAAATCAGGAAGATAATCAGGCTCCACAACCAACATTTAATCCACATAAAATAGGTTAAAGCAACTATTAGTCTGCTCCCCAATAACGAAATCCAGAATCAAATATCTTACTCAAGCATAATAACCTCAATATCCCTCCTTGGAAAACCCCCTAACACGACACTATACCTCTTTTCTAATCTCTCAAGGGTGTGGAAACTCCTTCTAAAGAATGCCTCTTGGCCTTCTCATTCCCTTCCATATTATTCTTGGGAGACATTTAGCTTACGGATATATTTACAAGTGTCATAAAGCAGTTAAAGTGTGAATTATAATTTTATCACTTTAAGATTTTTCCCCGATTAACTTTGGAAGGCATTTTTCAAGTTATTTTTTCTTCCCAGGTCTCCCTGGGCTCTGGGATTAGGTTATCACCATCGTTGAACATGAGCATCTTTCCATTGGATGTGATTCCAAATGTCTTCATCAATGTATCAACTTGCGATAGGTTATCTTTTTCCAACAACATAGATACACATATAATACATGAATCATCATAATCTTGATGAATTGAAATGGGTCATAAGGGAAGGTACCTTAATTTACATACATATACATATACATATACATACATACATACATACATACATATATATATATATATATATATATATATATATAGAGAGAGAGAGAGAGAGAGAGAGAGAGAGAGAGATCACCATCATCATCATCATCAAGGTGAGAATTAATATTCAAAATTATTAAAAATGAAAACTCATTGCATGTCATCAACAATATACTCATGGTAATAATTAACCATAGACATACATTTCACTATTCAAAATAAGTCAGCATCAATAGAGGAAATCAACAAGGGGATAATGAGTATGAAACATAATTTCTAACAAAAATCAGAGGATGCATAATAATTGACAACTAACCAAAAATAGGATCAATAAAACCAGTGCGATGCACTTGGGGTGTTACATAGAAGGCTTTTAATCAAACTCAAGTACTAATGTCCCTACAAGTATTACACATCCTTATATTTTGGTCACTTGCACAATTTGAGGTGGTGTCCATTGACCATAAGGGGAATCCTATCAATGTCAATGCTTCATAACTAGACAATGCCATTGTTGTTCAAACTTTTTCACCTTGTAAGGATACAACCATCTTGCACATATATTTCCCTTAGAATCTCAGTAACCTTGTAGAAAATATTTTTTCCTAAGTCATGCCAATAAGTTCATTGCAACTACCTAGTTTAAGCATGTTGTAGAGATTTGTGACTAAAATCACATAATGTTTTTGGTTGGGAAAGGTGTTCTTGTTGTGAAACTAAAATATCAATCCCCAAATTAATAGTTGTTCGAAGAGTTTTAATCTCAAACTCTATTGGCAAGAGAATTTTTTTTCCTAATACTAGCTCATAAGGATTAAATCCCATAGTAGTTTTCCAAGTTGTAAGATAATCCCAAACAACTTTGGGAAGTCGGTTTCCTAGTCTTTCTGATGGAATTGCACTATTTTAGTGAGATTCTTTTTCTTGTCTCCCTATTGGCTACTACAAATTATCCAAATTGGATCCACAAGACAACAATTGGCTATTGGCTTAAGTTCTTTGAGGATTGACATAGGTAAGGTTTAAGGATTTGGATGAGGTAGGAGATAGGATTGATGATCTAAAGGTTCATATGCCATCTTGATCGATGATCGCATCTACAATAACAAAGTACCCTCAATGTAAACATGGAAAATGTAAATGTGTGAAAATAAAATCATTTTGTTCTTAAGAAGAAGAGAAAAAAAATGGATAAATGGTGTATTAAAAAAATAAAGCATGAAACACTATTTCTCTAATTTAGTTGAAAAAAAAACATAGAGGATAAGAAAAAGATAAGATTGGGGAAGCTAAAGAGTTTAGAACACCCAACCTTCTAGCCGACCCCCCAATTAAGCTATTCTCCTATTTAATCTTGCACCTAAAAGGAAGAGAGATTATTCAACTAAGAGTGAAAGAAATTGCTACCCAAATTCTAAGTGAAGATTGAGAATGGACCAGAGAGCCCAAGGGTATTGTAACCTACACATTGCTAAGAAATAAAGAGCTTGGTTGAAGCCAATTGAATGTCAATTTTTCCATTTTGGTTTCCAATGTATATACTGAGTTTTTTTGTGGTGTATTTCTCTATTGTTGTGTTACTTTCTTCTTATGAGTTTTTAAATCACTACTCTATATTTTAAATAATTTCTCTATCATTTAATGGTTATTTTGTTTACTTATTGAGATAAGAATTCATTCCCAGATGTAGTGTTAGATATTTCCTTCATAGTTACAATATTTATGAGTAAATGAATAACTCTTAACGGTTTTGTGTTCTCCTCCATTCATCCATTTCTGAGATGCAATATCAATGGATCAAATAATATGGTTGTTTCATTGATGTAGGGAGTTTCTAATTCTGAATTTCTTGTTAAAGTTATTGTTGGAAATAATAAAAAATGACACTATTGTTTGGCATGAATACCATAATTTTTCTGATGTTTTTCAAAGGTTTATTTGGTTGCATGTATGCTTCTGAGATCCAATAAACAACCCAACACATAAAAATGAATGTGTCCCTCCATACATTTCATTCCTGAGCTTCTGGGAGGCTATACTGGCCATACCAAGCACACAATGCTATGAAGAGTTGGCCTACATATTTCCTAAGGCCATATGTGAGTTATACTGGGGCCATTTTCTACCTCCATTTGACAAAAAAATTAAAATTGGTTTCTCATCCTTGAAGTCAAATGTTTTTAGAGTTTTATGGTTGAGTGGGATGTTGGCATCCTAACAAATAAATAAAATATTGAATTATTTTAATATTTCTCTTCCATTGTATTGGAGTGGAGTGGTTAAGGTCTCTTGCACATTCCTTCATGTGAATTTCACACTTAGAACTTGAATTCTTACATTGGTATACAATTGAATGCATGAGCTTTGTGATTCTTTTATTATGAGTGTGGTTAAAGGATATGCATGGTTTTTCTTTATTTTTTATATATTTTTTAACATGGTGAGTGTACATTGAGTATTGGTCAACTTCTGTTTAGATACTCATGTCCATCTGCAGCCATATCCTTTGGGATAGGTAAGACAAGATGTCAAATTGAGAGTGGAAAAACAATGTAAATTCAAGTTTTCCATCAACCAAAACTTCATGGATAAAGTGGTAGTATATGTGGTTCCATCATATGTGTGTGGAATAATTTTGGTAAGCCCATACTTGTATGTAAGCGATGTCATCTCTAGGAGGAGAAAAAAAAAGTATAGGATTGTCAAGGATGGAAAGGAATATGCCATAAATGCACATAGGGACAAAGCCAAACCCTCTTTGAGCAATGCTCATTAGGCTAGAAGAAACATTGACAACATGAATAAGTTTGTCTTTCCATTTTTGAGAGAAGGCAAGAATCAAGGAGAAAGAAGTGAGTTGGATATAAAGGCATACATGGAAGGATGTAGTGACAAGTAATGAAAACAACTACAAAAAATTATTGAAGTCTTTTATCTCTCAATTTGTACTTATTCCAAGGGAAAAGGTTAAAGGAAAGAAAATTGGCGTAACATGAGGTTATCCTATCATTTTCACCTCAACAGGATACCTCTTTCTATTTAGGTTTGATGGCCCATGGGAGACGTCCTCGGTGACTTGGGGGTTTGAGAAGGCAAAGGTTAAAGTGCCTATAAAAGTATCCCCTCTCATAAGTCACACTGATCAGAAAGTGTCGAGGTTTTAACCAATGAAGTAATGAAGTATTCAGATGTGTCTTCCTAGAACAAAGAAACAAGAAAATATATCTTTTGCAAACACAACTTGTTGTTGGTACTTCATAAAACCATGGACTTTATCAATAAAAGAAATAGTTGATATAATAAGGAAAACAGATTTTTATAACAACAATTTTTATAAGATAATAGCTTCACAATAAATGCCTTAAAATGGCTTCACAATGACCAAGAATAATTACTCAATAATAGCAAAGTACTAGCATTTGTCAGAAGCTCATTTGGAGGTGTATTAATCAACTTTTCAATTTCTTTTAGGTGATTTTAGTGCTGCAATAGATGGTTTTAGCCTACTTTTGTAACAACAACAAGTAGGTTAGTAGATTAGTCTATTCTAGGGTTAGGAATGGTTATTATAGAGCTTAAGGTAAAAATTTTAAGGGTGGATTTCATCAATCACTCAATCGTAAGGCTTATATCAGTGGTTTTAGGGTAAATGGAGTCTCTTTTAGTAGTGTCAATCTTGAAAGAACAAATTGATAATAAGAGAGCTAGAGAAAAGAAGGTTAATGACTGAAGTGGTGGTATCCCAAGGCTTCAATCACTAGACCTTAGGGGGGAAATGGCCACTAGGAAGTAGGTAAACCTAGGCCCTAGCAGTTTTCCTCCTTCTTTAGCTCAAAGATGAAGTAGATGACAGCTAGATGAAGCAAAAGGTGCTAGGGTGTTGCAATGGCAAGGCCCTTAACAAAAATATTCAAGAAAATCGGTTTTCTAGCATAATCTAGTAGGTGAAAGTTATTAAGGCAAGAACAATAACATGTGTTTTAGCCTCCTAGGGTTTTAAGCTAGCAATTTCATAATATTAGAATGAATGAAAGATAAATATAACCATAACCATTCAATGAAGAAGAATTGTAGAAAATTTACGTACATTCTCCAAGAATCATCTAGCAATAAGCCTAGTTGAACACTTCCACCAAGAAAAATGCTAAAATACTCCAAAAATAGCCTCCTTCAAGAAGTGCGCATAAATTTCAGCCAAGAAACCCTAATTAGGGCACAAATTTTAGACTTCACTTAAGTGTGAGTGAAATATGATGAAAAATAAGAGTGATTTTTCCCTTATTTATATAGTTACAATGACCTTCAATTTACAAATTAGGTCAAAAAGGTCGACATGGCCAGTTTACATGTAATATCCAATTTTTACATAAAATGACAACTTAAACCCTAAATCAAGTAGAATAGGTGACATCATGCCCCTTTAGGGTGACGTTAAGTCTCTTTAGTGAAAATTTTTCCTCTAGGAGAAACATGTTAGGCCTCCCAAGGCCTCTAGATCAATCCACATGTGCCACTTGGCACATAACTGCCTCCAAAGTGTCCATCAAACACTGGTGACATCAAGGGTCACAGAAGTGACATCATGGGCCTTCCAAGGCCAACATCATAGTAGGAGGGAAAGACCCCCTAGGTCTAGGCCTGCTAGGCTATCTCTGGTGGAACCTCCTCCTCTCTCTCTAGTGCAAGCCTATGACCTGTCTCTACCCCTGGCTAGGGTCTCAGCATCCATCTGGTTTGATTTTACCCTATGGAGGTTTGAAATAATCATCTCATCATGTGTACCTGCCCGTCGGGTGTGACCCTGCAACAAAAACAAGTATTCCCTCCATGGGCTCATCAATCATAGGGATCATAGCAATGTCAATCACATATAATAATCAAGTTATCTAAACATGTGCATAAAACCCCCCTTTCCCAGAAAAGTGCTCAAATACGTTATGCTATTCTACAATCTAGGTTTGGAGAGGGCATCAGGAGGTCCTATTGGGATAATTCTCATTGGACGTGGGATGTTTACAGGTGAAGACAAATTTAGGCCGTGTAAGTGGATGAGGTGGTGAGGGATGTTTAAGAAATGGGTGCAGTGATGATAGGGGAATGTATGGCTTACTTGTGGGTTCCTCTGAAGAGGGTGAGATGCACCTTGTCATGGATGCAAATGTTTCCAAGCCCATTCAATGCCTTTTATCTTTTTATCTTGTTTATTTTTCTTTTAAGATACTAGTTAGAGGACGTTTCCCTAGCATGGTGACCAGTGGTGAAAATGTTACCCATAAGAATTTCACGGAGATGAGAAGGTTGGATCGTGATGAGACCCCCTTTCTCTTGGCTATGCCACCAAGAGCCACTACCCCGGCGTGGTCACTAGCTAAATGGTAGTGTCATACCGCTACATTCCCATGGACCTAATAGGTTGGCTCGTGATGAGACCCCTATCCTCCAACTATGTCTTGATTTTATTATTTTATGGGTTCCTATGTTTCTTGTTGAGAATCCTTTTATTGCATTCTCGGGGATCCCTGGGCGAAGAATCTGAAGGTTTTGTTTGTTACAGAAAGATTTGCCTCACCTTATGCAATCTTGCAAAGAGGGCCTTATTCCATTTCCCTATGAAGACATGTCTTCCCTGTTACTGGAATCCAAAGACAAAAATACAAATTTTTCCACTTGTACACATCTTGCACCCTATATAGCAAGCATATATGCAGGCTTCTCCACTATAGCCCATGTACATCGAGATTTGTGCCAGAAATTCAAAATTAAATGTCGGTTTTCCATGTCACAACAGAAGATATCTGATCCTTGGCCTTCCATATACTGGAAATGTTCTGACTCGACCCTTCAGTTGCATTTTGAAGGCTATAAATAGGCCAATTCCAAGCTATGGAAGAGGGAGAAATAATTCAACTTTGAGAGCAAAGTTACACTGGAGAAATTATTTACTTGATATTGAGTCTGTATCCCTTTGTCCTTTAATTCTGAACACAGTGTTCATCCCCCAAGATCTTCCCTTATTGATAGAGAACCTCATTGTCTCCCTTCTATGAGCTTGCCTTTGGTGGAGGATTGAAGTGGTGGAGGCCTAGCTAGAAGGAACTTAGTTTTTGGGTTCTAAACCGTGCTGACACGAAAGTCTGTAATATTTTCACTTCTGTTGATCATTTATTAATATAAATACTCCTTTCCCATCCAATTGATATCTTGCAAATATATGAGTTATTATCCATGGGCGTATTTGTTATGTATATTAATGGATCATGCTATCTAATGTGCTAGCCTTTTATATTGCCACCATATGCTTGTCTTTGCTTGTTTGTTGAGAACTTGTTGCAGGTATATATAACTTTGGGTCAAAGTGCTCAACGGTGGACATCATCGAACATCTAGACGAGGTAGGCCTCTTTCTTATCTCCCTTTCACATTGGTTTATATAACATATTGTTGGGATAGAGTTGTTTTCTGCAGTCATTTTCGTTTGTTGTGGTTCACCCTAGTCATAGAGAGATTTTCCTCATAACAGAATTGGTGACGATACTGGGGATGAATATTATTTCTTAGGGTTTGAAGTACTTTTATCCTTAGATTGCTCTTGTTTCTATTGTGGTTCTTGTCGCATCATTTCTTGACAGCTCCCGTGCATTCTAGGTTTGAGTTTTCAGCCTTTCTCCCTTGCTTGGCCTTGTTTTAAATCATATACGTGCCTTTTTCCTTGACAGTCATGTATAGATGTGGGATGTCTCACTACAAGTTACTTATATATGATTTATTTGCCTGAGCAATCATGTACATCAGTTTGCCTTGCCTTTTTCCCTGGTCTGGTGTTTTTTGGGTGGGATTTGATGCTTGCTGAGCCTTCTTGGGTCTCTGTAGTGCATGTTAAGTGCTTGTGGGATGACAGGAAACCCTCTTTTGGTTGAATTTTTGGGTGAAGTATTTCTCTTCATCTTTTCATTTGTATTGTCCTTGTCCATTGGGCTAGGTGTTTTTTCTCTTGGTATCCTACTTGAGTTATCTCTTTTTTATATACAGTAGGGCTATATATCAAGTTACTTTTCAGTCAATGCATTTTCAATTTTGATATATTGAAAATACAAAAAAATAGGCATTTTGCATTGCATGGCATTTTTGTCTTTTGAGTTTTTTTATCATTAGCTTAGTGCATATAGTGAAAGATTGCATTTTTACTTCTGAATTGCAAAGTTGAATTTGAAAATTGCATCATTTTTAGAAGCATATCATTCATTAAAAGTTAAATTTAGGACTTTGCATTATTTTCATATTTACTTCTCTTGCAGAGTCATAACACCATGAGTTTCACTACCATACATTTTTGAGTAATCAGGACCATTAAAAGCAACGTTATAATTTAAAATTAACTAGTCACGGTTTTATTTTTCTAGGGTGCACAAACTAACTTAGGATTTAGTGCCTTGGAATAGGATTTTGTGAGTAAACGTCTCCAAGCCAATTAAATCAACAATGTGTCTGATTTAGGGAGTGGAGAAATCCACTGTATAATTGGTAAGATCAAGAGGCTCCGCTCACACTGGAGTTAATCACGATGTTGTGCAAAGTTGGTTGAAGGGATACCCCCCTGATACCTTCCTAGCATCAAACATATTTCTAGGGATCCATTCGTATCTAGGGATCTTGTTAGTTCCCTTACCTCCTTGAGAGGCAGTGCTTTCAAGGTTTCGGTCTTTGCTACCCTGCCCATACAGTGGACCTAACTTACAACTGCTCGCATGTGCATCGATTATATAGTGGTTTATTAGTTGCTTGACTTAGGTGTCTCATAGGTTATCTGCATGGGGTTATTCTGTAGGTATCCTGGGTCAGATAAGGGTCGGAAAACACACAACCTTTATGGAGGATTACCTCTCCAGGGGGATTTGACCTATTGGTTGTTAAGTCCACAAGGGCCCTTATAACTGATTTTGTTACCTCCGATCTTTAGCAGGGAGTCTCAGGCCCCTCTTGGGCGAGACATACCTTCTTTAGGGAGGGAGGCCAATCAACCACTTTTCCCCGCTTGCATGCATATTGGTCGTTTGACTTTTGGTGTGTTCTTTGATTACTAGTTAGCCTTAGGAGTTTGTTACTGAGTTTTCACTATCATGGATAGTGGATTCCCTTGGGCTCCCTCATTTAATGCTACCTCCCCCATGACATTCACTCATTTCATGGGGACGAATCCTTACACTTTTCATAATGGTGTGCATAATTATGATGCTTATTCAATGCCTTGGGTCTCTAATCATTTTTCTCATGGTATGCCAGACATATATTCACACTTTCCATCCTCTGTCTCACCTCCTTATGTGAATCCAAGTTTTGGGTCTAGAGGCATGATGCCTCCTTATTATCCCTCTCTGTTTGGTGGGATTCATATCCCTCAAAAAACTCTTATAGTAGGAAGTTGGGATCTTCCTTCCTATGAATCCACTTTGCGAGAAGCAAGTGCCCAAATACGCAATCATTCTACTTATTACACTCTGTCCACTTATCCTTCTTCCACTATGTTTGTTCCTATGAACACTTTTCCCATGGAGGACCTTTGTCTGTCCTCTGGTGTTTCATCCCGGGGAAGTTATTTTTATAGTATGGGAAACCCCCTTCATGAAGTTCCTTCATCTGGGGGTGACATGTATCCTCACTCGAATAATCCTTATCATGCTTTTGTCTCTTCGCAGAAATCTACTTCAGTGTCGATGCCCTTACAACCCTTTATGAATCAGTATGGAGGAGGATACTATCATCCCAGACAGGGACATGGTGTAAACCAGGATCCTTCTTGGCCTGCAATTTCTCAAAATAAATATTTCCTTGGACCGTGGTCTCAAATGACACAACCCATCACCACCACAAGTCTAGTCAATGTAGGGCATATTGGCATTTTATCACCGACCTCTACTAGTCATGTTGGATATTGGTCGACGAACTCTGCAAGTCATGTTGAAGACCAACAACCAACCGCTGCAAGTCATGCTAGGGGCACAAGTCTTGTCATTGTTAGTCACACTACACATACATCACCAACATCTGCTATTCATGTTGGAGATTTATTACCAGCCACTACAAGTCATGCTGGGGGAATTCGTACGATTGAGAAGCATAGACATGTTATATGTAAGGCCAGATTCCTTTGTAGGACTTGCGAAGGAAGCCACCTTACTTGTTTATGTCCTTCTACTGCTAGGATACTAGAAGCATGGTTCTCACTTGAGGGCCCTTCAGGTTCTGATTCGTCTGTGGCTTCCCCACACTATGTTCCTTCTTTGGTTGATACATAATTCACTTTGATGCAATCTTCAGCTGACACCCCTCTTTCTTTAGGGTTCATGCATCTATTGACCTTGTTGTCTCACATGCTGTTTAGCCAGTGGTCGTGTCGATGCAATATTCAACCGATACCTCTCCTATGTTCGGGGGTGATGAGTCTCTTGACTTTGTTGTCTCACATCTTGTTCAACCAATGGTCGTGTCAATGCAATCTTCAACCGAAATCACTCCTCTTTTTGGGGGTGATGCATCTCTTGAACTTGTTTTCTCATGTCCTATTCAACCAATAGTTGAATAAGTGGTCATGCCGATGCAATCTTCGGTCGACCCCACTCCTCTCTTGGATAGTGACAAGTCTAACGGAGTGGTCATGCCAATGCAATTTTTGGTTGATCCCACTCTTCTAGTTCTAGTTCTATACCTTCTATGCCATGTCCTTAGCATTTATAGTGCTATACCTTCTACATAAGGGATCATTCCACTCTCTTCAAGTATGCTTCCTCCAAGTCCTCTCCTAGTTTCCTTCGATTGGAATGATCTTGGAGAGACTTGAATTCCTTCTTCTACACCCTTCCATATAAGGGAAATTCTTCAATATATTGTAGATAAGGTAACCTCTAGAAGTATTTTATCCTACTCTACTTGGAAAGATTCAGGTTTTCCCAAGACTGTGTTAGCTCTTTGTAAGTTGTTGACCTTTCACAGAAGTCTTGCATGGGAGCCTTAACCTCCCTCCTGACTTGTCACCTAGAATCTCCCAAACGAGTCTGAGTTAAGATCTTTTCTGACTCGTTCAAAAAGAGAAAATATTGTCGAGTTATTTGTCCCTTTCACACTCGTTAAATTGGACTTGAAATATTGTGAGTCTTAGTTACGCTCTTTTCCCACTCATTTTCAAAAAGCGAGAAGATTTCCGAGTGAACTTGTCTCTTTCACACTCGTAAATTGGTTTTGAAAAGACATCTATTTGGCACAAGTTTATTCCTTTTTCACACCAAGTAGACTAAAAGACACAAAAAAGGACATTTTTTGGCATTAAGTTGTGATTGCATCTCATGCCCTTTCTTGCAGTATTGAGCCTATAGCCGGTTCTCGCTTTGCATTATAAACCATTTGCCTCAGTAGTTTTTCATCTTCAACCAAGCAGAGCCTTGTTTATATACTTCACAATTTGACACCCTATACCTAGGAGGGAACATTCCCCTGAGTGTACATCTCCCGCATGCACTTGCCTGCATTGAGCTTAGGTATGTTCCACTGCTGGAACTAGTTTTGCTTACTTGTGACACTCGTTTCCTCCTCTGTATCATAGCATTCATTTGTCTATGAAAAAAAACAAAAAGATCGGTGGTAATGGAGTATTATCTCATATCGGCAGCAGTTGTGTTGCCTTTTAACAAAGCACAAAATTATTTGAGTCCATTCATCATCATAATTTTGGGATTAGCATGGCCTTAGGAAGCTGAGCTCATTACAGAGTCTTCTCTACCGACCGGTTACTCTTCCAGTCCCTATAGAGAATTTTATTAATTCCTCATGCATATCATGGTTTTATCATCATGTCTATGATGTCAGAGTCCTCCATATGTCTCATGCTCTTGTTCAAAGGAAGTCTATCAAACTTTGTCAGCCACTCCTCAGAACTCTTGACTTTGCATGTTGACCATACCCTCAATTTGTCTCAGAATCACATGATTTTGTAGTCCTATCATGCACCATAGCCATACTTTCATCATTGGTAGGTAACCTTGACCCAATAGTTGACATTTCATCATTGGTCATTGACTGGGTGGTTTCCCTTGTGTTCGATGGCAAGACATCTATTCACACATTGGAATTTGTGCAATTTCTTGGATGTCATTATCCTTATTGGTGGTTTCCTCGCCTTTGTTAACAGTTTTGATCATTGAATTCTATTTAGTGGGTATTTTTCGTGTACCACTTACACTTGGCACACATGAAATACGCACGGGGTCATTGGTTCATGAAATTGTTCTTCGTCTGATTTCCACCAAATCACGAAGCTCCTACTTTGTACCTCATGCTGACTGATGAGAGATGCCTTAATGCTCTCCTTTCAGCGGCTCTCTTTCCATCGACTTAGGCTCATTTATTCTGGAAATGAGATATAGAACATTATGAGTACCTTTAGTCTTGCAGTCATCAGTGGCAGGCTCTCTCACCATCGACAATTGGGAATACATCAATGTCTCATGATCAATGGATTCTTTAGGTGTTCGACACCGACTCCTTTATTCACACTTGTAAGAATGTACTCGATGCCTTTATACCTACTTTCATTATCGGTAGGTTGTCTCGCATTTGTTAATGGTATACATCAATGACTGGTAATCAAACGATGTCTCATTATGTTCAACCTCAACTCCTTTATTTACATGATGTAGACTTGCACCTTTGGCGAATTCTGTAGAAGACTTGAAGACATCACTATGTGGTTGCAAATTTCCTGAGCTATTTCTTCCTTTTGATTGGGCTAGTACCTATATGACTTCATTGATCATGGGAGATTATATTGTACTCCACAGTATATAGATATCTTTAGATTGGTTTTGAGACTGGTTCTATTGGGCCTTGTTCGTGACTATGACATCTATTGGCATGTAACCGCATTTGTATTTGCCTATTCATGGCCATAGAAACTTGTTTGGTATATTTTCACATGGATCTGTAGTGTATTTTTGGCAACCATGTATGTAAAGTCAATGCAGAATGTAATGAGAAACTAAGTTCATCTAGCTGGTTCCCTACCACTCTACTTTTGGGTTATTTATAATGTATTTCGACCATCGCACATACTCCTCTGACCTCACACATTAGAGGGCATATCTTAGAGCAAGATTTGCCTCACCCTATGCAATATTGCAGAGAGGGCCTTATTCCATTTCCCTATGCATACTTTTCTTCCCTGTGACTAGAATCCAGAGACAAAAATACAAATGTTTCCACTTGTACGCATCTTGCACCCTATACAGCAAGCGTATACGCAGACTTCTCCACTATAGCCCACATACATCAGGATTTGTACTAGAAAATCAAAATTAAATGTCGGGTTTCCATGTCACGATAGAAGATCTCTGATCCTTGGCCTTTCATATACTGGAAATATTCTGACTAAACCCTTTAGTTTCATTTTGAAGGCTATAAATAGGCCAATTCCGAGCTATGAAAAAGGGAGAAAGAATTCAACTTTGAGAGCAAATTTACTCTGGAGAAATTATTTACTTCATATTGAGTCTACATCCCTTTGTCCTTTAAGTTTGAACACAATGTTCATCCCCCAAGATCTTCCCTTATTGATGGATAACCTCATTGTCTCCCTTCTATGAGCTTGCCTTTGGTGGAGGATTGAAATGGTGGAGGCCCAGCTAGAAGGAACTTAGTTTATGGGTTCTGAACCATGCTGACACAGAAGTCTATAATATTTTCACTTCCACTGATCATTTATTAATAGAAACATGCCTTTCCCGTCCAATTGATATCTTGAAAATATATGATTTATTATCCATGGGTGTATTTTTTATGTATATTGATGGATTATGCTATCTAATGTTCTAACCTTTTATATTTCCACCATATGCTTGTATTTGTTTTTTTGTTGAGAACTTGTTGTAGGTATATATAGCTTTGGGTCAAAGTACTCAAGGACGGACATCATCGAACATCTGGACGAGGTAGGCCTCTTTCTTATCTCCCTTTCACATTGATTTATATAGCATATTGTTGGGATAGATTTGATTTCTATATTCATTTCCGTCTGTTGTGGTTCACCCTAGCCATAGAGATATTTTCCTCATAAAATTGTTAATTTGGATTTTATATTTTTCCAACTATGTTTACCCTCTGGGACTTTAGCCCCTTCTTCCCACAAGGTAAGGTACAACCCTTTTCTAGCTTGGAAAACCCAATGCCCGAACCAATGTAGGGGATGGATGAGAGGGAAAAAGATGAAAAATGATAAGTATGATGGGAATGGACGATGACCTTTCATGAACCTACCCAGTGGAAACTCAAACCCTATGGGAACCAACTTGCTAGGGAAACTTTTCATTCCCCCCAGGTGTGGACAAGTGGAAAGTCACAAGGTCCAAGCACACATCAGAAGTAAAAAGAATTAAATGCACATATTCAACTCTTTTGAGAATCATAGTGACACATACCATGATACCCGGACTCATTACCTCATGGATCAAGACCCACTACTATTGAAGGACTAGGCCAATGGGATGGATGTTGATGTTGCTGACAAGGTGGAGGCATTGAAGAAGAAATATGGGCCCTCCAAGGCTAGGCTCAAGTTAATATGGATCTCGGTATTCCATGTCTAGGACATGTGGGCCTCAAGACATAATCACCTTAGTTATCCCTAGGCTAGGGGATAACATCTGGCTCCAACTTGGGGACATGTGCTCACCGTAGAGTGCATGAGAAAATCAACATCGCTGGCATGACCCGTGACCTACTTGATCTCAAAAAAAAATCATTAGTAATAATTTGGGGTGGTGATATCACCCCTAACTCATATATGGTATATAAAATGAAAGTAAGAAAGCATATATACAAATGAAAATACAAATACTCTAGCATGAAATGAAGATGGTATATACGATGAATTCAAATGCCTACCTACTTAACTCTACTTACTTGTTGGTTGAATGCTAGGTGTACTCAAATAGCCAATGAGATCATCCTAGAAATGTCTCATAATACGTTCCTATGTGCTTCATCATAAACCAAAACAATGATAAGTCAAGCAAAAAAATAACATGAGTTATAGAATGTAGTGTATCATTGGGAATCATAAAGTCTAGCTCATGGAGGTGGGTGGGAGGTAAAAACTGGTTCCAAGTCATACTCTCAGGAAAGTGCTCAATCCATCTCAGAAAGGGATCATGAAAATTCAAAGGTTCAATAGGCTGACTCAAAGAGTCTAAAGGTTGGCTACCTCAGACGTCTTCACAATCCGAGGCCTGGGAAGGGACTAGCAAGAACCCGAAGCATGACTGACAATTTCTTAAGGGGAAGCTGGAAGACTGTGATAGTAATATTCTTCTTAAGGTACTCAACCTTCCCCTAAATTCCAAGAGGATATTTTTTCCTACAGAAGATTTGGGATTAGGGACATGTTTCCAAACCATACCTTTAGTGACATAGCAAGTTAAAGTAATCAAAGGGAGGTGGAAAATCTTATCACAAGTATCCTACTTCAGGAAAGCAACTTTCTCACTCTTATCAACATCTGAGCACAACGATGGTTGATAATTTTCTTCATAGAATAAATCCAAGTGCTCAAAAGAACAATCATAAAAGTCCTCAAGGTATGATTGAAAATTATTAGGAGAGCATAGCATCAGGTCATCTTTGGGTGTCTGAAAAAAAATTGTAATCATGTCATATCCTTGTTTCCAAATGTCAAATTTATTAGTAACTTCATGTCATAATGGTAAAGGAAATTTTTGGACATGACCGTCAATATTGTAAATGGGATCCCCATCATATCCAATCACATCCCAATTATGCTTCCTGACATGTATGAGCTCTTCAATATTATCATCAAAATCATCATCTTCATTATAGCATGAAGGGGTAAAAACACCCAACACTTCTTCACTTTCCACATCATAAGATAAAGAGTCATTAAACTTTTGGAAAGGGAAACAACTCACCTTGCTTACTTATTCTTGTGAAGGACCTTCAAGTATTTGGATAACTTCATCAAATGGAAGACTTGCTTCTACATCTTCAATTTTATAAGAAGGAGGGCCTGTCTTATTCAAAGGTTCCCTTTCTTCTTCCATCTCTCAATCATAAAATATGGAATTATCAAGAACCTGAAAAGGAAAGTGACTAACCTCATCCTCTTCTTCTTGTGTAGGAGAAATAGGCTCATGGATGGCTTCATCAGAGGGTTTTATAACCCTAAATTTCTCTACACATGCATACCTGGCATTTGGCCCTCTTACTTGCATTTTTTGCCAAGCCATCACTGAGTTGCTCTTCTAAAAAACCCATTTTTTGAAGATGTACGTGCCATGCACCAATGCTTCCCATGTACATACGCTTGATGCACCACTACAACCCGTGCACGTATGCATGTTACACTACTACAGCCCGTGTATACTTGCAAAAGTTGAAAAAATAAAAAGTTGCAAGGAATTCATTTAGATTACGAACAATTGGGTAGTTTCCCAACTAATCCACCGCCTATAACCCGTCACCCAACCGAATAACCATCCTTTTGTCATATAAAAGGAGGTGTTGGGGTCTCATTCCACATCTAGACATAAAAACAGTGAAACTCTTCCCATTTCACATCCCCTCCTTGCCCCAAGCATTTGTAGCCTTGTTGTGAGAATTGCCTCAAAATTCCTCACTTTTCCCTTTTTCCTCCATCAGAACCCGTTTCATTTCCCAAGAAGAAGGTTGAGAGGATAAAGATACACAAGGTGGACTTGGAGCTTGGTGAAGAGGATCTCGGACCAGGTTCATGGAGCAGTAGCCGACATGTTGTAATTAATCATTGTATTATCAATAAAAGAAATACTTTTCCTGTCCCAAACCATGATGTGTCAAATGTTTCCATTTAATTTATGTTTTTATTCTAACATCTAACCCTTATTGATATATGAAATGCATGCATGTATATTTCTGTTTGTCTGTCTTTGAATGCGGGCCATCCTTGGGAGGAGGTTTGTAGTCAGTGAAGCTACCAAGTGCAAGAGGATCATCATCGGACGCGGAGTAGAGGTACAATTATTCGATCTTTCTCATTTTTATTTTCATGTATGAATCTGGGATATGTTTGGGGTAGTTAGAGAAGTAGGATACTTTTAAACGATTATTGATATGCCTACATTGTAAGCCCTGGTGTAGCCATAGGGGGGTTTTCCCACTAGCAGAGGGAGGAGCACATATTGATATTTCATAATCATGTTTGATATCTCCAAATTCTCTCTCTTTAACCATATCTTTGTTATCTTCGGTAGAAGCATGAGTAAATTATTTCCCTTCCACATGGGATTGGAAAAAATCATTAGGATCGCTCTCCTCAACCTCTTGTTGGTTGATGACTTGTTCCCTTCTTTCAAAGATATCAAGGGAAATTAATCTCTTTAGACTAAGGGTATCTGGGTACCTTTGGGGTCATCAACTTTGGTTCCTAGAGAGAATATGTGTTTTCTCTTGGACAAAGAGATATTCTCCTTGATTTGCATGGCCATGTAATAGGTATCATCAATTGTTTTTGGCACCTTTTTATTGAGGAGGAACCCTAAATGCACTAAGAGTGCATTGGTATAGAGATACACGAGGTACTTGTCTCCAGGATTATGGCTCCTAGGAATCTGATATAGCAAGTTCTCAAACCTATCCTAAAATTCCATGACATTCTCATTCTCAGTTTTTTTTATATATTTGATTCTTTTCAGTAACATTTGGATATGTTCCAATTTAATACCCCATCTTTTGAGAAAGGTTTCTTCTAACTGGTCCATAGGTGTGATGTTAGCATTAGGGAGATTGTCATGCTATTTCCTATCATTTCCATGAAGAGTGGCAGAGAAAAGTTTCATTTCCAAATCTTCAGCATCATCATTGATAGGATGGAGTTGAAAGAAATCCCAAAAATCACCCATGTGATAGTCGGCTCTCTCCCCATCACTACCAGTGAATCTAGGGAGCCATTCCTCATACTTCAAGGGCATTTTTCGAGGGTATGCCAATATTTTACTCATGTCTAAAGGTTTGAAGTTTCTTGAGTCCCATTGAGAAGCCATGGTTGGTTTTTTCATTAGTGGAGTCACTAGATAATTTTCTTGAAACTATCAAAGGGATGAGGGATCACCCTCAGTGGATTCTCCAGGTAAGATTTGCAAATTAAAGGCTTTTGAGGAAAGGCTTACCAAAAGGTGTCGTCTTTGAGGATAATTGACTCAGTGTTTCCCGACAATGGTGCCAAAATGTTATCTCTCAATATGTATGTATTCCAAAGGAAAAGGTTAAGGAAAGGCAAATTGGCGTAATAGGAGGTTATCCTATCACTGTCACCTTAACAAGATACCTCTTTCTATTTAGGGTTGATGGCCCAGGGGAGACATCCCCGGTGACCTATGGGTTTGAGAAGGCAAAGGTTAAAGTGTCTATAAAAGTATCCCCTCTCACAAGACACACTTATCACAAATTCGCAGGGTTTTAACCACTGAATTAATGAAGTATTCAGATGTACCTACCAAAAACAAAGAAACAAGAAAATATATATCTTATAGACACAACTTGTTGTTAGTACTTCATAAAACCATGGAATTTATCAATAAAATCAATAGTTGATATATGATGAAGCAAACATATTTTTATAACAACAATGTTTATAAGATAATAGATTCACAATAACTACCTTAAAATGGCTTCACAATGACCAAGAATAATTACTCAATAATAGCAAAGTACTAGAATTTGTCAGAAGCTCATTTGGTGGTGTATTAATCAACTTTTCAATTGCTTTTAGGTGCTTTTAGTGTTGCAATAGATGGTTGTAGCCTATGTTTGTAGCCATAGCAAGTAGGTTAGTAGATTAGTCTATTCTAGGGTTAGGAATAGTTACTATAGAGCTTAAAGTAAAAGTTTTGAGGGTGGATTTCATCAATCACTCAATTGTTAGGCTTAGATCAATGACTTTAGGGTAAATGGAGTCTCTTTTATCAACGACAATATTGAAGGAAAAATGATAATAAGATATCTAGAGACAAGAAGGTTAATGACTGAAGTGTTGGTAGCCCAAGGCTTCAATCACTAGACCTTAGGGGGGAAATGTAACATACCTAGCCACCCACAAGATAGGGTATGCCACCTTCAATCCCACCCTGAGACTTATTTCTCTTACCGATACCTTTTTAAATTAATAAGGATGCATAAAAGAAAAGAATTCAACCACATGTACAACAATAACCAACAAGCATGCATATTTTAAAGATGTAATCAAACGATAAGTAAATACACAGCAAAATACATTCATATACAGGTAGATAATACCATAACATAGAGCACTTATATTTATAAAAGAAGACACCAACTGGATGTAGACCAAGGACGTTCCACCCAACCATAGACGCTAATGTTCCCAAAAATCAACAGTAGTGTCACCCCCGAGCCAGGCCTATGAAACCACAAGGACAGTTCTAGATTGTTACTTTTCTTCCCAAATCAGTCAGCACTCAAGCTCTCATAGTCTTTCCCAACACTCACAGCAGTCCAAGTACCCAACTCTCTTCTACCCAACTTGCACCAACCAAGAGAATGGACCTCCACCCTTCTCTACCATGCAATCCCTCAAGCAATCCTTCTCCTTATTTTGGGCTCTAGCGCAACTTGTCTAGAATCTCGATCTTGGAATTCTCAATACTCGCAGTTGTGAACAATGTTGGACACATGCCAATGCATTTCAGACATGCAAGCCTCAAGTGATGGATGGATCACACCAGCGACCACTACAACCAACAATATCGTGGCTAATATTCAGTAGTTCAGTTCCCTTTCCCAAATCAAGACATGAGTGAGGATTGATCTATGAGTAATAGGTAAGGATTGAATGAATGAACGAGTGAGCAAGCGAATTAAAGAGTGAATGACCTATCAGCCGAAACCCTCATCAAACCAGAGGCATGTTTAAGTAATTCATGGGGAATCAAGAACCTCTTGGCCTTCCCCAAGAATCCCACATAACTGATCCACCCCCTTAGACCAAAGGGTAATTAAAAATCAGAAATAAACATGCAACATCCCCTCAATCCCCCTCTCCTATGGAATCATAGCCCCCTATAAATCTATTCCTTATCTGTCTAGCAACCAACGATGTATGCATTATTAATAATGATCAAGACATTACACTTCTTGGGCACACTGGCATTTTAATAATTGTTTGGGCACTCTGGCCTCTCAGCAATGTAGCAATACATTATTTAAAATGGGGGTTCGAAACCCAGGGTGTTACATCCCCTCCTCCTTATTTTGGCACTATCCTCAGTTCATATACAAAATAAAGATCAAAATTTCAAAATTATTCAAAAAGTTGTGGGTACTCTTCCTACATGGCATCTTCATGCTCCCAGGTAGCATCTTCAGGACCATAAACTGTCCACTGAACTTTTACCAGCTCTATAACTTGATTCTTGATCATTTTGACCTTTCTGTCCAATACCCGCATTGGTTGGACTTGGAAGTGTCCCTCTGTCTCTACTTGAATCAGATGCCAATAAAAAACATGGTTAGGATCATGTACATATTTCTTTAGTAAAGAAACATGAAATACATTATGCACGTTCATGGAAGTAGACAATGCAAGCATGTATGCAACTAGCCCTATTATGTCCAATATTTCAAATGGACCACAGAGTCTGGCTGCCAGTTTTGTACAACTACCCAATTTTAAAGAACTTTTCTTGGGCTTCACTTTCAGAAGCACATGCTCCCCTAATTTAAATTATCTAGTTGTCATTTTCTTATCTGCATAAACTTTTTGTCTATCCTGAGCTATCTTTAAATTCTTCTTGATATTAACCATATAGTCTTCCATATCCTTGAGAAACTCTGGCCCAAGTACCACTCTGTCTGTTGGGTTGTCCCAAATCACTGGAGTATTGCATTTCCTACTGTAGAAGGCTTCAAATGGGCTCATTCTCAAAGAATCTTGATACCCATTATTATATGCAAACTCAACCAAGTGTAAGTAATCCTCCCACTTAGATGGCTTATCCATCACATACATTCTCAGCATGTCTTCAATTATTCGGTTGACCCTCTCTGTTTGTCCATCTGACTGGGGATGGTATGTTGTGCTAAAGTTTATATTTGTACCAAATCCTTTAAACAATCCCCTCCAGAAATTGGAGGTAAACTTTGCAACCTAACAATCTCTCTCATGTGAATTTCTACAATATTAGCCGATGTAGATGTTGTCTTTACAGGCACAAAATGAGAAGCCCTTGTTAATTTTTCAACCACCACCATGATGGAGTCATGTTTCTTATTCATTTTGGGTAATCTTGTGATGAAATCCATGGTGATCACTTCCCATTTCTTCTCTGGAATGGGTAAAGGCTGTAGCAACCCTGTTAGCTACCTATGTTCAACTTTCACCCTTTGACATTCCATACATCGAGCGATGTAATCAACAACATCCTTTTTCATTCCTAGCCAAAAGAATTTGTTTCTTACTGCTGTAATTGTTTTCTAGTAACTGGGATGTCCAGCATAAGGAACATCATGCATTTCCTTCCATACCAAATTCCTCAGTTCTCCAGAAATAGGAACATAGATTATATTCTTATGCATGAGTAATCCATCTTATTTTATCTCATACTCCTCTATTTTTTGTTTTACATCTCCTTACTGTAAGCTTTCATTTACCTGTAGGTAATGCTGATCTATAGCAAGACCATCTAAAATTTTGCCCTTCAAGTCTAACTGATGCATACTGATAGCAGTAGCATGCATGCAATGCATTCTTCTACTAAGTGCATCGACAAATTTATTCTCTTTTCCTTTGATATGCTTGATATCGAGGTCATACTCACTTACAATTCCAACAATCTTGTTTTCCTGGCATTCGAGGTTGGTTCTTCAAAAATATATTTCAGACCAATGTGGTATGTCCTTAATTCAAATCTCTTCTCCATGAGATAATGCCTCCACATCCTCAAGGTGTGGACATTGGCAACAAGCTCCAAGTCGTGTGTGGCATAGTTCCTCTCATGCTCCTTAATATTTATGGACTCATAACCAATGAAATGTCCATTTTTCATGAGGACTCCCTCAAGTCCTTCCTTACATGCATCTGTACATACCATAAAACTTTCATCTGGTTCAGCAATATTTAACACAGGTGCACTAGTAAGTAATTCCTTCAACAGATTAAAATTCTCTTCACACTTAGGTGTCCATTCAAATTTAGTTCCCTTCTTTTGAAAATAAG
The DNA here is from genome assembly GCA_009831015.1 of Picea engelmannii. Classification (NCBI taxonomy): domain Eukaryota; kingdom Viridiplantae; phylum Streptophyta; class Pinopsida; order Pinales; family Pinaceae; genus Picea; species Picea engelmannii. Next base: position 942,053 of record ML776779.1, read on the forward strand.
TGATGGGATGAGAAATCTTAGAGAACCCTACTATGAACCTTCTGCAGTAACCAACTAATCCCATGAAAGATATGACTTCTGACACATTTCTAGGTGTTGGCCATCCTCTAATGGCTTCAATCTTCTCTAGATATACTGCTATGCCCTACTCTGAAATATTGTGTCCCAAGTAATGGATTTTATTTTGATAAAAAGAACACTTACTCAGCTTGTCATACAATTGATGTTCTCTCAGCACTTTCAATACCAGTCTTAAGTGATGTTCATGCTCCTCTTTAGACTTAGAATAGATAAGTATGTCATCCAAGAACACTATGACAAACTTATCTAAATAATTTCTGAATAGGCCATTCATTAGGCACATAAAGACAGTTGGTGCATTGGTTAGTCCAAATAGCACCACTACAAATTCATAATGCCCATACCTGGTCCTAAAGGTTGTCTTATGAATGTCTTCTTCCTTGATTCTTACCTGATGGTATCCTGACCTCAGGTCAATCTTTGAAAATATCCTTGCTCCTCTTAGCAATCAAATAGGTCATCAATTATGGGTAGAGGATACTTGTTCTTTATGGTATACTTGTTGAGTTGTCAAAAGTCAATACACAGCCTCAAGGTTCCATCCTTTTTTAGACAAAAAGTATTGGTGCTCCCCAAGGTGAAACACTTGGACGTATGTACCCTTGCTTCAACAATTCCTCCAACTACATTTGTAATTATTTTAACTCTGGTGTGCTCATTCTATAAGGTGTTTTTGACACTGAGGCATCTCCTAGCACTAAATCAATTGAGAAATATATCTCCCTTGTTGGCGGCAACCCTGGTATTTCTTGGAATACATCCCCAAATTATTGTAGTACCGCAAAATGTTCAAGGCTTGGCCGCTTTGTATTTTCTGGCTCTTCCACATGAGTTGCATACAATTGACATCCTTTTCTAAAACATCTCTTCTGTTGTAAGTCTGAAATCTCCCTTATAGAGATGGGTCTTGGAACTCTTTTCATAGTGCTCTATTTTCCATCTCCATCAAGACATGTAAATGTCTTTTTATGACAATCTAAGACAACATGATGCTTGTCCAACCAATCCATTCTAATTAGAATATCATAAGACCCCAATGGTATGATATTTAGATCATCATTTGTATTCACATCATTAAGACTTATGGAACATCCTCTGACCATATCATGGATTCTCCTTTTGGTTCCAGTGGCTAGTTGAACCAAACTTATTTTCCATGTTTACTTTTCTCCAAATGTATTCTATCCAATATTTTAGGATCAATGTAACAATGACTTGCTCCTGAGTCAATCAAAATAGCAACATGTTGATTTATGATCTTACCTTCCACCTTGATCATATTGGACTGGAATTCTTCTTGTCGATCATCTAAAGTTGCATAGATTCTTCCCATATCTGCGACTATTGTAGCCTCTTGGACGTTGTGCACAATCTTCACTCTATCCTTTCTGTGTGGGCAATCCTTGTACATGTGATCTTCTTTGCATCCCCAACATTGGATGGGTGGTCTTCCTCTTTTTCCCAAGGAGTCTTCTTTCTTGGATTCACCCTTACCATACCAATCTTGATGATTTATATTAGTCTAATTCCTACTGAAGGGAGATTTGAATCCTTTCCTCCTCTGATCGAGCTTCTCCTTCTTCTTATCCTTCCAAGATTTCTGCAGGGATTCTCTTCCCTGTCCTTGCTCATACAGGTATTTATCCTTCCTGATGGCCTCAGTCAAGGTCTTGGGCTCATCATACCTAATATTTTATTTATAAAATGTTGGCAATCCACTCAAAAACCTTTGTATATTTACCTTTTCATTGTTCATAAACGCTTTGGATCAAGCCACACATGCCACTTGGAACATAACTATCTCCAAAGTGTCCATCAAACGTTGGTGACATCAAGGGTCACAAAGGTGACGTCATGGGCCTTTCAAAGCCAAAATCACAGTAGGAGGGAAAGACCCCCCTGGGTCCAGGCCTGCTAGATTGTCTCTGGTGGAGCGTCCTCCTCTCTCTTTGGTGCAAGCCGCTGACCTGTCTCTACCCCTAGTTTGGGTCTCAACATCCATCTGGTGGGATTTCATCCCTATGGAGGTCCAAACTAATAATATTCCCATGTGTACTTGTCTGTCAGGTGTGGCCCTGCAACAACAACAAGTACATCCTCCATGGCTCATAAGTCACAGGGATCATAGCAATGTCAATCACATCTAATAATCAAGTTATCTAAACATGTGCATAAAACCCCCCTTTCCCAGACAAGTGCTCAAAGAGGTTATGTTATTATATAAGAAAGGTTTGGAGAGGGCATCAGGAGGTCCTATTGGGATAATTCTCATTGGACGTGGGATGTTTCCAGATGAATATAAATCCAGGCCATGTAAGTGGATGAGGTGGTGAGGGATGTTTGAGAAATGGGTGCATTGATGACAAGGGAATGTATGTCTTACATATGGGTGCCTCTGAAGAGGGTGAGTTGCACCTTGTCATGGATGCAAATGTTTCCAAACCCATTCAATGCCTTTTATCTTTTTATCTTATTTCTTTTTCTTTCTAGAGACTAGTTAGGGGACACTGCCCTGGCGTGGTGACCAATGGTGACAATGTTACCCACAAGAATTTCATGGAGATGCGAAGGTTGGCTCGTGATGAGACCCCCTTTCTCTTGGTTATGCCACAAAGAGCCACTACCTTGGTGTGGTGACCAGCTGAATGGTAGTGTCATATCTCTACATGCCCATGGACCTAATAGGTTGGCTTGTGATGAGACCCCCTATCCTCCAACTTGGTATTAATGAGTGATTATTTTGGGTCATTTTGAAGCTCTTTCAAGGCATTTATTGTAAAGCAATCATCTCATAAACATTGTTGTTATAAAATTCTGTTTGCTTCATCATATATCAATTATTTCTTTTATTGATAAATTCCATGGTTTTATGAAGTACTAACAACAAGTTGTGCTTGCAAAAGATATTTATTGTTTCTTTGTTCTGGGCAGGTACATCTGAATACTTCATTACTTCATTGGTTAAAACTCCGATACTTTATGATCAGTGTGACTTGTGAGAGGGGGTACTTTTATAGACACTTTAACATTTTCCTTCTCAAACCCCTAGGTCATCGGGGACGTCTCCCCTAGGCCATCAACCCTAAATAGAAAGAGGTGTCTTGTTGAGGTGACAGTGATAGGATAACCTCTTTTTATGCCAATTTGCCTTTCCTTAACCTTTTCCTTTGGAATAAGTACAAATTGAGCAATAACAAAGCCTAGAAGGAGGTGTTCCAAGAACCTCAAGGGATGCCACATAAGAGAGAGATTGAACATAAGATTCAATTGTTGTTCGAGACACCACTACCAAACATTGGGTTGTATAGGCAGTCCATCATTAAAGAAGACAAAGTGAAGAAGAAATTGCAATAATTGTTGGAGTAGGAGTCATTAGGCACAATATGTGACCATGTGATTCACCCATCATCATGGTGCCAAATATGGATGTTGGTAGCTGGAGAATGTGCATTGACTATCATTCCCTAAATAAAATCACCATCAAGAATAGATATCCTCTAACAATGATTGATGACTTGTTGGATCAGCTACAACAAACCAGTTTTTGTACCAAGTTGGACCTCAAATCATGTTACCATCAAGTTAGAATCAAAGCAGAAGATGTGTGGAAGAAAAAATTCAAGACAAGATGAGGTTCGTATGAGTGGTCAGTGATGCCTCTTAGTTTATGTAATGCACTTGTGACTTTCATAATACTGATGAATGATGTGGTACATCCTTTTATTTACTCATTTTTAATAGTTTACCCATGCGACATGCTTTAGTAATACTTGGAAAGAGTGCATCTCACATGTGACGCAGATAATAGAAACATTAAAGAGGAATCAATTGATTTCAAATTTGAGGAAGTGTGAATTTGGGAATGAGCCCTTGATTTGTGTTGGACACATGATTGGTGGAGGAGAGATGAGTGTGGATCCAGATAATATCGTAACCATAACCCAATGGCATGTTCCTTCTAGCTTGACAAAATTTAGAAGCTCTATGGGAGAAAATCCATATTTGAGGAAGTTCATTACAAATTTCTCCATAGTAGCAACACCACTGCATGTCATGATCTCCATGAAAAGATATTACATTGAGATAAGACACAAAAAACATTATCTGAATACCTGAAGATAAATATTAACAATGCTCTTGTTCTCACCATGCCCAATTTTATAGCAACCATTTGGATTGGAGATTGGTGCTAGTGGATATGCATTAGGGCCAGTGCTTATGCAAGGAGGAAGACCAATATGTTATCATTTAGATTTGTTTCATGGAGTAGTACTATACTACCCCATGCATAATAAAGAGTTATATGTGATAGGGAAAGAAATGAAGAAGTGGAAACACTACCTCTTTCAGAAAGACACTATCATACACATCGATCACGAACCCCTACACAAAGTTAAAGCAAGATAAAACAAGTAAGAGATTACAAGTGGTTGGGATTCTTGCAACAATTCCATCTACTCACTAGGTACACAAAAGGAGCTACAAAAAATTTAGTTGATATGATTTCATGACCCCCACTAAAGAATATTTCACTTGTTGGAGTGTTCATGTAGCTTGATCCTTTCACTCATGAATTGTTGAGTGAAGACTATGAGGGAGATGGATATTTTAGAGGAGTGTACAAGTAGATGAAGGAGAGACCATTCACTACCATGGAAGGAAATGAATACCACCTCCAATATGGATTGATGTCTAAGTTGGACAAATTTTTCATACCAGAGAGTAGAAGGCTCTAGTTGATGAGGGAATCTCACACTTCCAATATCACTAGTCATTTTGGAGTAACAATGACATTGGCATATTTGAAAAGGTATGTGTATTGGCCAAATATGTAGGAGTAGGTTGTGATATTTTTTAGAGTTTTTGTTCTTTGCAATGTAAACAAGACAAACACTAGAAATATTTGGCTCTATACGGCACTACCAATACCAAGCAAGCCTTGGAAAAGCATCTCCATGGACTTTTTTGGAGTGTTTCCTATGTCTCGTAGAGGCCATGACTATCTATTTGTCATGATATAACACTTCAAAAAAGTGTTTGTACTTGTTCCATGCAAGATGAATATCTTTGCATGAAAATAAGCTAAGTTCTTTTTTAGTCATGTTTGGGTGCATTTTGGATTACCAAGATCCATCATATATGATTAAGACAATAGGTTTTTGGGTAGGTTTTGTACAACAACTTGAGAGAGGATGGATACCAAGTTGAGGCATTCCATTGCATGTAATCCCCAAATTGATGGATAAACAAAAGTTGTCAACCAGATATTGGTTTAACTGTTGAGAGGGTACAATAGCAAGCATCCAAAGACTTGGGGTGAACAATTGGTGTACATCCAACATTCATACAATCAATAGCTTCATTCTTCCACAAACAAATCACCTTTTGCGACTTATTTTGGATATCGACCTCCCTCACAATTTGACATTGATGTATATGGATAGTGAAAATATGAAGCTAAGTTGTAAGGAGATGAGAAATAAGCAAGCACATTTGTGGACAAGATCAGGTAGATACATCTAAAGGTACAATAAAATATTGAGAGAAGCTAATAGTAGTGTAAGGAAATACATGGAAAACATAGAGAATATCATAAGTTTCATGTTGGAGATAAGGTGTGGCTTCACCTCCGTAAAGAACAATTACAAGGAGATGCAAAGAAATTCAAGCCACTCAAATATGGACCTTTTGAGATCATTGAACAGGTAAATTAGAATGATTTCAAGTTGATACTTCCTCCCTATATGAATATTATCTTAGTGGTGAATGTGGAGTATCTCAAATTTCTCAAACCCTCCATGCTAGATGGAGAATAGGACCATAAAGTTATCCCCATCGCCAAAGACTTTTTACGACACACTCTTGAAGAATTAAAGGAAGACACAATTTTGCAATGAAAGGAACAAGTAACTAACATAGGATGACAAGAAATATGGTAGATTGTACTCCAAGGGTAGAATCCAAGGAAAACAAATTGTATGAGAGGAACCAATTTGTAAGTATGTTCCCTCACCTATTCTTGGAAGCTTTGGGGGACCAAAATCCTCCCAATAGGGAGGTGTGATTTGAATTGGATCCACATGACAACAATTGGATATCAACTTAGGTTATATGAGGAATAACACATGCAAGGTTTGAGGCTATGGACAAGGTAGGAGATAGGTTTGATGGGGTGAATGGATCTAGAACATCTTGAACGATGATCAAACCTACAATAACACAGTATCCTCAATGTGAAAATGAGAAATGTAAATGTATGAAATGAAAAATGTTTGTTTTTAACGTGAAAAAGAAAATAAAATAAAATGGTATATTAAATAAATAAATCATGAAAAACTATTTTTCTAATGTAATTGGGAAAAAAAAGACAAAGAGGAGAAGCAAATGTTGATCTTGGGGAAGCTAAAGAGTTGCGGACACATGGCCTTCCATCCCCCCCCTGCTAAGCTAATCTTCTATTTACTCTCGCACCTTAAAGGAAGAAAGGTTCTTTGGTTGAGAGTGAAAGGAATTTCAGCCCAAATTTCAAGTGAATATTGAGAATGGACCAGAGAACCCGATGGTAGTATAACCTGCACATTTCCAAGAAATAAAGAGCCCGGTTGAAGCCAATTGAATGCTGGTTTTCCCATTTGTCTTTCTAGGGTAAACACTAAGATGTTTTTGTGGTAAATTTCTTTATTGTTGTGTTAATTTTTTCTTATGAGTTTTTAAATGGCTACTCTATATTTTATACAACTACTTGCTACTTTTAATGCTTGTTTTTTAACTTATTGAGCAGAGAATTCATTCCTAGATTATTGTTGGATATTTCCTTCATAGTTACAATATTTATGAGTAAATGAATAAATTTAATATCTTTGCATTCTCCATTGTTCATCCATTTATGAGATTAAAGATCAATGGCTCAGATAATATATTGGTTTTTACATTTTTGTATGGAGTTTCTAATTCAGAATTTGTTGTTAAATTTCCTATTGGAAGGAAGAAAAAACAACATTGTTATTTTCCATGGTTTCCATGAGTTGTCTAATGGTTTTCATAGGTTTATATGGCTACCTATAGGCTTCTAAGATCCAATACACAACCAAACACATTGATCAATAATCACCTTGGTACAGGGAATTTAATGCCTTGTAAGCTAGGCTACAGACCATTGAATCTAAAATAACTTTAGATCCAATGGTGTTCAACCTAACTTACAGGGCATTAAATTCCCTGCAACATGGTGCTTAATGATCCCCTCTCAACACACATAAAGAAATCTATCCCATGGTCGTATGGGTCATTCTTGAGCTTGTCATGGGAGGCTACAAGTGATGTACCAATCATGCAATTTTAAGAGGAGGTGGCCTATGGAATTCTTGAGGTCATACGTGGACCATACATTGCTGCATTTGACAAAAAAAATTAAATTGGATTCCCATCCTTGAAGTCATTTTTTTTTGGATTTTTATGGATGAGTGGGATATTGACATGCTAAAAAGTAAGGAAAAGATTAAATTATTTTAATATTTCTTTTATGTTGCATTAGAGTGGAGTGGTTCAAGTCTCTTTCACTTTCCTTCATGTGAACATCACTCTTAGAACTTGAATTCTTACCCTGGCATATGAATTAGTACACGAGCTTGGTGATACCTGGATTATGAGTGTGGTTGAAGGAAATGCATGGAATACCTTTATTTTTTTTATATTGCTTAAAATAGTGAGTGTACATTAAGTATTGGTCAGCTTCCATTTGCATTAATGAGTGGTGTTTGCAACTCTATTCGAGAAGAATCCTTACAAGAATGGTGGGTTGTCAAAATTGAACAAGGTTTTGTGTTGGCAAAGAAGACAAGATATGAGCCTACCATTTACATATAATCAAATTCTCCACTATCTTGAGTGTGGTAGGTAGTGGGATTTTGTGTAGAGCCGTTATATTTGCAATTGATGTATAGGTGAATTGAGCCCCTTAATTTGTCACTATTTTTCGAGTCACACCAAACCTGGTGATAATGTCTTCATATAAGAATTCTACTACATATGCTTCTTTAATATTCTTCAAAGGTCTAGCCTCCACTCAATAAGTAAGGTAGTCTAAGGTTGTCTATACATTGTAAAATGTATTGACACTAATTTTAAGGTGGACTAGAAGATCCAACAGAGTCAATGCCATGTTTATCAAATGGCTTCAAATAAATTTTTGGCTATAAGGAATTTTATCAAATTTAGTAAACTTTCCCATTCATTCACATTCATCATAGCTAGTAAGATAATTTTTGGCATATTTATGGATGTTGGCCAATAATAACCAATCGAGAGAATATTTCAAGAAATCCTTTGAATATAGAAATTTCCAGGACAAAGCGCATCATGACAAGCCTTCAAGATGTCATGTATTTCATCCTCTCGAAGATGGAAATGAAGCACATGATTTGGACCAAACTTGAACAAGGAACCAATTATCTAGATGAAAGGATCACTCTTTTAGAGGATCCCACAATGTTCCTTATAAGAGGAATCCGATGGAAATATTTCAGCCACTAAATAATTTCCAACGTCTACAAACCATTATCTCTATACAAACACAAAAAATAAGTGTTCATCTACAAAATCTCCATCTATTGGTTCAACCTCTAAATTGTTGGGTATTCGGGACAATACATTTGCAACAACATTTTCTCAACTAGAGTTATCAAGTATAGTTAAGTCAAGTTTCTAGAGAAATAATAACCATCAAATAACTCTACCATTTATCACCTTCAATATGTCATGTATTTCATCCTCTCGAAGATGTAAATGAAGCACATGATTTTGACCGAACTTGAACAAGGAACCACTTATCTAGATGAAAGGATCACTCTTTTAGAGGATCCCACAATGTTCTTTATAAGAGGAATCTGATGGAAATATTTCAGCCACTAAATAATTTCCAACGTCTACAAACCATTATCTCTATACAAACACAAAAAATAAGTGTTCATATACAAAATATCCATCTATTGGTTCAACCTCTAAATTGTTGGGTAGTCAGGACAATACATTTGCAACAACATTCCCTCAACTAGGGTTATCAAACTAGGCTTATCAAGTATAGTTAAGTCAAGTTTCTAGAAAAATAATAACCATCGAATAATTTTACCATTTATCACTAGTTTATTCATTATATAATTAATACATAATGATCATTGTGAAGAAACACGGGGCACCCAATCATATAATGGAAAAAAAATTATGATAACATATAAGATAGTTATTAGTGAGGAACTCGTTTTAGTGACAATGCAATTCAACTATGCACTGTAAAGAGTCTTGTTGATGTAATAGATAGCATGCATCTCTAAATAATAATTCTATCCTAAAATTGCACCCAAAGTTTTATTCTCCACTTACCTCCTTTATTGGGCACAATGACCAATGGGGAAACCCACTTTCTATTTGATATTAGGGTATAAAATCAACATTTAAGAATTTATGAAGTACCTCTTCAAGGATGTCATAAGTGTTCAGTTCATTCTTCTTTGAGGTTGGTGAATTGGGTGAAACCCATCTTGTATATAGATGTTATATTTATATGTAGTTAGATGAATACCCTTCATTTCATTATAATCCCAAGCAAAAGATAAACTATGAATTTACAAAAAATTAATCGACACTTGTTGTATAGTAGGCTACACAGAAAATTTTAAGGATGAAAATTTGTGTTAAAGTGTAGAGACCTTGGCAAATATTATTAGTTCTTAGTATGAAAACTGTAAAATGTTTGGTGATATTTTTGTAAAATGTTCAAATTTATAATAATTTTATATAATTTCTATAAAATTTAGGTGATTTTTAAGGTTAAATAATTTTATCTTATAAAATTTGGGCTAATCATTTTCAGAAAAAAATGGACATTTTGGGAAAAAAGTATGGAAAATCATCCCATGGGAGAAATTTAGCCCTTGAAATTTTCTCTGGTAGGCTATAGATTATTGATAATACTATGGGTTTTTCTAGGGGATATCTTTGCAACCAAGGTAGTCAAGTTAAAAGTTTTTTTTTCTACAAAATAGTTATCTAAGTCATTAACAAAAACCATGTTATTAGGTTTTATTGTTCCTAATAAGATACAATAACATTTTCAAAATTTTCTAATGGCATAAATAACTCATATATCTTGTCATTATATTCTCTAATTTTATTGTTCAAACCTGTAAACATTTTGCATGAAGTTTGAAATGATTGTCTTTAGTGGGTTTTTTCAATCTTAAATCCCTATATATGGTAAGGACTAGATGAATTGATGCTTCATAATAATATTCTATATATTCTTTATGAATCCACAAAGATTCTTTTGTTTCTAGAATAGACATGGTAGGAGGATAATATGGGTCTCTTAACTAAGAGAAATGTTCATATCTCTAGATCTTTAACCAATGTCAGCATCAATAGTAGCAAACCAAGGTCTCCCTAGAACAAGAGGATAAACACTAAGGATGGTTTCAGTATGTAACACCATAAAATATGGGTATTCACATGAATCAATAGACACAACTACATCCTACAAAATTACTTTCAGTTTAGTAGTTGACCTATCAGCCATATGAAGAACAATAGGGGTTTGTTGTACCAATATTTAAATTTTTAGTGTATCCACGATTTCCTTATCACATTAATCATTTCTCCTAAATCTATCAAGGTTATCTTGGGTATATATCTAATTGAAATGAAATTTAAAGTATCCATCGATTGCTCTCTAACTCCTCTCAAGAGCACCAACTCAAGTGAGAGTGGGTTTATTTTGTAATTAGTAGACCTTTTAAAATTGAACTAAAATTTTAAACAAATCATCTTCCTTCCATGTCATTTGGAAAATACCATCTTTAGTATTCCTAGAGTTGCAGTAATCCCTATATTTGTCTATGAAGGTGCCCTTCATTTGGTCTTGAGTTCAAATATTATTTCCATCAAGACTCATAAACCATCAAGGTGTTGTTTCCTTCAAAGTATAGGGAAACATATTAATCTTATAATTCTTAGTATTGTAGTTGTAGTTTTTTTAGAAGGCTTCAAACTCAAATAAGGTGTCAAGGCCCTCTAGAATGAGACCATGGAAATGAGGAAGAGCATAAGGTTTAATGTTCTTCATTTTAACTTCCTCCTGTGCTTCTCAGATGGGAAACTGAAAGAATATCAAATATTCTACTTCCTCTTCTACTATGTCGAATAAACTCTAAAACTTCCAAATACTCCAAAAGGTTCAAAAGGTTTAGAATTGGCTTTCCCTCGAGCATTAGTAGAGATTTCAACTACTTCTGCAACAATATTCCATAGTTTTTATGTTCTTCAATTGGTGCTCCTAGAGAATCTTGTTTGATAAAATATTCAAATGATTTGTCTCTCTTCACCTTAGGAATTCCAACCAATGATTCAAAAATTCCTTATTTTCTTTGAACTATTCAAATATTCCCCACGTACTACTTGCTTGATATTTACCAAAAGAAGGTGATTTTGGTAAGAAGCAGTGTAATTTATCCCTACATATATTAATGAATTATGTTTAAAATAAAGATAAGGTTCCACACAGTAAGGAAGCATAGTTGAACATTAGTTTCCAACTTAGTTCTTTGTTGTAGGGAATGAGCTAGTCCAATAATAAAATATGTTATGATATGATGTTTCCCTAGTAATGACACCAAAAAGTGATAGTCTTTGGCAATAATTAGGATTAATGAACCCAATATTTAATGGACACCTACTGTAACGTACCCATCCCTCAGCTGGGTCACTTAACTGCTAAAATGACCCAATAAAAATTTATATTACAAAAACTAAATGCATAAATAACCCACAACATGAAAATCATACACATGCAAATGCCTATGCTACTAAAAAACGTAAATACAATTACTTAATTGTTCATAGCAACAAATAAATAACATACAAAAACATCCTAACACATAAATAGGGATTTAAATGCATCTTTCTTCCCACAACAAGCAACATTTACCAAGATAAATCAGAGCTCAACAAAATATATTAGCATTTAACAAAATAAACATAGTAGATAAGAACACTTATCTTATAAAATGTGCAACCCGCTGTAGAGGACGGATGTTCCTCCCAACCATATCCATGTTGTTTCAATTCTCAACAGCAAGACACCCGCAAATTGGGGCTATGAATCCACAAGACATGGTGGCCCCTAAGCCTGGCTAATGTTCCCTTCTCAACAATAAAACTCACAGTTAATTCAAGTCCACCGGCTCTCTTCCCCTTAACCTGCACAACCCAAGGAATGGAATCCCCCTTCATTGCTCACAATCCCTCGGGCCTTTCTACTCCTCTCTAGGGATTCCATCACATGATGGATAGGAATTCTACTTGTTGGGGCCTAAAGAATTCTATAGTTGCAACATGAATTCTCCTAGTAGTAAAACACGTGCTTCCTTGGAAGAATTTTGAACATAACTTCACTCACATACCCACAATCTCTTTCTCCATAAAATTCCATCTCCAAATATTTTCCAAACGTGCCCACAATATCTACCTTCAAGATTCAGCACACATAACTCCATTGCTGGCCAGAAAACTCCATGTAAAAACAACTCTCTCAGCAAAAACATGAATGTCTAATTCTGGTCTCCTACCCATACGAATTTCCTCCCTTTCTCTTTCTCACTTGACTTGTACTCTTCCCCAATATGATTGTACTCAGACTCCATGCTCTCAATAACTATGGGATGTGACTCTCACACCCACTCTCTTACATAAATTCAATGATTGGGATCTAGAACACTCAACAACTATTGGAAGGTTCATGGTAAGGATAATTTAGAAAGAAATAAGAAATGAGTTTTTGTTTAATATACATGAGTAAACTCTCCCCCTTGGATCCCTTCCCTCTCTTGTGGATACTTATCCCCAAAATTTTTGTTCGTGTCCATCTGCAATTGGATATACATTTTATTCATTATATTCTATTTACATCATTTACATATTACATCGCTTGGCTCTTGGCCATACTACATTTACAATATATATTGCTAATTTGGGGTTTGAAAATGGGGATGTTACATTCCCCTCCCCATACAAATTGCATTGTCTTGAGTGCACGTAACCATATAGTTTTCACATTGACATATATATAAACCGTTATATCATAATACTTGATAATTCCACAACTTATTGACTCACGCAACAATTCCAACTAGTAAATCCATTTCCCCTCAACCCACACATCGGTCAGATAGGAAATATCAGAGTTGTGGTTTGAGGAACTTCAACTGCAAAACTGGATACTTCATTCACTTATCTACAAATATACATTTTAGTTTTCTTCAAAATTTTAAAAAATTTGGGGTTATGCTCCCCGCATGGTTTCCTTGTGCTCTCATGTAGCGTCTTCAGGACCGTAACAGGTCCATTGAACCTTTACCAAGATGATGGATTTTTTCTTCAGCACTTTGGATTTCCAGTCCAGGATGCACATTGGTTCCACCTAGAAATCCCCTTCATGTTCCACCTGGATCACATTCCAATCAATCACATGATTAATATCAGGTACACACTTTTTTAATTAACACACTTGGAACACATTATGAATTCTCATGTATGCAGGTAATGCTAGCATGTATGCCACTATTCCTATATTTTCTAAGACCTCAAAAGGCCCACAATATCTCTTTGCCAACTTTTGGAAACTTCCCAATTTCAGCAAGCTTCTCTTGGATTTAACTATTAAATCAATAGTAAAAACCTCCCATTTCCATTCAGGAATGGGCAATGGCTGCAAAAATCCCGCTGGATGTCTTTTCTCAGTATTTACCTTCTGACATTCTATGCATCTAGCCAAATAATCAGTGACATCTTTCTTCATATCAGGCCAAAAATATTGGCCTCTTACAACTGTAATAGTTTTCTAATATCCTAGATGTCTAGTGTATGGCACATTATGCAACTCCTTTAGAACCAAATTTCCCAATTCCCGAGAATTGGGAACATAAACTATGTTCTGAAATAAGATTCCATCCTCTTCTAGCTTGCAATCGTTATATTTCTATTGTATATCATTTTGCTGTAAGCTTTCTTTAACTTTCACATAATGTTGATCTTGTGTTACAGCCTCTAAAATTTTATCTTTTAAATATGTCCCATAGATACTAATGGTTGTAGCATGCATTTTATGCACCCTTCTGTTGAGTGCATTAACCACCTTATGAATATATCTGGAACCCTTTTCTAAAACTTATTTTCAACTGCAATGTTGAAATCTCTAGGACAAATATAGGTCTTGGAATACCTTTCATTGTCCTTGAATTCCATTCCTCATAAATCCATGTGAAAACCTTGTTATAACAATATAAGATGACATGATGATTCTCTAGCCAATCCATACCAATCAAGCAGTCATAAGACCCAATAAGTATGACATCAAAATATGCCTTAATGTTAATTCCATTCATGTTTATAAGGCATTCTTTAACAAGCTCATTAATTCTTCTCTTGGTTCCAGTAGCTAGTTGAACTAACCAAAACTTTTCATGCTCACATTTATTCAATTTAAATATTTCAATTAGCTTTGGATCTATATAGCTATGGCTATCTCCAGAATCAATTATAATAGTTATGGGATGATTATCAATCTTACCTTCCACTTCAAGCAAGTGGGATTGATAGTCTGATTTTCTATTGTCTAAGGCTACATAGATCCTTTCCATGCTTTTTCCCACATCCTCTATTGTCTCATCTTGCTTCATTCTATGCAAAGTATTCATCTTATATCCTTAGTGAGGAAAATATTTATACATGTGATCTCCTTCACATCCCCAACACTTTATGGGCTATTGTCTTGGCCTCTTTCCCAAGGACTTTGTTATTTTATGATCACCTTAAGATGGTTTCCCTTTTTGATATGATTGAGATATATTCCTTATGAAAGGTGTCTTGAATCCTTTCTTCCTTTGATCCATATTTCCTTTCTTCCTACCATCCCATGTATTTTGGAAAGTTGGCCTTCATTTGTCCTGCTCATACTAGTACTTGGCTTTTCTTATGGCTTCTTCTAAATTTTTGGGCTCATCAAACTGAATTTTATCCTCGTAGAAGGATGGCACTCCACTCAGGAACCTATGAATTTTTACCTTCTTGTCTCTAATAAAGCTCACATACGTGAGAAGTTCCAAGAACTTTCTCTCACATTCATCCATGGTCATGTTCACAAGTTTGAGTTCAAATAACTCTTGCATCTTCTTGTCATAATATTTCCCTAACAAGTAATACTGTTGAAAATGTTTCTTGAACTGCTTCCAAGAAATTATTTTCTCATGAAGGTGCCTAACCTGCTTTAGTCATTCCCACCGCATAGATATCTTTCCTTAAAGGTGGTAGGCTTAAATTTTTTCTTATACATTTGATGAGTAGTTATGCAACTGGAAATATTTTCTCCTTCACAACAACCATGCTTCTACATCTTCACCTTTTTTGTTTTCTCCATCAAATGATGGTGGATTGATTTTCCTCATCTCCCCTTACAAGCTTCTCATAGTTACAACCTCCTGCATGTCTCTTCTTCCATTAGACTCAGTATCAACATTAATCGTTCTTATATGTAGACCTATAATTTATTCTTCATGGATTTAGGAACCTTCAACACCATCCACATCTTTAATTATCACATAGGAACTAAATTCCACTTTTTGTATCTCTAATTCTGCAAGAATGTGCATGTAATAATTTCTATTAGATTTAAGAATATTGGGGAATATTTATTAATTAGATTACAAGTTATTATTCACATCAACTTATGAATAATACCATTCCCTAAATATATTATCTTATGAAACATCTCCCCAATGGATGTACCCATGCTTCATTCTGAGATTTGGGTGAAACGTTACAACATTTACAAGTTGCAATCTCCCCTCTTACTACTTCAAAAATATATTTTATTACTTTCTGATAAATTTTAGTTCCCAATTAAAATTTATGGGTGGATAAATTTCTTCTCCTTCTCAATACCTTTCCAGTGTCTATTTTGTTTTTCAAATCCGAGCTCCGAGTTGAAACTTATGGTCCGGAGAAGTTTTGACTTTTCTCCCCAATTTATCCATGTATGCTACATGTGTGTTATTTCTCTTCTTGCACATTTTTACATACCTATATCCCAAATATGGTTCCATGGCTATATTCTACGGCTCATAAAATTTCCATAGACTTCTCATGTGCCTCAAACGAACTTCCAAGTAAGGAGTTATGCTCTTTGGAAGTAATTAGGTGCTGAAATTTTACCTCAATTGTTTCAGTCATAAATTTCTCATACGAGCTTTGTTTTGTGCTCGGAATAACTCATTGGATAGATCTATCTAAGTTATTTTAATTGAGATGAAAAGATAATTGTAACTTGGTATACTTTCTTGTCATGGATTTTGATTGGAAAAAAATGTCATTTAGGGCCTCAAAATCTCCCTGCAAGTTAATGACCTTCAAAAACCCGAAAAATTCTTAAAATTTTGATTGTTATAATGTTATAAGCTCCCTTTGATCTGCATCGTTGATCTCAAAATCAGGAGAAATATAGACCATTAATCTACCCTCCATCGATGATCGGTGATCGACGATTCCTTTTTGCAAACTGAACTTTTCCATCGATCTTCTCAACGCCCAATCATTGACCATTCATATTCACAAAAAAATTGTTCCCAATAATCTCTTTGATGCCCAACCATCGAAAATCATCCATTGGAAAATTCCTTTGACAATCAACTAAGTTACAATTTCGTCAAACCTTGACCATTGGTTGTTGGCCAACTCTTTCTTGATGTCGCGACTATGTTGATGTGCCATGACACATCATCCAAAGGTATCAACTTGGATGACCTGGCATGACACATGGATGTTGATGTGGCATCACATCTAGATGATGAAATCATCATCCTCTTTTCCTTCATCGCCAATTTACCACTTCTCTTGGAAGACTGAAAAACACTCTGCTAAATCTGTCGATGCTCGATCATTGGCCATCGATGATTAGAGATTTATCTCAATCAAATGAAAACTCTCACCCAATTTTTTTGATCCCCGATCATCAATGATCGATGATTGAAGATTGACATTCCCTTTTGGATGCATGAAACCTTCACCAATTTATGTCGATCCCTGACCATCGGCCATCAACAAATTTTGTTGGAGAACTTTGACACTTAAAATTTTTTGACCAAATTCCCGATGAATTTGGATTGGCAATCTACCTATTCAAAATGATCTCAGCCATCGATCTATCAATATTCTCCCAACTATGTCAACACCCAATCATTAGCCACTGGTGATCGAAGATTTATTTAGATCCGTGTAAATTTGGCCGAAATATGTTGATCCCCGATTATCGATCGTCAACAATCAGAGACTTCTTTTGGCCTAATCCAACTCTTTTCCAAACTTGTTGATTCAACCATCGACCATTGACAGATTCTATTGGAAAACTTCAACATTTAGAAATTGTGTCACAATTCTCTAACAAATATGGACCGTCAATTTTCTCATTTTCCCAATCATCGAAATTGAATCTCGGTCGTTGATCTACTTAACCTTTCAAATGGTTGAAAATTTATGAATTTTTAAATTTATTAAAGTGAATATGGGATGCTTATCTTGCGATCAAATGAGATCTCAGTCGTTGACTCATCAACTCTACCCAACTTCTAGAATGACCATTAAAACTCAGATTTTGACCTTCCAGATTGAATTTAACCCTGCAACTTTGCATATTTACTCCATTGAACCTATCTTAGACTATCTTGAGTCATTTAAACTTGGATTTTTCTCACGAAATTGGGAATCTTGCTCTCATATTTATGTTTTTCACCAAATTCACACAGATCCCATTCTGTAACAACGAATTTCACCATTTTTCTCTGGTTCTTGGCCCATACAAGCTTGATGTTGAACAAGAAGATCTGATACCAGATTGTAATGTACCCAACCCCAGATTGGGTCACGTCACTGCTAAAATGACCCAATAAAAATTTATATTACTAAATCTAAATGTGAAAATAGCCCACAACACGACAATCATACACATGCAACTATCTATGTTGCTCAAAAATGTAAATACAATTTCTTAATTGTGCATAATAACAAATGAATAACATACAACAACATTCAACCACACAAACAAGGATTTAAATGCATATTTATGCTCACAGCAAACAACATTAACCAAGATAACTCAGCGTAGATACTCAATGAAATATATCAGCATTTAACACAATAAACATACCACATAAGAACACTTATCTTATATAATGTGAAACCTACTGCAAAGGAAATAAATTCCTCCCAATCGTAGAATTTCTATTCCATTTATTAACAGCAAGACACCCCTAATATGGGGCTATGAATCCACAAGAGACGGTTGTCCCTAATGCTGGCTAATGTTCCCCTCTCAATAGTCAAACTCACAACTAATTCCAAACCACCAACTCTCTTCCCCTCAACCTGCACAACCCAAAGGATGGAATTCCCCTTCACTTCTCACAGCCCCTCAGGCCTTTCCACTCCCCTCTAGGTCTTCCAGCATAGGTTGAATAGGAATTCTACTTGTTGGGACCTCAGGAATTCTACAGACGCAACATGAATTCTGCTAGCAGCAAAATGTGTTCTTCCTTGGATAAATTTCAAACAGAACTTCACGCATAGGCCCGAAACCTATTTCTCCATGAAATTATAGCTCCAAATGTCTTCCAAACATTCCCACAATAGCTACCTTCAAGCTTCAGCATGCAGAAATCCATTGTTGGCCAAAAAAATCCATGTAAAAACAACTCTCTCAGCAAAAACGTGAATGCCTAGTTCTGGTCTTCTACCCATACAAATTTCCTCCATTTCTCTTTCTTTCTTGAATTTCACTCTTGCCCATGTTGATTGTACTCAGACCCCATTTTCTCAATAAATATGGGTTTTGACTCACTCTCACACCCACCTTCTTACATGAATTCAATGATTGGGATCTAGAACACTCAATAACTAATGGAAGGTTCATGGTAAGGATAATTTATAAAGAAATAATAAATGGGTTTTGTTTTAATAGACATGGGTAAAATCTCCCCCTTGGACCCCTTCCCTCTCTTGTGGATACTTATCCCCCAGATATTCATCTATGTCCATCTGCAACCAACGATACATTTTATTCATTATATTCAATTTGCATCATTTACATATTACATCGCTTGGCTCTCAACCATATACTACATTTACAATATGCATTGCTAATTTAGGTTTTGAAAATGGGGATGTTACACCTACTTATAATTTATGAATATGAGAATATGACGCTTTCAAAATGCCTACACTATCTATGCAGTTGTAATAAATTTACCAATTGGATTTATTGATGATTCTAATGGTTTTTGGGTTTATTAGAATGAGAATTCTTTTAACCTATTTACTAAATGAAATAAATAAATTTAGAGAAACATTATATAAGGGACAACCTACTAGCACATTGCAAGATGACTCTAATGTTATCCTCCAAGTCTACATTCCCATCCTAGGGTTTGATTCAACAAACCCTAGTATTCAACTCTTACATCAACACAAGCACCAAGACCTCTATGGAACATCATGTGTAAAATAATCAAGTCTTATTCCAAGAAAGGAATCTCACCAAGCTCAAGACTCATCAAGTTAGGCTCTCCATCATCTATATCTAACCTCCATTTATACCATAAGAACAAGGCTTCAAAATCATGCAAGGTGTTAGATCCACTCTCAATGTCTTCTACTAGTAAAAACCCTAGTGATATAACAAGAGACATAAGAAAAACAAATTTCACCTCCAACATCATGTTTTTCTATAGGGTTCACTTGCATAGCATAAACCCTAGCATCTCACAATAGAAAACCCCTTCATGACACAAGAGATATATCCCCATGAACAACCAATATGTATCCCTCTCTTCTTGTCTTATTCTAGGGTTTCCTCATGAACACTATCATCTTTCTCCCTATAATGTATCTCTCTAATACAAGTATGAAGATAGAGAACAATGATGATAAGAATTACAATACCTCTCTTCTCCTATAGAGTAGGTGAAGGAGGATAACATAAAACAAGGGCTTATGTCCATACAAGTAACCAACAAGAAACCCCACATGGAGTGCTTCATAATACAAGGATGTACAAGTGTCATACTAGGTTTTGTATAACTCTTAATATGAAATTACCTCTAAGCATGAATCTCCTTGGACTCAACACCCTTACTCCATAATGATACACTCACTAGCAAGCTATTAGTCCAAGACTCCTCTTCCACAGTGGTATCCAAGTGTCCTCGTGTAAGTTTTTCCTCTTCCAATCGTGTGACACATGTCCTCTCATGTGCCTAATGCTCCTCTCACATGTGTCAATGTTCTTGCAAAGCTACAATGCTTATCCTCAACATGTGTGCCTATAACCACAACCATCCTTCATGAAATATTCTCCCCAACCCAAGCATCTTGAAGTCAAGTGCCAAAATCCAAGGTTTATATCACATAGTCCCAAGTTCTTAAGGCTAAGTTCCCTCCTCCAATTTCCTAGTGCTCCTCCTCCGAGGTAGGTACCTCCCATAATCAAAGAATTGACTCCCCTAATGTGTGCACCCAATGGGTTAGTCATCATGTCGATTATGATAATATCCTCCTATGTATGGGTGTCATGCTAGGACTCTAACAAAGGTCAAATATCAACATAATTTCAGCCATCCATATGTCCATTAAAAATCTACAAGGGACTACCACTGGGTGAAAAATCTTTTGGACTAACCCCAAAAGCTAAGAGACTACTCCTCACATGTGGGTGAAAAATTACAAGATTTTGGTGATATATATAGATATAAAGTTGTCAATAAATTACAAATAACAATGTTATGCATATGAAATTTGTTTGGTTACACATTTTCTTGTTCTTGATTTATGCAATAGGAAGCACATTGAAACATTGTTAGCTATTGTGTTAGTACTCAAAATTGTATGAAATAATTTGAAAGAGTCATGTGGAGTGAAGATCCCATTAGTTAAAAATGATGATTATCTATCCTTTTTAGCTCAAGATCATTCATAAGTTTGGAGGGGATAATGTGTACTACAACTAGCCAACCTCATCCATCTCTTCTTGTTATTCAAGTATGAATCTACCATTTTTGACATTTAGAGGCATTTTTTCTCTAAAAATCTTTGTCTAGGATGTTGATCTTTAAGTATATGAAAATATAAATATTTAATTATGAATCTACCATTTTGACATTTAAAGACATTTATTCTCTACAAGTCCCATCTAAGAGGCTCATCTTTTTAAATAGAAAATCTATAGAAAACCTTTCAACGATTTAATATCTTATTACTATCCATTTAAATTAACCAAAATTTACTATAAACTTCTATTTGTACTCCTTCCAACTTCATGTTCAATAGTATATCAAATTGTCCATATCCACTTAAGGTTTTTGGAAATATAGTGTTATCTCCATTCAATGGTTTCTCTATCCCATTTCTTTATGCAATTATCGATATGTTAATCTTCAATTCATTTTTCATCGAACATTTTTCTTTCCTTATTAGTCCCTTCTCTTCGGGCTGGAGGGACTCTTAGTAAATGGTTTTTAGCTAGTCTATTAGTTGTGCACTCAGACCAAAGTTGCACAAACCATTTTAAACCAAATTTTTCAAAGTTTTATTCCATTTCCAAACTCAAATTTGATTTTTTATCGTAAGTATTTAAATTGTGATCTTATTTGGCCTCTTCCCGAGGCATAGGGAGAAGATATGCAATTTTTTTCATTTGAAACTTACAAAATGATGGCTACTTTAAGGTGTAAGTATCTTCACATGAACTATTTCTATCTTTAGATATAGCATTAGTTAGTTAACATCTAATTTTTTCACTCCCCTTCTTCATTAGGGTGAGGTTCTTCATTATGGTTACATGCCCAACAGAGGAAGTTGAGAACCATGCAAAATTCATATCAAGATTCGTGTTTATTCGTGTCACTCAAAGGACATTCTATAAAGACTCCCTTCATATTCTTATCCCTTCATCTGTGTATCCCTTATTCTTTAATCTACAATTCTTTAATCTACAAAATAAAGACAACAAGTCAGGTTTTCTTCTTTAATCTGCAACAATTTTTGAAGGTCTGGGAGTGATAATTCTGAAGAATCCATGGTCACAAAAATGCAATTCTAAAGCATATTTTTATTACTTAAGATTTCCCTTTCAGAATGTTTCACTTTGATGTTTGGATGGGGAGCTGGAGCTTGGAAGCTCGTTGGATGATGGTGAGCTTGTGAGCTTGGTGGGAAGATGGTTGGATGGCAGATGGTTGTGGAGGGCTCATAAATCTATTCTTTCTGCAAATGGATAACCTAATCGGTGATGCATCAATCACTTAAGAGAATGGCCCCAATGGATAGAGAAAAGAGATATCCCCCGTCCCTGCCCGTAGTCTCTGTCCCTGTTGCTTTTTCACCCTACCCTTTGATTACTGAATTTCCCATATTTGATTATCTGAGTAGTGCGCACTTTCTGACATAGTTATTCTTAACACTCCATAACCTTGACTTCACCATAAATCCACACATGCAAACTCTTTTTAGAGAGAAAGACAACTGTTGTTTCTCAAGTTCAACATTCGTATTGTATAGTGTAATAAATTACTTAGTTTCTCTTGACTACTACTATATTGGCAATTAGATATATTAAGACACGGGCAATACATTGTGTGTTTCTCATATTTTTTGCAACCCATTTTGTGGTATTGAGTCGGTTCAGTCTTGACCATTGATTTATTTCTATCATCGAAATTGAAGCTTTTCATCCTAGTAAAACATTAACCATGTATTATTAATTATTGAATCTCCAATGCATTAACATTTCACAAAATTGTAGTCTTAGAAATTTTAGTTTACAGCCTGCAAATGCATTAACAGTTAGAGGAATACACGCCTGGATATGAAGCAACCACATGCCCCTACAATTGATTTCTCAATTGAAATTTATAAAGGGCCCACCCAACCCCACTGGGGCTATGCCTCTCGGTTGAGCTCATAGACGGGGCTACTCGACTGGGATACTGGGCGGGCTTATGGGCACCTCTCATAGAGGAAGTCTACCACACAGTGTGTTCATTTGAGGATTATTGAATTCTAGTAAGTTTCCCAATAGTATTGTTTTCCAATAGTATGAAGGCAACTACCTTAATTCTATCATGTCCCAGAATTTTTTCATTGATAACTTTTCTATCAACATTAATATTAGAAAAATGATTTGCTATATAAGAACATTTCACCTTTTCACATCAAAACTCAGACATTGTACTGCTTTCATTATTCATAAATAAAACCAAAGAGGAAACGACACCCACCTGATTTTTACACCCCTTAGAAGAGTCACAGTAAAATTGATCGATGATGATCGGATTAGAAACATTATTCATTAGAATGTTTTGGAATCGAGTTCCCTGTGCTTCCCATCAAGAGTAGGCTAGCCTACGCTCGCTTAAGGACTTATTATACAAGCAGAAGGGCCTTTTCTTTTTCCCCGACAAGGTTCTACTTTATTATGTTCCTTAGGTGAGGAGGTGACATGTATCCCCTCCCCCCTACGACACAGGTGGTGTATATTCCTTTGCATCCTGGTAACTCCTCCGAACAAATAGATATTTAGGACCAGGAATAGAAACTAGAACAACGGGCTTTGGATCTCAATATTGATATGCTACTGGTGAATATATTCCTGGAACTGGGTAAACTGTGAGTGCTCTCGCTTTCATTTACTATTCGGTGTGGGGTCATATGGTCGAGCTAGATTTCTCTTCCTCTACCTTCACTGTGAGGTACACTTTGCTATCACGCATCAAAAAAACCAATTGCTCGTGCTTCCACTTATGTCTTCAGAAAGGACGTTAGTATGCCAATATACCATGTCTTTATGCACAGACCGTTTTTTGTGCTTGGAAATGTATCTCCATCCATGACTATGGCTGCAATGTATGGCTCAGAGTTGTCCTTTCCAAGGCTTCCGACACTGCTCAAGGTAAAATTACTAACCCGTTGTATTCCCTTTGCAAGCCACGGTAAGATATTCATGCCAGAGAGAATGGCAAGCACTTTTGCGGAAACACCACTGCGCAAAAACCTTCCACCTATAGGCTGCAAGGCCATCGTGTGCCCACTTAAATAAAACATGTGTTGATCTATCGGTTGGTAGTCCATCTTTTGCCCACTTAAATAAAACAAAAGAACATGTCTTGATTTCTGTTGTTTATATTTGTGTTGATTATTTTATAATCAACACAAATATAACCATAATCTTGAACCATCGCGAACTCTACAACCCCACCAATAGAGTCAATTGCAAGTATATTGGTTACATGGCTCCAAACATAGTTTAATGGAAACATGGATCGTACGAAGCAAACAACTCGTAAGTCGATTGGAGGAGAGGCTCCAAGGAAGCAACTTGCAATGAAGGTAATAATTTTCTTATAGTTCTTCTATTACCTGTCTTGGTGTCTTGGGCTAATTGAGACTCTCTATTACTTTTTTATTAGTCCTGTTGTGTTCTGGACCGGTGTTTTATTGTAGGTTGCATGTAAGTCCGCTCCCACAATAGGAGGTGTCAAGAAGCCTCATAGACACCACCCCAGAATGGTTTCTCTTCGGTATGTACTCTTGTTTTGAATTTGAAAAGAATGCCTTTGTATGATGTTAATTTGTTTCTATGACCTGTTTCTGCATATCAGTTATATCTTACTGCAAATTATTTAATTAAACAGATAAATTCAAAAGTGTCAGAAGAGTTCGACGACTTGTATTACTAGCTCGTGATGACTTCATTCTATTGCAGTAATAGGGACGATGTGAGTTGATGCATGCATGCAAACATTGTTTGGATTCTTTATGTACAAACCCCTTTTGACTGAGTTAGTGAATTATATAGCTGAGCACAAAGACTGGTGCCTCTTAATAAGTCTGGTATTAGAGCTAGGCGGATTGGGGCCACAGAACTAAGGGTATTATCTAGATTGCTCAGACGATGGTCAAGGGTTTATAAATTGCTGACCTACATTAAAAAGCCAAGGCTGGAGAAAAACCAAATTATCAAGTAGAGAAAAAACAAATTATCAAGTCCAGCGACTTTAGGGAAGCAGTATTTCCGCCTTCTTAGCAGGAACTTATTGCTCTGCAACTATCCTTGTTTGAGTTGCATCTTCGTAGAATAAATCCCCTAGGGCTTCATTGATCATACCTCCCACTTTTGTTTGAAATTCTCCATCATGTATGGTATATTTTCAACATGTATCATTATCTTCCTCTCTAAATCTATATTTTCAAAATGTACCATTATCTTCCTCTCTAAATCTCTATGTGCCTTCATTTTCAGGCTTCATTAATTAAACAAGTGTTTTATTTTGTTGTGTATCTTCATCATATGATGAGATGAATTTAGAAATTAAAGTGTTGTATTAATATGACCTCATATCCCTATTTGTCAAGTTGGGTGATTTATTTTCATTATAGGTACTCAACATATCTAATTTTATTAGTTTTTGTAGGGGATCATGCAAATATTCATGAGTGATTTGTTAGAAATAATCCAAAGTCCTAACTATACCTTAACAAATGTTAGTTATGATATGGTTGTGGGGTCATTACATTGAGTTGTATTATTAATGTACTATTGATGTACATATCAATTTACTTGGCTTGGTGCCTTTTCTATAACATCCCAGTTCTAATCCCTATGAATTATAATGTAATTGTATAAATGTGAATTAGTTTGGTGAGCCAATGTGTTTGGGAAAAGATCTCGTATTGATTTAATGTGGCTATGACCAAGAAATGTAATATGTGTATTGTATTTCAATGTTTTAATAATAAAAATGTGATGCCAACTGCTAAGGGGACATGGACAAGAGATGGGGACTAAACTAATTCACAAGAAAGGGAAGTGTTTAGGATAATGGTCGAGAGGGGTCAAAGGGGGAATTGCCCATGTATATCAATTCAACCCATTTTCCTGAACTTGCTAATTATATATGAACCTTCCAATTTATGATTGAGTGTTCCCAAATCCATTCATTGAATACATGTAAGAGGGTGGGTTCGAGTGGTCACATCCATCTGATTGAGTGCTCCCAAATCCAATCATTGAATGCATGTAAGAGGGTGGGTGTGAGTGGTCGCATCCGAGAGTTATTGGACACATGGGGGTTGAGTACAAGAAAGGCAATCCACAAGAGAGAAAATTTGTATGGGTTGGGACAACAAGTTTTAGTCAGTGAATTGTGTGCATGGGAAGAAAGGAAGAGAGAAAGAAAGAGATCTTGGAGTTGGTGCAGTCGTGGAGGGAGAATTCTGGAGCATAACTAGAGATAATTGGAGTTGGAAAAATGAAGAGCCAGGTTGTCATACCTGAAAAGTGAACTCATGTGTGAGTTGCACAAAAAAATAAAGTGTTGTTGTTGGTTTGTTGGAAATTTTCCTAGCAGCAAGTTCTCTTGAGTTCCCAGCTAAGAGATTCTTGGCTACCTGTGTCAGAGAGACCCTGATAAACAAATGGCACATTCCTTGGGTTATCCATGATAAACTGATAGTACATCCCTTGGGTTATCCCTAAAAAATGGATGGTACATCCCTTGGGTGATCCCTGATAAACGAATGGTGCATTCCTTGGGTTGGGCAGGTTCGGAGGAATAGAGCTAGTAGAAAATTCAAGATAGTTGTAGGAGAATATTAGTTGGATTATGAACTTTATGAGATGTGATTGGACTAAGAGAGACCACCCTCTTTTGTGGATTACTAGCCTCATATCAGGGGTGATTGGTTGTTGATATTTGGAACAATCAATCTATGGTTGGGTGGAACATTCGTCCCAAGTAGTTGGTTGCATGATTCTTTTTTAAAGATAAGTGTTTTATCTTGTATTGAGTTATTTACATTTGTTATTGTTATGCATGAGAGCCCAGTTTTCAAAGATGAGCCTGGATGGGCCGAGTTAGCAAAATGTTGAAGCAAAAACTCACGGAGAATTAATTTCTGGAGTATGTCTGCAAATTGTTTATTTTAATTACTGTAGTAAAATTGAGAGAAATTTTATGGGTAATGTGAATAATTGAGCCTCTTTGGGAATTTTGAACATAAGCAAATCGGAAAAAAATGGGTATTTCTCCATATGATGATGTCGGCATGGTGTGGAGGCCACGTGTCAACTAATGTGCTAGAAGAAGGATGTGTGTTGTCACAGTGGCAGGGACATGTTGGATGGGATGATAGTTGGCAGGTGAGGTGGAGCCATGTGGCAGGTCGGTTGTCAGTCCCATGAAACTGTGGTAAGATCATGGAATTTTTCTAAGTGTTAAGTTGGTGAGTCCACGTAGAAGTGGAAAAATTGTTAAGTGTTGAGACTTTTAGGATGGACTTATGAAATGAAGGTTACAATTTTATGAGTTCGCAAGTCCATGTAGATGGAAAAATGACTAAGTCTTGGGACTTCTCGGATGGACTTATGAAAGGAAGGTTACAAGATTATGAGTTTGTGATTCCATGAGTCCAAGATGGGAAAAGAAGATAAGTGTTGGTGGCGGGTTCATGGAAGGTATGAAGAAGAGATGTGACTTAGATCCATGATGAATCCATTAAGATAGATCAACGGTAGAGATATAATCAAAAAATTATCGGACGATTGTTGAGCGTTGCTACTATGTTGCACATGCCAATGAATATTCCTTCATTGTTTTTCCACCATAACTTTCAGCTCGGAGCTCAAATTAGGGAAAACGAATAGTCATTGGAAATATATTGAAAACTAGAAGAGATTTGTCGACCCAAAATTTTGATTTGGGCACTATATTTTCTTCAAAAGTGATAAAAGTGAATTTTGTAGCAGCAAAAGAGTGGAAAATTGCAACTTGTAATTGTTGTAACTATTCGCTCAAAACTCAAATTGAGGCATGAGTATAGTCACCAGAAAAGTGTTGCAAAGAAGAATGCATATAAGGAATCTAATTTTTAATTTGGTGCATTGTTTCCTTCATAAATTGGGATAAAGAATGACCTATAACATTAATTGAAAAAATTTATGTACTATGCATAATTCTAACATAAGTGGTTACTTGCACATGGTGCAAAATTAGATGTATAATCGGGTAGATTAAAGCCTAGAATTGAATATAAAAGTAATGGAACATGGAATAGCTTGTATAAGTTGGTTGAGACAATAAAGAGCTACAAGACAAGTAATGGAAATTGGAATTGGATTCCAAGAGCTATGTAATTACTTGATTAGAATATTTTTCCAAACAGTGTCAAAGTTTGAAGAAACCTTCCCAATGATAGAGGTGAGTGTCAAAGGTGATTATTGTGTAATTAAGATTGTATATTCTTAGGATAGTACCTATGCATAATCCTAGAGGCACACTTGAAGTGCAATATTTTTGACACATAAACAAAGGTTAAGCTTACTAATTGAGCATTGCCATTAGGTAGAAGAGCCTTCTGTAGATAGTGTTGCGTGAAAAAGTCTTTCTAGAAAGAGGATATGATTACACCATTGAGAATTGTGTGGGTATGTTCTAGATTAATTCCAGTGTCCATCGGATAGGAAATAGGTCAAGCTTTCTACAAAAGGAGGAAAAATGACATCATGAGATGAGGCGTGACTCATGAAGTGGAAGAGTCATCTCAAAGTGAAAAAAGAAGGTATTGTTAGATATGATATAGCAACTCTTGTCTAATATTGGACAAGAAAGAAAGTTGCATCTATTATCAGAGTGCACAGCAAAAGAAGAGTACAAGAGCAATGGTGGAGTGTAGCACTCCATTCATATCCGAGTGGTCTTGAGTGGTCAAGTAGTGCTTCACAATACTTAAAATCAAACTAAGCCATGGATGGAAAGGAGTATTAGAAAGATGACATCAAAGAAATATTTCGAAATATTGAAATGTCAATCAATGATAATGGTGTTTCAATACCAGTGTGGTCAAGGAAATGGTAGTGGATAATTAGATTGTAGTGTTAATATTCAGCTAGAGTAGTGCATGTTACAACACTATGAATATTAAGAATTGTATCCTAAAAAGATGTTGGGATAGTATTTCTTTACATAAAGGAAGAAGTTGTGTGATGACAACACTAGTGGACCTAGTGGTTGGAAATGAAAAATGGCCAAGTAAGGTTTGGATAGCAGATGTAGAATAGGGGCCAATGGTGCACAGTTGAGCAGAATGGCAGTGCACATGGTAGCAAGGTTCTACAAGAATTCAAGGACAACCATCTACAATAACAACCAAATAATTTAATTAAAACTGAAATAGATATGCATTGGAGTGCATGATACATAGAATAAAGATAGAAAGCATGTCAATAAGATAGGCATGAAATATCAAATACTTGGTGCATATTGATGTGTGTTTGTGCATGTAGACATGCATGAACATTTTAGTGGCATGATTATAGACTAGGAGTAGTCTATGTTATATATATGATTATGAAGTTGCTAATGATGGATGTTGTGACAAGAAAGAGATAATTATTGCATGACTGCAAGTGTTGCTAATAATGTTCTTACGTATAGAAGGAAGCATAGAAAGTTGAAGTGTGGATTATAAGGCTTATAATAGAGGCTTGGGAACTTCTATTATTATCAGTTAGTTAGGTAGCATTAAATTTATTCAATGACAACTATGCAGGTATGTGTTTTATAATTTCTAAAGGAAATTCTAGTAAGAATTTCCTCAACCAAAGTTTATTTTATCACATTATTGTATTATTTGAATGCATTAATGGGAATAAGATACCACTATGTGTGGTAAAGGCTAGAGGCCTGTAATAACTATAAAATATTCTTGGATTTTGAATTCATATGTGTGATGTAATAGCATATTATGGATTTGTTGTTTATGAGTCAATGACTAAAGAAATAAAAGGTTATGACCGTATTATAGGAATGAATACCAGTAACGTTGGTTGTGTGTGAGGCCATGATGGGAATGGATGTGGAAAGGATATAATGCCATCCAAGTGCGTAATGGTTTTCCCCTACATAACTGAGGTTTAGACTGCAACCTTTTTGCCTACACTAAATAACACTAAGGTATGATGTTCCTAGTGTTGTGTATGGGTTGAAGAGGAAGGTATCCAGAGGATCAAATGGGTTGTGGGGAAGAGTTTGAATGAAGCATTAAGGCATGGTCCATACCTTCCAAATCACATGGTGAATACATGACATGAACATATGGTATTCCAGATTCAATACAATGATGTATTGTGTAGATGGGGCCATGATTATTGGAACAATGGTTTTACTTATTGGTAAAGTTGATTGCGTTATGAAAATCTTGGTGTGTTGATAATGCGTATATAGTGAATGATAGTTCCATTCTAGATAATCTGATTAATGGATTAATTCTATTTTTAATATGAATAATAGTTGGAAGACAGAATTTTTAGATTACTATAACTTTGAAAATCACTTCATGGACTAAATGCAAATATTGTGCATGAGATTTTAAAGTGTTTGGTTGCAAGAAAATTGAGAAAATCGTAGAAAGAATAGTCTTGGATATGGAAATAATGTAATCCCATAAGGAAGACTAGTATATACCTCTAAAAGAGCCAAACATGATGAAAAGTAATATCATGCATGGGATTTTTTATTTTCTTGTATAACCAGATTTGAGAAATTTATAATTGGAAATTGTTATGATATGCTAATGTTATGAACATAAAATATACATAAATAGATATTCATAACATAATAATAGTTAATAAATAATAATTATTAATAATGAAAGGTCATGTCTCAAAGGACATGACTATTGGTAAAGGGCACCCCTGCGTGGGTATATAAGCAGGCCCTCATTCTCAATTGTAATCATCTCATTATCTTCTATATCTTATTATTCATTTATTATTTACAGTCCTATATGGATTACTTTGTTATATTCCAAGTATTTTGGATAATTCTTGTGTGAG
>ML776779.1:976256-994079 GCA_009831015.1 Picea engelmannii
AAAGAACGAAGACAAAATCAACAACTTGGAACAATCAATCATCAAACAATTCCAATGAAAGTAGATTTGGGATGGATCACTCCCCAAAAGATGCAACACATTAGTTTGGGAATTCGAAAGTTATATCATCTTGTTTCATCAAGTGTCACAACTACAAACACAAAAGATTTGAGAAGACATCGTGTGCTAGAACAAAAGTTCAAAGGGAAACCTTCCAGTGCTTATGCTTTGAGGACACAGCATTTTTAAGGGGAAGGCAATGTTATGAACATAAAATATACATAAATAGATATTCATAACATAATAATAGTTAATAAATAATAATTATTAATAATGAAAGGTCATGTCTCAAAGGACATGACTATTGGTAAAGGGCACCCCTGCGTGGGTATATAAGCAGGCCCTCATTCTCAATTGTAATCATCTCATTATCTTCTATATCTTATTATTCATTTATTATTTACAGTCCTATATGGATTACTTTGTTATATTCCAAGTATTTTGGATAATTCTTGTGTGAGCGAACTTTGTTCGTCTCAGCTAACAATTTGTTTGGTTGCAAGAAAATTGAGAAAATTGCAGGAAGAATGGTATTGGATATATCAGTTGTGTAATTCATAAGGAAGATTGATATCTACTGCTACAAGAGCCAAACAATTATGAACAAAAAACTCTTTTTTGAGAATTTTGTTTTCCTGGATAATACAGATTGGAATTTTATAATTAAAAATGGTATGATGATGTCTCATATTAACTATATCCATATGATGCAAATAGAATTATTTCCATAGGTTGTTGATTTCTAGTGGAAATCTTGCATAATTTGGCATTTGTCTGCAAAAGAACACCCTGGCAAATGATGGATCACCTGAGGAACTATATATCAGTGAAAGGGATGTCTGAGCCTAGAGGGTATGAACAACATGAAAAACCAGGTTTTCAGACCTGAAGAGTGCACTTTTGTGTGAGTTTCACTACAACAAAAAGGGTGTTGTTGGTTATTTTACTAATATTTTCATAGCAGTGAGTCCCTTGAGTTCCCAGCAGAGATATTCCTAGCTACATGTGTTAGAGAGACCCAAACAAATGGCACATTCCTTGCGTTATCCCTGATAAATGGATGTTACATCCCTTGGGTGATCCCTAATAAATGAATGGTGCATTCATTGGGTTGGGTAGGTTAGGAGGAAGAGAGATGGTATTAAAATTGGGATAGTTGTAGGAGAATGTCAATAGCTTATGTATATGTTTTGGGGCTAGAGTGCCTATGTAATTTGTTTAGGCTAGAATTCTTGTGCAATTTTGGGCTAGAGATCCTATATGTTGATTATTGGCTAGAGAGCTAGAATTGTAAAATGAAATTACACTTGTAGAGTGTTGTGCAATGAGGAAAGTGAATGAATGTCCCTAGTTATTGTAATGTACCAATTTCTAATCCATGTGAATTATAATGTAACTATATAAATGTGAATTAGTCTAGTTAGTCAATGTTTTTGGGAAAAGATCCTGTATTGATTTAATGTGGCTACAACCAAGCAATGTAATATGTGAATTGTATTTCAATTTTTTAATAATAATAATGTGATGCCATCTGCTAAGGGGACATGAAAAATAGATGGGGGGTGAATTAATCCACAAAAGAAAGAAGTGTCTAGGATAATGGCCAAGACAGTTCAAAGGGCGAATTACCCATGTATATCAATTCAACCCATTTTCCTGAACTTGCCAATTGTATATGAACCTTTTGAGTTTTGATTGAGTGTTCCCAAAGCCAATCATTGAATACATGTAAGAGGGTGGGTGTGATTAGTCACATCCTTCTCATCGAGTGTTCCCAAAGACAATCATTGAATGCATGTAAGAGGGTGAGTGTGAGTGATCACATCCCATAGTTATTAGGCACATGGGGGTTGAGTAGAACTAGCTTGGGGAAGAGTGTGAGTCAAGAAAGGAAATCCACATGAGAGGAAAATTGTATGGGTTGGGATAACAAGTTTTGGTCAGTGAATTTTGTGAATGGGAAGAAAGGAAGAGAGAAAGAAAGAGAGCATGGAGATGGTGCAGCCGTGGAGGGAGAATTTTGAAGCATAACTCGAGCGTAATTAGAGTGAATTGGAGCAGGAAAACTGAAGAGTCAGGTTTTCAAGCCTAAAGAGTGAACTCATGTGTGAGATGCACTAAAACAACAAGTGTTGTAGTTTGTTTGTGGATAGTTTTCTTAGAAACAAGTTCCCTTGAGTTTTTAGCTGAGAGAATCTTAGCTACATGTGCCAAAGAGACCCTAATAAATGAATGACACATTCCTATGGTTATACCTGATAAATGGGTGGTACATCCCTTGGTTTAAACCTAATAAACAGATGGTACAACCCTTGGCTTATCCCTGATAAATGGATGGTACATCCCTTAGGTGATCCGTGGTAAACGAATGGTGCATTCGTTGGGTTGGGAAGGTCGGGAGGAAGAGAGTTGGTGGAAAATTTGGAATAGTTGTAGGAGAATATCAGTTGGATTATGAGATTTATGAGTTGTGAGTGGACTGTGAGAGACCACCCTCTTTTGTGAATTACTAGCCTCATCTCGGGGGTGACTGGTTTTTGATATTTGGAACAGTAAGTCTATGGTTGGCTTGTATTGAGTTATTTACATGTGTTATTGTTGTGCATGAACTCTACGTGAATGAGAATAAATTATATGTTGTTGTAATGAACAATTTAGTTGTAGTTCATGTTGATTATTAGCATTCTTTAGATGCATCTGTTTTATGGTTATAGACTGTAGCTAAATCTCTTATAAATTTGTATTTGTAAGTTACATGAAATCCACTAACAATAAAGGAATTACTTTATTTAGTAGAAGTTACATATTTATGTGTATTCCACACATAATGTTGCTTAAGGTATGTTACAAAAATGGTATAATAATGAGAGAGTTTTGAGTGGCATGGCCCAACTTAGATGATTAGGTATGTTCTTCTCAATTTTGTTAATTATTTTATTTCCTTGGCTATTTTCTTGCCCTAATTTCTATCATGTAGTATTAGAGTGTGTAGATGATTTTACATGCCTTAGATAACTTTTTTTCTTAAGAATTGATAATCTTGAGATCCATGGGAGCTTTTCAATGGAGGTGAAGTGTACTTAGAGTGTGCACCGAAGGAGTGAAAGACTAGCGCTTGAGAATAATACAAAGAGCCACGCTTTAACATAAAGGGTATGTAACCCTAAATGAAATATGGTCGGAATGTAATAATTAATTGATTTTCCTACTAACAATACTGGAGTCTTTTAAAAAAATGTTTCTATTGTTCTTTTTTTGTTAGCATTCAATATAAAGGGCTGTGCAGGTAATTGAACAATGGAATTAAAAATCCATATAGTAAGTTCCATTGGGAGGTGCTTTTCCATATTGATTTCTTACTTTAATAAGTGCCATTGAGATATTGACACTCGCCCATCCAAGAAAACAGATAAAATTGTTGTTATTGAGG
Organism: Picea engelmannii; assembly: GCA_009831015.1. Taxonomy (NCBI): domain Eukaryota; kingdom Viridiplantae; phylum Streptophyta; class Pinopsida; order Pinales; family Pinaceae; genus Picea; species Picea engelmannii. The sequence goes on from ML776779.1 coordinate 979,747, forward strand.
TTTTTAAGATTTATGAGAACGCCTACATAATAGAAGTCGGTGTACGATCCATACACAGTGACAATTTTCTCAAGGCAGAATCGTTGTGGTATTAAACCATTGTGACCTCCATTACCGACTTGGTACTTTTAATGAAATCTGGCGACCTTGGTTCTTATTTTTTTATGTGCAAGAATCCGACACTATTGATTTCTTGACCGCAGCCTCAAATCTGAAGTAGTAAAGAGAAGTGAAACCCTCATGACCTGCACAAAAGCATGGTGAATATATTAAGAGATGTACTTATGCTGAGGGATTATAATGATAGTGTGGATATTGTTTAGGGTTGTATGTCCTCTGACTGGATGGTACAAGTTTTCGCTTGTAATATTCTCTTTTCTTTAGCAACGAGCAGTATAGGTGTGCATTTTTTTTTGTGTGTCAATCGACTGCGCTACTCAGAAGGCAGTGTGTTCGTGAATTTGATGTTGACGAGAAAAAAAAAAGAGGTTTAATCTGTGTGACAAAAACTGAACTATCAGATGGGCGGTAAAAATTGTTGGCAGACACTCTAAGATCTTAACGTTAACAGTTATGGCCTCCATTAATTCGATCTATACGTGAAGTGAAATATTTCTCTCTAAGTGCAACAACCATAAATCCTTGACCTGTGGTGATTGTTTACCTTGGATATATGGTTCTTTATTTGTTCATTATGTATTTGTTGTTCTCGCAGATAGGTTATTGATTGAATATTTCCAATCCAACTTATTGCTCGCAACAATTCGACATGAAAAGAAGTTGACCTGCCCTCAATCCTCGAAGGGTGACCTGGTAATTGTTGTTTGATAGAAGTTTAATGTTGTTTGATTTCAAACTCTCGACCTGACAAGTTATCCAATATTAAACCTGATATTTACTCTTTGAAAGAAGGATGCATTTGGATTTGTTTTGTAGTCCAGAAAACAAATGAAACCCTTATGCAAATGAAAGAAGGCGACCTCTGGAGTGAGGATTTCTAGACATTATAATTTTGCTCATGTCTGTGGAAGACATGGGACATTGCTATCAATTGTGAAGTGGATGAAACCAGAGTGGAGAGGAAACAATAAAGTGGAGAAAAGGATAATCGACCTCGATATGCAAGCTGGTGAGTAATTAATGTTATATTTAAATCGATTCTAAAATATGTGAAATAAAACTCTTCAAAAGAATCAAAATTTAGATGCCAAAATGGATCATACCTCCCGCCATTGATGCTGCTTGAGTTTGACTAATTGCTACAGAAGTTTTCCCAGTGACACACTAATTTTGCTTTCCTTTTGCTTTCCGTATGGCACTTCCAAGCTCTGCTCACTCTGATTGATGGTGTAAGACTGAAGGAAATTGATTGAATGAATTAAGCAAGCTTGGGGACCAAAACGAAGTCTTTATAGCCAAGCTTCCATAATGCTTTTGTTGGCTAACTGTTAACTATTCCACATATCTAGGTAGAGAACCGTATGGAGTAATGGACCATTCCAGAAGCTCCCAAATGAGAAAACGGTTCCAGTTGGTTTCCAAACGAGCTGTGGCAGTTGAGTAACAGTTCGGGTTGGTTTCCGAACGAACTGTCGGTGGTTCGAATAGGGTTACGGTTGGTCGAATGAGCTGACGGCAGACAGTTCCGATTGGTTGGTTTCCGAATGAGCTTTGGCATTCAAAACAGTTACGGGAGCTTACATTCTCCCACTTGGTCCATACTTCCAATCTTAATGTCTCATCTTAAAACCTATTGATAATCTGTATTAAGTAATAGATACATGAATCATGGCGATAAGTCCTCTTATGACGAGTATTATCTTCCATGTATTACTATGTATTTATTTATTTTATAATTTATGTGGCAATAATTTCTTAATGAATAAACCTTATGTTTATTCTTGGTCCTACACAGATGAATTCTCTCAAATCAAATTAAGGTGCACATAAATATGAGGAAAACATCACAATAATTAAGAATTTCATTAAAATAGCATTGTCCATACAATGAGAAACTACATAATGGAACCAAGTCCCATATTCATTACATGTTCCTTGAATTTAAACGGTGGCATGCCCTTAGTCATAGGATCAATGATCATTAATTCAGTGCTGACGTGCTCAATGACCACTTTCTTTTCTTTAACGCGTTCCCTTATGGCTAAATATTTAATGTCGATGTGTTTATTTCTACTCCCACTTTTGTTGTTTTTAGCCATAAAAATAGCAGCTGAATTGTCATAATACATTCTCAATGGCTTGGAGATAGAATCCATAATTCTAAACCCAGAAATGAAACTCTTAAGCCATACACCATGTAAAGTAGCCTCAAAACAGGGGATGAACTCGGCTTCCATAGTGGAAGTGGCAATCAAGGTATTCTTGGCACTCCTCCATGATACAGCTCCACCGACCATCATAAAAATGTATCCCGATGTTGATTTGCGTGAATCAACACATCCAGCAAAGTCAGAATGTGAGTAGCCAATTACTTCCAAATTGTCCATCCGTCTATACATAAGCATGTAGTTTTTGGTTCCTTGAAGGTACCTCATTACTTTCTTTGTAGCTCTCCAGTGGTCTATACCTAGATTACTCTGATATCGTCCCAACATTCCCACAACAAATGCAATGTCAGGTCTTGTGTAGACCTGAGCATACATTAGGCTTCCGACAGCAGAAGCATATGGAATGTTCTTCATTTGTTCCCTTTCAAAATCGTTCTTCGGGCATTGGTTCAAATTGAACCTATCACCCTTCACAATGGGAGCTATACTTGGTGAACAATCCTTCATYCGAAATCTCTCTAAAATTTTATTAATATAGGTTTCCTGAGMSAGACCCAAGATGCCTCRAAATCTGTCTMTATGGATCTTAATGCCAATGRCATAAGATGCCTCACCCATATCCTTCATATCRAAAWTTTTAGAGAGGAATTGTTTCACCTCATACAACAAACCCTTATCATTGGTTGCTAGCAAAATGTCATCCACATATAAAACAAGAAAACAAATTTTACTCCCACTAACTTTCAGGTATATACATTGATCCATAATGTTTTCTACAAAACTGAAAGAAGAAATTACATTGTGGAATTTCAAATACCATTGGCAGGATGCTTGTTTTAAACTGTATAAGGATTTCTTGAGTTTGCAAACCAATTGCTCACCATCACTAGAGGGGAATCCTTCAGGTTGTTTCATGTAAACCTCCTCCTCTAGATCTCCATTGAGAAATGTCATTTTCAAATCCATTTGTTGCAACTCCAAGTCGAAATGGGCTACTACTACCATAATTACATGCAAGGAATCTTTCTTAGATACAAGAGAGAAAGTCTCTGTGTAGTCGATTCCTTCTTTTTGAGTGAATCCTTTAGCAACAAGTATTTCCTTGTATCTCTCAATGTTGCCCAATGAGCCTTTCTTTGTCTTAAAGACCCATTTACATCCAATGGCTTTTGCACCATTAGGCAACTCAACAAGATCCCAAAATTCGTTATTCTTTATAGAATTCATCTCTTCCTTCATGGCATTGTACCATAATTCTAATTCTTTGCAACTCATGGTTTGTGAAAAGGACTCGGGATCATTTTCGGCTCCAATGTTATAGTCAGATTCTTGCAGATACACAACATAATCATCAGGAATTGCTAATCTCTTTGGTCTAGTAGATCTTCTTAATGTTGTACCACCATCTTCCTGAGAAGTATGTGGTTCAACTCGTTGTTCAAAAGTTCTTGGAAACTCTTGAACTACTTGATCCACTGGAATGTCATCAACAGCTTGTGGAACTTCAACAATTGGTTGTTCGACACCAGTTTGTGCTTGAAGGGTGCTGTGAACAATAACCAATCTATCACTTGGGGTAGAAGGTTGAGATTCTGAATGATCCTTCTCGGAAACTATGTTCCTGGTTTGATCGCTCCCACTGTTCAAGTCATTTTCAAGAAACTTTGCATTTCTTGATTCCACAATCCTAGTGCTCTGAGATGGACAATAAAATCTGTAAACTTTAGACCTTTCATCATATCCAATGAAATACCCACTAATGGTCCTTGGGTCCAGCTTCTTCTCTTGTGCATTATAGATTCTCACTTCAGACGGGCATCCCCAAACGCGCATATGTCGCAAACTTGGTTTCCAACCTTTCCATAATTCAAATGGATTTTTAGGAATAGCCTTGGCTGGAACTCGGTTTAATATATACACTGTCATCTTAAGTGCTTCAATCCACAAGGATTTAGGAATATTGGAGCTGTTAAGCATACTCCACACCATGTGCAATAATGTTCGGTTTCTTCTTTCTGCTACACCATTCTGGTCGGGTGAACCAGGCATGGTGTATTGGGAAACAATTCCATGCTCTTGAAGAAATTTTGTGAATGGCCCAGGTGCTTTTCCATCTTCTGTGTATCTACCATAATATTCTCCACCTCTATCTGATCTCACGATCTTAATTTGCTTATCGCATTGTTTCTCTACTTCAGACTTAAAGATTTTAAAGGCATCTAATGCTTCGTTCTTATTATGAAGCATGTAGAGATACATATATCGTGAGTAATCATCTATAAAAGAGATGAAGTATCTCTGACCATGTGAGTCCATGTCTGGACTACATATATTATTATGTATGATCTCTAATATGCCCGAACTCCTATTGGAACCTTTGTTTGACTTGTTGGTCTTCTTTCCTTTTATGCAATCCACACAAGTCTCAAAATTAGTAAAATCCAGAGTATTAAGTACTCCTTCATTTGCCAATCTTTTAATTCTTTCTATGGAGATATGGCCTAGTCTCCGGTGCCATAATTTAGAGGAATCATCATTAATAACACATCTTTTAGTGCCAGTGTTAACATGCATTGAATCATAAATGACATTGTTTTGTAAATTAATGCAATAAAGACCATCAGACAAAATACCATTCCCAACACAATCAGATTTATAAAATAAACTGAAATATATTTCTGAAAATTTGAAGGAATATCCAAAAGATACAAGCCTTGAAACTGAAATCAAGTTTCTAGAAAAATTTGGAACATAAAAGGTCTTTTCTAATTCTAAAACAAAACCACTACTTAAAGTTAAATAGCATGTTCCTATAGCTTCCACATGCGAGCCCATCTTGTTTCCTGATAAGATGCTTTGCTCACTTCCCACTGGCTTCCTTAGGATTTGCAAACCCTGCAAGGAATTCGAAATGTGAATTATGGATCCAGAATCAATCCACCAAGGTGTTAATATTGACATTGACCATATTAGATTCATAACAATCAAACGAGATTGTATTACCTTTGTCCGCAAGCCATTTCTGAAATTTGGTGCATTCCTTTTTCATGTGTCCCTTCTTTTTACAGAAGAAACACTTGGAATTATTCTTAATATCAGCTTGGGGAGGTACTTTACCTTTCCCTTTCTTATTGGCTTGAGATTTTCCCTTTCCATGCATTGCTAGCATTGCACTTTCTCCCAGTTCCATCACTAGTCACTCTTCCTATTGAACACACATGGTCATGAGTTCATTAATTGACCATTTATCCTTATGTTTGTTGTAAGAGATTTTGAAGGGTCCGTATTGGTGCAGAAGGGTGTTCAGGATGTAGTGCACCAGGAAAGACTCTGATATTTCAACCTCGAGTTTCTTTAGTTGAGCCACAGTGTCCCTCATTTGCATGATGTGCTCCTGCACACCTTTCACACTGGTGAGCCTTAGGGATGAGAACTTCATGATTAGGGTGCTTTCTAGTGCCTTGTCTGAAGTGACAAATTGATCATCAATGGCTTTCAGCAAGTCTTGGACCTTTTCATGTTGATCAACAGAACCACGAATACCAGCTGAAATTTTAGTCTTAATGAACATCATCCTCAGGTGATTAGATCGCTCCCATCGCTCATAAAGTGTGATGTTTGTTGTAGTGTTGGCATTAGTGAGTGCTGGTGATTCAACTTTCCTAATAGCATAATCTATGTCCATCCACCCCAAATGGAGAACTCTCTCCTTCTAGACCTTATAGTTATCTCCCTTAAGTTCAGGGATATCACAACGAATTTCAGAGAAATTTGCAGGTTGTACAACTGCATAAAATTAAAGATTACATGCTTATGTTAAAATTGAGGCCAGCAAAAAATAAAATAAAATTTCATGCTTTACCAATGTAAATTCATGCTTAAATTTGAATCTAATGACATAAAAATTGCYTGTGGGCTAAATTTYCAATTCAARCAGATTCAATTATTCTATCATAGATTTGAACTTTATGATAAAACTATTAATTCATAATTCHTGTGGGTAAGTTATGAATAATTTAATATKTTATCCTAATTAATTATATAAATATAATAAAAATTCCTGTGGGATAAAATTTATTATATTTAGTATAATTAATTACAATTTATGTCTAAATATTCCTTATGTGATCCTAATCAATCATAATATATAATATTATTTAATTAGAGATGCTATGGCTATTCTCTAATCAATTAAAAATTATATGGATCACTAGACATTATTTCTTTTATGCATAAAATGAGAATAATTATAAGTTGCATAAATAAAACTACAATATTCATGCATAACATTCAACGATGTATACTCATTCAAAATAACATGTTTTTAATTAGAGGTTAAGAAAGAAATTATTTTAATGACCATAAAAGATCACCCAGATTGCATTTCTAACTTTTTTGTGACTCAGAAGCAAAGTGTACAGATGCTATTCTCCTTAGGGAAAAACGTATAGTAAAATAACCTAAAGACACACAACAATGCAATGAAACCTCTCTGTATAGAGCACATCAATTTCATTTAAAAAACGTACAACCAAATTATAAAAGAAAGACTCACATAAATGTATGGTTCTTCCATCTTAATATGGATAGACATACAACAATAGGCATTAAAATGTGTAGAGAAAATGCAAGGAAAACCCAATAGGGACGCACCGAGACAGAATAAACTTGTCTTTCTCCAAAACACCAAGGCAGAGATAAAATCTGCTCTGATACCAAATGTTAGATTTAAATCGATTCTAAAATATGCAAAATAAAACTCTTCGAAAGAATCGAAATTTAGATGCCAAAATGGATCATACCTCCGGCCATTGATGATGCTTGAGTTTGACTAATTGCTGCAGAAGTTTTCCCATTTCCACACTAATTTTTCTTTCCTTTTTCTTTCCGTATGGCACTTCCAAGCTCTGCTCACTCTGTTTGATGGTGTAAGACTAAAGGAAATTGATTGAATGAATTAAGCAAGCTTGGGGACCAAAACGAAGTCTTTATAGCCAAGCTTCCATTAAGCTTCTGTTGGCTAACTGTTAACTGTTACACATATCTAGGTAGAGAACCGTATGGAGTAATGGACCATTCCAGAAGCTCCCAAATGAGAAAACGGTTCCAGTTGGTTTCCAAATGAGCTGTGGCAGTTGAGTAACAGTTCGGGTTGGTTTCCGAATGAACTATCGGTGGTTCGAATAGGGTTCCGATTGGTCGAATGAGCTGACGACAGACGGTTCCGGTTGGTTGGTTTTCGAATGAGCTCCGACAATTCAAAACAGTTATGGGAGCTTACAATTAAATCGTGAATGACTTCATTTTCTATTGGATTTCTTGAAATTTCGACTCATCCTCGGATATTCTCAAGGCTATCAGTAAGAAATCTTTAAAAAAAAACATCCATGAATATCAATTGCTTTTTGAAAGAAGCGACTTGGTACCCCAATTATCCAGAAAATCATAATAAGATAAGAAACAAACAGTTTTTGGGTGAAGAAATCGGTAGTGTGCACATGTCATAAATTCAATGAATGAATATCTTGGAACCCAAGTTTTATTATCAATTCATTAGTCTTTTCTTGACCATGCAAAAATAAAATTGCTTTGCATTTTTAATAAATTGCTTGGAATTTAATATTTGGAGAAAGAAGATTTTGAAGAAAGTGTTATCCAAGAATATATGTAATTGAGATAAAAGAGGTTATCAAATCTTTTATAAGGTTTTTTTTAAGGAGTTATAATGGAGATTGTCATAGATCTCATTTTTCATAGGTCTTATAAGGGCATTATCTTGTAAAGGAGTCATAAGGATTTTATTATTTTCATTGTTTGTAAAATTGTACTAGGGTTATAAAGAGTTTTTTGAAAGTTATAAAGGGTACATATTTAATAAATTGATTTTTTTTTGTCTAAGTCAAATTTTTTTGTTTAAGTCATGGACGTGCCTGAAATGGAATAAGGGGGTTTATGGATATTTATGTGTTCCCCTTAGTCATTATTGGTGTTTTTAGTCTTGGAGATTTTATTTCATTTTTTGTCACTCATGCAATGACGACAATAAAATGGATTCAGTCATGCAAAACACACTACAAAAAAAAAATATGCAAAGCACTCTAATCATTGAAGGAAAATTCCAATTGGCACACATAACAAAGATAATTTTTGGTATCCACATACAACAATTCTCTTGCATTTTTAATAAGTCTATTGACTTCTTTGTTGAAGTAATTTTTTAAAAGTTGTAAGCAAGCTTTTTCGACTCATGTTTTTGTATAACCCACCTGAAAGGGAATAAGAGGGTTCTCAAAGAATCCACCTTCATAGTTTTTAAGATGTTCTATAAAGAGGTCTTCACAGTTTTTAAGTCTTACAACTCTTGCATATTGTGTGCACTTCATGATGGTGAGGATTGAAGAAATATTTACAATGTTGCACACATTACTCAAATCAATTCTGAAATCTTAAATTGCAATAAACAAGTGTACTCTTACTACAATGCCTTCCTGCTTAAACGTAATGCACAAGAAGATTGATATGTTCAAACTTCAAAAGAAATTGTTATCTAATGAATTAGTTCTCTTTCGACACTGACAATGTGATTTCATACTACTTTAGGGTAATCCATTGTTTGGATTACATATTGAAAAACAACACAACATTAAGGATGAAAATGACTTCAATGAAGACACTCAGTTGACTGATGATGACACTTGTAAATATGAATATGAGTTGGAAGTCCCTATGACAGAAACATTGTGGATAAATGTGAGGAAGAAATTAGAATTATTCAGTTGTGGGAAGAATTACACTTTAAACATAAATGATATGGCTTAGGATACAACAAGGTTTATGATAACATTTTTATTCCTAATTATTGCAAACATGTTTTCTTTGTAAGTGGAGGTTTTTTGAATGATAATCAGAAGATAGAGCTTGAGGATATTGATAGGGAATAGGTACAGGGTATTGTTGACGATGATGATGTTGCTACAAGTATTGCATATTTGTATGGTCATGATAATCAATCAGATAATGAACCCATACAGTGCAAACATTGTCATCAGTTTGGCCATGATGAGTCGAAGTGTTTTGATCTTCACCCATGCATTTTTTCTGGGAAGACCAATCACCTCTCAGTGAGGTGTCAAAAGAACAAGAAAATTCAGTGGAAACAGGTAAGTTTTGAATGGTTAGGGACTTTTCATTGGAGTTTGGAAGCTAATTTATTGGAAAACTCTTATCAACGGGTTCATACATAGGTACAACCATACTTGATTGGAAACATTTCTACAATTGACAAACATGAATGATTTTCAGGATTGGATGATACAGGGCATGATCAGGGCCCACTTGATGTAATCTTCTAAGTTGAATATCGAGTCTCTAGACTCTGCTTGAATATGGTTTGATTACCCTTTTCCACTTTCAAGGGGGGTATATTTCATTATCTATAATTCTCACTTTTTCAGTCCACAAGGGGTAAATATTGATATGTCATACTTCAAGTTTTGAAGTCTAACTTACAGGATTGTAGTTTATGATGATTGATTATGGATTCAGGATAGCAGATGAATTTATGATTTTGGGATGATGGATGATCTAGGATTGGACATGACGTTTATTTCCTTACTGGATGATGGATTTGATGACTTGGATTTTGATTGGTCAGTTTGACCTTCGGAATTTTTTTGCATTGAGACAGTTCAACACTTGGCATTTTGGATTTTGATGGATATTGGATAGATAGATGACTTTCCACGTTTTGGCATTTTATGGATTGCATTTGATGGATTGATCGACATGTTTGATGGTCATTTGGGTTTAGGATTTGGAATAGTACCGGGATTTTACCTAGTTTACTACTCAGAGGTTTTTTGGCTACAAGATTTTCATATACAGGTTTTGGATGTTGTTCAACACTTTTTTTTTTGTTAGCAGGTTTTTTGACATTTTTTTTATGTGTTGATATGTGAGATATTCATAGTCTTCATAATTCTCATGGATGGTATTTTGACCTTGCAGAGGGCATTCGATTCTTCTACTTGTTTCTCTTGGCACAATGGATTGCTAGGTTTTTTCAAGATATGGGATGTGTTACACTTCCAATTAATTATCTTCTCATCATGATTTTCTCTAGTTGGTTTGGGTTGACTTCAGTGACCACTTGGAGGATATCTAGCTCATTTGATGCACAATGAGTTTTCCATATTTAGTTTTTCAGCATCCACATTTGGCTGGTTTTTCAAGTAGATCTTCATGGACACCCATGATATTTCAAACCATGAGTTATAAATTGAAGAATTGGATATGTTATCAGTGTTTGCACTAGTATTTGTTGATGAGTTGATACATTTGTATGGACTTAAGATTAAAGGGGCTTTTTTTATAAATAATCCTAAGTCCTAACTAGACCTTAACAAATGGTTAGTTATGATATGGTTGTGGGGTCCTTACATTGATTTTTATTATTAATGTACTATTGATGTACATAAATAACTACAAAATTGAGAAGACAAAAAGAAGGGCGGAAAAGGCACCAAGCCAAGTCAAATAATATGTACATCAATAGTACATTAATAGTACAACTCAATGTAATGACCCCACAACCGTATCATAACTAACCATTTGGTAAGGTCTAGTTAGGACTTAGGATTATTTCTAACACGACTATATCAGGGTCAATCATCAATAATATGCTTATTTAGAGTATGAATAGGAAGTTCATTTTGTTGTTACAATGGTGTTTAATTTCTGGAGTATGCACACCATATGTGTAATGTGAGATCCATTGTATATTTTTGGAGGGTAGATGCTTATTTGTCCAAATTTTAATTACTATAGGTTTGATCTAACAAATTTTATCCCAATAATGTTGGATAGGACATTGAACTTGGTACCATAATCACCATGAATTCTTGAATGACTACAATTTCCACAATAGATATGGGAATATTTCCCAAAGTTCTTATTCAAGGATGATTCTTTTTTTTACCATACTTTGTAAGATCTAACCTAGAGGCATCAAGGATTTTCCCATACACCCACACACTTAACCTAACATGAACCCATGAACCTAGCCTTAAAATGATTCTTATAAGTCAAACACCCTAACCCTTGAACCTTGACCTTTAAACTCTAAATATTAAACCCTAACCTTAATCCCTAAATTTAATGCAAATGGGACTCAAAAGGGTGCCAAGTAGATACTAACATGATACAAAATGGTTTCCAAGTTGATGCCAAAAAGACACAAAAAAGGAAAGCAAGGCTCAAAAAGGTGAATAGAGTGCACTATGAAGAAGCTAAAAGGATGCAAGTTGGATGTAAAATAGACTCCAAGTTATTTCTAATAAATATGCAAGTTGGGTGTAAAATAGCCACCAAGTTATTTCTAAAACGTATGCAAGTTGGATGCAAAAAAAAACACAATATGATGCAACTTGGACACATTATCAATTCAAATGAGACTCTAAATAGGAACAAAATGATAGAATGCAACATAAAAGTGGACACAAAAGGTTGTACATGTAAAAACAACAAAAATCGGATTTTGTGTAGATGAAAAATACGAAAAAAAACCAATGCAAAACTATATGCTTCAAGGAACAAAAATGAACAACAACAAGATGCAAATAGGATGCAATGAAATGCAATATGAAAAAAAAAAGAGATAAGAAAATTATGCAAGAGTGGATGCAATTAAAAGACACTAGAGCATTTTCCAACTTGCATAAAATAGGAAACAAAAAAGACACTTCAATGTTGTATTTTAGGAATTGCCCCACCATTAGTGCACCTTCATGGTGATGACGATTAACCATTGATTATTTTCTTGGAAATCTCACTCTTATAGTGATGAGATATGACAATTGGGTTATGCAAATACTTCCTTGTTATTGAAATATGATCACCATGTGACATATTTACTCTTAGAGGATTATGACACTACTACTCTCATGGTTTAAGAAGGTGAACCGAGGTTAGGTGCTATTAAACCCCATTTAACATTAATATGGGGTGTTGAAATATTGATTTTAGATGAGCATAAAGCTTAAATTGCATATCTAAGATATAAACTACTTATATCTAATCTAATGTTGAGATTGGAACAACAACTCATGTTTGAACAAAAGGCCTATAAAAAGGGAGGAAAACCCTAATATTCAATTGCGCACTTCACTTGATCACAAGACTATAGTTGTAAAGAAAAAAAAGCACCCTGAGCCTTTTGTAACGAAACAAAAGAGAAGATAAAATATTTGATAGTGGTTGTTTGTGCTAAGGGTTTCCACTACAAATATGTGTTGTGTTCATTTGTTTGTTTCTTAATTTTACGCTATGCATTTGATTTATTATAGTTGTATAACACACATTGGTTGAGTATTCATAATGTACTTACAATTATGGAATATTCAACTTTATGTTTCATATAGTTTGATTATAAATGGATTTTAAAACTCACATTGGTTGAGTATTCATAATGTACTTACAATCCTACAATATTCAACTTTATTTTTCATATAGTTTAAATGTGATTATAAATGGATTTCATATAGAACCTGGGTGGGGAGGATAACACTCCATCCCACAACCACTCAAGCTCGGCCCAAATGAAAAATGAATTACATACCAACAAACATCAACCAAATCCCTTTATCCTTGACAATAATGTACAAAAATATATCTACCATAGAATGTGCACAATTAAAATGACCTTTCCTATAATGGCATAAATAGCTTAGGTGAAAAAATCATTTTATTTGGTATAAATTGACTCCTTGGGTATGTAAACATGCAAATAAGAATAAAATAGATATACACATTTTCCACACACACACTTTAAGGTGAGGGAGACACCAAATCGAACTATGAATATTCTTTGCTACTAATGTTTAATTTGAATTTATGATCTTCAACGAGAAAACACATATTTGTAACCATTAGATCTATTTGTGTATTTTTTCACTACTCACACACTCACTAACTCATTCACTCTTATTTTTACAAGTTGCATACATTTTTATCATGTAACATCCCCGACTTTATTCCCCATAAATTGTAATGTAATTATATACATATGAATTAGGTTGGTGAGACAACATGATTGGGGCAAAGAGCTCATATTGTTTAATATGGTTGGGGGCTAAATTCTATATTATGAACATTGAATTAATTAATAAAATGTAGCAATCAATGGATGCAACACAAAAGGGATGAAAATGATGGGGGGCTATGATTCCACAAGAGAGAGGGGTCCAAGGGGGAATTATTCATGGGTATTAATCCAATCCACATTCCTAAATGATTATCATTGTGTAATCCTTTTATTTTGTTGTTGAGTGTCCCAAGGCCAATCATTAAACTCATGTAAGAGGGTGGGTGTGAGTGGTCACATCCCATATGTGACATCCCTGGCCCTCCAAAGGTGGGGCAATGCTACCGAAACAACCTTAACTTCGCCCTTTAAAGCTGAGATACCTGTTATCCCCGATATCTAGGGATAACTAGGAGATCATGTCTCGAGGCCCACATGGTCCCAGACATGGAGTACCGAGAGCAGGAGCAACTTGAGCGTGGTCCTGGAGGACCCATCTTCTTCTTCTCAGCCAGACTTGTCCTGCCAGCAGTACCAGCCTCCATCACTACCAGCCTGGGCTTGCATCGGAAAGGCTCTTGCTCCATGAGGTAATTGGTCCGGGGTATCATGGTATGTGTCATATTTGATCATTATAACCTTCTTACGTATGCATTAGATCTCTTTCACTTTGGATGACTGCTTGGATCTTACACTAATCCACTTGACCACTATTGGGGTGATTGATGGGGTGGCTTAGCAAGTTGGTATTCATGGGTTTTGGTTAGCCACCAAAGAGGGTTTGTAGAACCATCGTCCGCTCCCTTCATAGTATCACCTTTACATCTTAAAACCCGCTCATCTTTCCCGCTCCCCTGGTCCGGCCATTAGGAGGACCATCTGGGTACATCTTGTCTTGTGGGAAGAAGGGGATAAAGGCCCAGGAGGTAAAAGCAGCTGGTAAAAGATAAAAGCCATAGGAAAAC
>ML776779.1:996008-1018776 GCA_009831015.1 Picea engelmannii
ACGTCATATATTGCAGCAAAAGTAGTATAGGTGACGCAGCATATATATGTATATGAGCTGATTTGACATTGCATTAGTGATATGATACATGGTTTAATTGCACACATTGAATGCTTTGTCTCTTTATGCATTTATTGGTAAAATGATATAAATCTTTGATAGGCTATCATTGACTTCGTCAATAATAGCATCGATCTTATGCTCATATATATGTTTAAGAGATAGTCTTTAAATATTTATGAAGTACTAACCCACTGCAAGCACATTCTAGCTTTCTTTGTTTTGTCTCGCAAACAGGTGCATCATCAGTGGAATTCATTCTTTGACTATCTCTTCTTGGGCAGCAATCTGTGAAAGGGTTTCTCCTTGACTTGGCCTTTACCCTTTAGCCTTTCATCAAACCAGATTTCCTTAGGGACGTCTCCCTTGGACTTTCCCTCCTAAATAGAAAGAGCCCCCCATCGAGGTGACAGTGGGTGGGGAAGCTCCTGTTACGCCGGTTTCAAGCCCTGACTCAAGCCCTTGGACCTATCCTACAAACCGTGCGATAACAATACCAAACTGTAACAACCCTCAGGCTGTCAACCCATGCCAGGAGTAATGCTACTGCAAAATAACACTTATGTAATATGCATTTAAATGAAGATAAATGACTTAACACAGAGTAAGTACATAATTAATGCTAACATGCATCATCAAGGACATTAAAAATAATTCATATGCACCACAGAATACATGATAACATATAAGCATCACATGCATGCATAATATATAATTAAGCACAAGCTGATACTTATCTTTTGGAATCATGGTAACACCACCAACTATGTGCATACCTTCCATGAACCTCCCAGACTTAGACCACGCTACTCATCACGCTCAGCAGTGGGTCACCCCCGAGCTGGGACTAATCTCCACCCAAGGCAAGGGAATCCTAGACTAGGTTGAGGTTACAGGGAAAACTGCACAGAGTAACGGGAAGGATTATCTCCAAGAGCCTTCTTACACCCACTACTCACGGACTCTCATTCCCCACATGCCCGTTCCACCCAGGAGTATACACCTTCACAAGCACAGTCCATCGTTTCTTCACCTCCCTCTTTGGGTCTCGGCAATAGGCTGGATCAAGAACTCTCAGAGCTCCGTAGCTGGTGCTAGACTCTCTCTCTAGGAGGAACCACTTCCCAGCAGACACTCTCACCTGGAAAGAGGTGCTCACAGACCTAACAACCTACTTCTTCAACCACGAGCCTGACAACCCAGTTCTTTAGCCCCTTTCGACTCAATTCCCGCATGGTGAGGATAACCACAACACAATCCCACTCAAGAAAATAGAAAGCAACAACCCACAGATAGTTTGGGTATGGATTCGGCTCTACAATGGGGGATAGACTGGGTTCACAAAATCACAGGTCGGCTTTCCCCTCCCAACCAGTTCTCTCAACAATGTATAGGTATTCCAAGGACAGACACAGACCAAAACAAAATGGGATCAGATGGAGGATGTTTCATTTTTTTAGGAAGACATCTCGGTTTTCTAGTTTTCGAAGCTGCGTGAGGGTAACCCAAATCAGATGCAAATGATGACAGAATGAGTAGCAAACCCCCTCCATGGTTGAATTATGTAGCTTTTAATTGCATGTTCGTGGGCTGACACATGTCACCCAGGAAGTTGCATGCGCTCCATCAACATGTGTTCCTCTCCAAGAACTTAGGACAACACTCAAAATTGTCCACCTTAGCTTTTTGGAAATAATAATAATAAATTAGTATCCCTTTTTAGAGGTAATCCCCCTAGCTTATCCCCTAGGCCCAACACTTAGCCTTTCTTTCCACCTTTCAAGCCCCATTCCCTTACCCACTCAGTGAAATCTTAGTCCCCCATCACTCTTTCTTCGTGGTCTGTTTGCACACAGTGATGTTCATATTTTTATTAATGTTATGCATAATTACATATACAAAAGCAGGCTCTTGGCCTTAACACTTAGGCTCTCCGGCCTAATAAACTCATAAGCCTTACCAGCTTATCAATACTCGGCTCACCAGCCTACAAAACATGATTTACAATTCATAAACATGATTACAACAAGGCTCGTCCTTAGGGATATTACAATCCCCTCCCCTTGTTTTTGCACTGTCCTCAGTGCAACTTTCACACAATATCAACAACATTTCCAAAATCTTCAAAAATATGTGGATATTCTGCCCGCATAGCATCCTCATGCTCCCATGTTGCATCCTCAGGACCGTACCAGGTCCACTGGACCTTTACAAGTCCTATGGCTCGATTCCGGAGCTGTTTTCTTTTCCTGTCCAATATGCGCACAGGATGCACTTGCAGGACCCCTTCTTGTTCCACCTACATCACATTCCAATCAATCACATGATTAGGATCAGGTATATATTTCTTAAGCAATGAAACATGAAACACATTATGTATAATCATGGATACAGGTAATGCAATCATATATGAAACTAGTGTTGATTAAGGTTGGTTGTCACTGATGTCAACCCTTGAAGAAATCCCCGTAGCACAAAGTTTTGGGTAATGGACCCAATATTGTTTGATGTAAATATGACTCATTATTATTTTGTGGAGTAAGAGAACCCATGCTTAATTGTGGAATAATGAGATGAAGGAAAGTGAATTTGTCAAGTAAAATATCCTAGATGGATAGTGCTTGTCATGTCATTTCTGGTGGTATGTGGAACAACACATAATTCCTCACGGTTAGAGAGTTATGGCCATGAGAAGTTGGAGATCCCGGGTTTGGGTAATGGACCCAAGTTTTTTTGATGGGTAACAGTATGAGTTATGATATATTTTCAGATAATACTATTCTATATGGATATAACATGTCATGCCATTTCTAGTGGTATGTAGAATGTCACATAAATCCTCACGGTTTGAGAGTTATGGCCTTACGAAGTTGGAGGACCCTCATATGTCATCTAGAAGCCCCAAAAGGTCAAAGTACTCAAAGTGGTTTAAGAGATTTTTAAAAGGTAAATAATAAAGTGAAGTGATGAGTGTATTATAATTCAAAGTGACTACAAAATAAATTATTTCAATATTAAATTTAATGGAGAAATTAGAAGTGGACCCAACCCTAAAATAAGGAAAGTGGGCTAATTGACCTAGAAGATGTTTTTAAGGAAGCTACTTGGAGAGTATAAATAAGAGGCAAGGCTCTCTCATTTGAATCAAACTTAAGCATATTGAATATCTATAGGTTTCTGAGGTAAAAAAATGATATCTAAGCCGAAATTATGAGGAAAGTGAAGAAAGGAAGGCTGAAATGCAAGGAAGGATAAATTCTTTTGATGGTGCTTTCTAAGGTATGTTATTTACAGGTCAACTCACCATTTTTGCTATAATTTTTTTTCTGTAATGATTCAGATCCTAAAATTGCTACACAAGTGAGAAAACATATCCAATTATCTTTGGTAAAATATTTATCTTGTGGGTCGTTGTATTTTTGGAGTTACACTACGTGGAAAATAGGGTTTGTGGCCAGTCCTGAAACTAGTCAAAATTAGGTGTTTTGGGTAAAAACGTCATAACTTAAACATGACAGATCCAAATTTAGTGAGAAAACATGTGTTTGTTAGGGTACAGTATATAGTATGTTGTATAAAATTTTCAGATCAATTCATCAAATATATTTTGCGGGGCACGCTCTACAAGGTCACTCTATAGAATAATCCAGAATTCAGCAAGGTATGTCATTTTTGCTATAACTCCTTTTCTGAGAGGTTCCAAGTAGTGAAGCTTGGAGGAATTTCATAAAAAACACTGAAGAACATTGTATATTAGTGTCAGATATTTATACATTACAGGTTCAAAGTTATGATTACTTCAAGTTAGGGTTTTTGACTAATCCAAAACTAGGCATGTGAGACTAAAGAAAAGTTTGATGAAAATGCTAGTCTCTTGTTTTTAAAGTTAAGGAAGGTTTGTAGAAATTTGATTATATACACCAAGTCTATTACAGAGCTACAAATTATATTTGGATGATGAAATTGATGAGGGCTTTTGGTTTTGGTACATGTTGAGTACATGGTTGAGACAAGTAGTTGATGAGTTGGCTCACATACATCAGGTGTATAGTGTTACATGTCAAAATTGCTCAGCTGGATAAGTGTCACATGTCCCTTCGGATCGTCGTAAGTGTCGCATCTTCCTTACAACTTTCGCAAGTGTCGCAAGTTGGTCACTAGTGTTGCAAATGATGTTGAGACATACTGCCATGTCAACGACACTAAGGAGGCACTTATAACATCTCACATGACTGATTTGAAGGAGGAGAACTGGTCTACTGGTTTCAAATAACTCTTGACACCTGAAAGGAACCCTGAAACAAAGGTTTTGAGGGGGAGCGCTCCCCTACTTCATCTCCAGAAGCACTGGCGCTCCCCTACAAGGCTTCAGGGAGCGTTATAACGCTCCCCAACCCCCTTTGAAAGAGTGTTGCTCATATTGAGAGCGTTGGTGCTTCCCCGAGGCTTACCAGGGAGTGCTACAGTGCTCTAATGCCCCTTCTAAGGGAGCACTACCTAATATGAGGTAGTAGTTGGCCCATTGAGGAGAATAAGGGGAGGATATTTCGAGATTAGGAGGCAGTTGTGCTTGAATTCTTGGTTTCATCAAGAGATCCCTGATCCAAGGAGAAGGTTCCCAACTTTTTCTAAAGATAACTCAAGAGGTTAAGCTCATCTTAACCTATATAAACAGGCTCTATGATGGTGGAAAGGGGGAAGAGTTGAAGTTATGAAACTTATGATCTTGGAGGAAACTCACAGTCAACCAGAGGAAAGTGATCAGTGAAGCTGCTGTTATCCAGGTTGTGGAGCTTTCAGGCAAGGGTTAGACGAAGGGGACTTGACGAAGCTGTCGCACTCGCATCTACGATTGTAAGTATTGTTGTCATTATTCTCATCAATATGACACGCTTGGCCTGTTTCTTTCTAGTTTGTGTCTAATGTCGCATGAACTTATCATTAATTGATAGATCTGTTTTCAAGCTAATATTAGTAGAGTAGGAAGTGGTCGTATCTTGTTTGTCCACAGAACTCAGCGAGGAGCAAAAGGATTGGAGCGCGACTCGGAGCGTGCAGGGACAAATGTCGATAAAAAGGTACTTCTGTCATCCTTCCTTCTCATGTGTTAGTTTAGATAGATTTGAAAGGAAGTCAGTGTCCATGTTAAGCATTTTTCTATCTAGAGTCAAGGTCAAGCTCTAGAGGTGATCTACCTGTCCGTAGGGAGATTTTCCTACAACAGAAACTGGCGACTCCACTGGGGAGATAGCCTCAAATCAAAACTTCTTGTTTTGGTTTTCTCCTCATTGACCTTGTTCTCTCCCTTGATTGTTTTAGGCCTGTTTCACTCCTCTTTTGATTGGTTTCATGAGCTGACTAGCTCCTTACCTTATCACACTCAACATACTTGTCAAGTTTGAATACCAATTTTCAGAATTTTTTGACATTTATGGGGCTTTTAGACCCTGGCACCCCTATCCTAGTGTTAACAGAGCGCCAACGCTCCCCCATACCTCTACACAGAGAGCTAAAATGCTCCTTGCCTTTGGCAACAGAGAACCAGCCTCTTTTTGGCCAAAAAACCCTCCAGGACTGCCTTTTTCAGGGTTTGCCTCTGTGTCTCTTTTGCTGAGTGATCTAGTGAGTCGATTTTTCTTCCCTTTCAGCCTTGACATCTGTCTTTTCGAAGAATAAACACCTTGTTAATTGGATCTTGTATCCTTCTTCACCATTTTCATTTGAGTTTTTCCTATTGAGTGAAATTTGAAACCCATGCATTGTTCTTCTCTCCTCATCAGCCGAGTAAAAACCCTGGTGAAGGTCATCAAAGGCCTACAGACCTCTTCATTATAATTTCAGTCAAGGTTATTGTTCTTCAACTTTTGCTTTTGGGTGTGAAGTTTGATTTTCTCTTTGATTGTTTCTTTTCTTTCGCTTTTCGTTTTGATTGTTACGAAGGGTATATTGTTTGCGTAACTTTTGCTTGTGCTAGATTGGTTTTCATTCATACCAAGAAAGATAATTAGCAAGACAAGAATTGTGTTGAATTCATCATCATCCATACACAAACAATAAAAGATATCTTCATGATTGATTGTGCATATTAGTAGGCATTTAAAAGTTTTTGCATTACATCACGATTTGATTGAGAAAAGAATCATTTGAGGGCATTCCTTATCTGTGCTAGATTAGTGAAAGAACTTCCTCTCTCCCTTAGATAGATATTCATCAAAAGGAAATGACTGCTTATCATATTTGATGCATTCTCGGGTCTGAGTCATAATTCCATTCGTTTCACTTCCATGCACCCCTTTTGCATAAAGAACAACCACAAAAATCAACGCTAATTAAAAGTTAGCTAGAAATTTTTCTTTTCTAGGATCCTCCACCAACAGTAGACTAGGCTTAATACTTTGGATTAAAGCTGTGAGCATAACTCTCCAAAGTTTCTAAAACAAATAGTAGCATCCTGAGTTAGGGAGAGTCAAATCCAGTTATCGTATAAGTCTTCCTGGGATCCCCCTCTCACACAGGGGTTACGCACGAGGTCGCATTCGAGTAAGCTACGGGGACTAACCCTCCGTGGTTTAACTGATTGTGGTGGTCGGATCATATTATGGGGATCACTTTGAGGTAAATCCACAATTGTTACGTGGAAGCCTTTTAGTTGATTTCGGGCTTGATACCCTTCCCATACGTTCGTATTGGACTGTCGACTATTCCTGCCCAGGGGCTGACTGCGAATTGGTAACCTTAGTGGCCATAATATTTAGGGTCTTACACAAGGTGACGGTGATGGGAAGTCTCACTGTACCTGGAGCAGACATTGGTCAAACTCACTCGGGCTCCTTGGAGGGTAAATCCACAATTACTGCATGGAAGCTTGCACCAAGGTGTAAGTCTGTTAAACAAGTCGCCATTGTAATTGTTCCACCCTATCCCCACCCCTTCTGGACTTGATCACGCGATGTTGGATTTCATCACCAACTAGTACGATCATCAAAAGAAGGTCCTGTTTGCTTGGTTGTGATTCTTAGATTTTTTTAGCGTGTTTTGTTTCTTTTCATTAGTTGGCCATAGATTTCTTTCACCGACTCTTCTCCACCAACATCGACCCTCCACGCCGCTCGCGGAGGCTACAAGGACTTCCTCTAGAGAATATGGAAGGAAACACCCCTTTACCCCCTCATTCTACGGAGGAATCTCCTCAACAGAGCGAGGTTCATAATGCTACAACTTCCCATGAAGAAGTTCCCATCCCTTTGGAGAATTTTCAAATTGTCCCGAAATCTTCGAAAGATTATCTCATTCCAGAGGGATATGAACGACAAATCCTCCACCTGAATTCTGCTGGAGAATTTGTTGTCGTCAGTCCTTCTGACATTTTGGCCGGGTCTTCTCAAAACCCTTTAGCCAGTGACCCCTTTTGGACTGCGGACGTTGTTCGGAGTCCACCACGCTTGGTGTGAGATCTTTATGGAACAGGAGAAGGTGCCGATGTACCCTTTTCCTATACTGTACCCCCAAATCATTTCACCGGTACTACCACTTTTACATCCACACCAACCGTTGGTCCGAACATACCGTCTGTTGGCCCAAGGTCTACTATTCCCCTCCAGACAGCCCATTCGACAATGGCCCTGCACATTCTGACTATCCCTGTCGGTAATGCGGTAATTAATCAAGCCCTGATTGGCACACCTATAACACCAAGACCTACACTCCCTTTTGGATTTAGGGCATTGAATGCTTCCACTACCACCACTACCCAAACCACTACCCAAACTGTACCGGGAAGTTCCATACCTATCCAACAACCCGGAGGGACTGGCCTTGGTGGTCCTAACCCAATCGGCAACACTGGTCAGTCATTGGCATCTAGCTTTCAGATCTCGGGAACTCTACCTCAAACTGGGGGGTATCCTCCCTCCGGAGGACAAATTCCATTCGGAGGGAACCCTAATGCTGGGGGGCATCCTCCCATCAGAGGACAAATTCCATTCGGGGGGCACCCTCATGCAGGGGGGCAGCCTCAATCCGGAGTACACCATCAACCACAAGGACAAAATGTGTCTGTCGCACCCAATCCTTGGAGCATCCCATTTCAAGGAAATCTGCATGCCTCCACGGGAAAAAATATTCAGACTCCGCAACAACCCCCTTATGGACAAATGCCAAACCTGCCCTATAATCCACAAAACCCATCCAGTTATCCTCCACTCACAAATACTTCTCAAAACATCTCAAATCCTATGTACCTTGGTCAAAAACAACCTCACATGAGAGGGCCCATGAGTTATAATTATCCACATAACCCAGTACTAGGGCCCACTGGTGTCCCTCTGCCACACCAGCATTACCCACAGGTTAACCGACAACTACCTTTTCTAGCCACCCTTGACCTTCCAGACTTGTCTCGGTTAACGAATGATCCCATTTATCATTCTCCGGTTTGGCCAGCCATTCCATCTAAACTTCCTTCTGATATCCCAAAATTCGACGGGAAGCCCGGAAAAGACCCAAACAACCACGTGAGGACCTTCCATTTGTGGTGTTCATCCAACTCCCTCATGGACGATTCGATTCATTTGCGTCTTTTCCAATGAACACTTATGGGTTCCGGCGAAATGGTATATTGAATTACCACGCACATCTTTTCACGATTTCAACTCCCTTGCCATGTCCTTCCTCACACACTTTCAACTACCCATTTGATACGAGATGGGCATTGAACTATTAACCTCTCTTCGTCAGACAACTTCCATACATATCTCCGATCATATCCATGAATGGAGATGACGATGAAGGCTAATCAAAGCGGTCATTCCTGACCAATTGTTAGCGGAATGATTCACGAAATCACTATTACCCCAGATCGCTCGTGATGTTTCCATGGGTGGTGTAGTCACCGAGGAAGAAGCCATCGCCCGAGCTCAGTACTTAGACTTAGTCTATTCACAATCCAGTACTCTATATGATTTGATATTGAACGCTACCCATGCCACGAATGACCCATCCAAACCATTGACTGCTTCGCATGCGGATGGAGTTATTGGCTCCGTCAAAACTCAATCTACTACCCAGTCTACTGGAACAATCCAGCGGCCCGCTTCCACTGCTACCCCCAGTTCGACTACACCCTCTTCTACCCCACCTCAAACTCAGGTCTCTGATGTGAATGCGGTCCATTCAACCCCTTCACAACATCTTGGGGGCAAGAAGAAAGTGAGAAACAAAACAAAGAAGAACAACAACAATGAGCAACCCAAGACCCAACCACAAACCCCTGCTGCCGGAAAACAACCACAATGAAAACCAAAATCCCCATGTCTCATTTGTGGTGATGATCACTACACTCGAGACTTCCCATAGAGCAATGAAGTGGCCAAACTTTTCAAGGGAAATTCACAACCCGCTGTGCTCACTCAGCCTTTTCCGCAGCAACAATCTTTGGTTGCACAAAACCGCACGCCGGGGGGCAGTTCCAACCAACCCCATGATGAGGCCTCGACAAGTGCCCACATTTACATGTTTAACGGATTTAATCTAACAACTCGCTCTGCGACATATGACACACCAGTTAAACCTGACAAGCTGAAGATCACTAACGGTTCTACATCAGACCCGCTACCATCCTCCACCAATCCTCCATCTGTTAGCCCTCCATTCGGGCCACTCCATATTGAGAAACCATCTTTTGACTCTATCCTACGCCCTCCTAAGAGCACCATCTGGAAATCTACATTCAACCCTATTTCACGCACTGCCCAAAACTACAATATCGTAGAAGATTTGGCCCAAGCCCCATGTGCCATGTCTGCCTTGGAAGTTCTACAACACTGTCCCAGCCAACGTATAACACTCTTATCCACTATTGGCACTTTAGACTCTGAGTCATCAAACTACCTCACGTTTAATCTGGATGATCATCAACCGCGACTCTCCCACCAGCTAGCATTCCAAATCGATGTGGTTGTTCACAATCAACAAATCCACCGGACTATCCTGGATGAGGGAGCCTCCACCTGTGTCATGTCCCTAGCCTATTGGAAAGGCTTGAAATCACCCGCCCTTAACAAATCCGCTACCATGTTATGTGCCTTTGACGGACGAGGTTTTCATCCTCACGGATTATTACAATCCTTAGTCGTTCAGTTGGGCGGCAAAACTGTTACTGTTGATGTCGAGGTGGTCGATGCCCCCCTCGATTACAACCTATTACTTGGAAGAATTTGGTTCTATGCAATGACTGTCGTCGCCTCGTCGGTGTTTCGATGTGTACAATTCCCCCATCAAGGCAAAATTGTTACCATCGATAAGCTTGATTTCTGCACACCCGACGCTCGCATCCCTGCTACCAACAACATTCCTTTTCTGGGAGACCACCCAGTTACGTATGAAAGCGTTGGTGTTGGCTTATTGAAAGATTCTAGCCTCATGGGTACCTTCCCTACACCACTTCCACCTACTACACATCATATTGCCGTCGTCAATATGATCTCGACTTTGCCTTATCAATCCTTGGAATCATCTGACCCCTGGATTGTACCTAGTCCTTTGGAATTCGATGTGCTCGGTGACACAATGCCACTGAGCCCAGCCGAGGCCGCATACGTAGCTATTCAATCTGCCTCTCCCTCGTCAAACACTTCACATTCATTGGCACCCGATACTTATTCGGTGCCCTCTTGGTTAGATTCTGTATCGTCTACCGTCGATTACATTTCCCATATTTTTTCTTCGGACGAATCTATCATGGAAATGATTAGCATTGACGATCTTCCCTGGGATGATAACCACCATCGATCCTCTTTTCTTCCACCTTTGGAAGAAATCCAAGACATACGATCTGTCTTCCCCCCCCGATGTTACCGAAGCTCCGCAATCTCCTATCCTCACGACAGACACTCTCTCTGAGGGGAACATGGGTAACATCTCTACTACGGTCACGATTGACATATCAATCAAAGAAGGTGTCGTGGAAAACATCAACCTTAGTGTTAACTGCACACCCGACGAAGTGGTTTCTTACACCTCTTTATTCAAGGAATTCCGCGATGTCTTTGCATGGAGTTATAAGGAAATGCCAGGGATCGATCCTTCGATCATCGTACACGAAATCAAAACCTACCTCGATGCGAAACCGGTTCAGCAAAAGCTTCACCCGGTTCATCCCAAGAAAGTCACATCTATAAAGGCAAAAGTTGAAAAACTTCTGAAATCTGGCTTTATATATCCTGTCCCTTTAACCAAATGGGTTTCCAACCTTGTTCCAGTTGCTAAGAAATAAGGGACCATCCATGTTTGCGTTGACTATCAAGACCTCAACAAAGCTTGTCCTAAGGACAACTACCCTATTCCCTTCATCGACCAAATCATTGATAATTGCACGGGGAGCGTAATCTTTTCTTTCATGGATGACTTTTCTGGATATAACCAGATTGAGATCTTGCCCATAGATCAACACAAAACAACCTTCATCTGCCCTTGGGGAACTTTCACCTACCGAAAGCTACCTTTGGTCTTAAAAATGTTGGAGCCACTTTCCAGCGAGCCATGTTGTATGCTTTTCATGACATCAAACATATCGCAGAACCATATCTCGACGATTTACCTGCACATTCGTTAAATCGATCTGATCACATTGATCACTTACGTGCAATTTTTCTGCGATGTAGGTTCTACTGTATTCGTCTGAACCCACACAAATGCATTTTCGCTGTCGAATCCGATCCACTCCTTGGTTTCATTGTCTCCAAAGATGGGATTAGGGTGGACCCCTTAAAGATCAAGGCCATCTTAGCCTTACCTCCACCCACCAATTTAACCCAACTCCAAAGTTTGCAAGGCAAAGCAAACTTTCTTCGTTGTTTCATCTGCAATTATGTCGAGATCACTAAAGGATTTATGCGGTTACTACAAAAGAACGTCCCTTTCGTCTGGGATGACACAGCTCAACAGTCATTCAACGCCCTC
The DNA here is from genome assembly GCA_009831015.1 of Picea engelmannii. Classification (NCBI taxonomy): domain Eukaryota; kingdom Viridiplantae; phylum Streptophyta; class Pinopsida; order Pinales; family Pinaceae; genus Picea; species Picea engelmannii. Next base: position 1,008,027 of record ML776779.1, read on the forward strand.
AAGCACGCTTTGACCCATGCACCTTTGTTACACCCCCCTGAATATACAAAGGATTATATCCTTTATTTGGTCGCTTCTACTTCCACCATCGCAATGGTGTTAGTCCAAGAAGACTTCAACGATGAAGAACATGTGATTTACTATCTGAGAAAGAGTTTATCTGGACCTGAACTCAGATATTCACATGTTGAGAAACTGGCTCTGGTAGCTGTCATCGATGTCCAACGGTTCCGCCACTACATCTTATTATGCACCACCATGGTAATCACAGACTCCAACCCCATGTACCACGTCCTGACACGTCAAGTACTTGGGGGCAAATATTCGAAATGGATTGTTATTCTTCAAGAATTCGATCTTGAGTTTACGAAGGCGAAAGCCAAAAATCCCTGGTGTTTGCCGAGCTCATCTGTTCTTTTCCTCGTGCCGATGAAAACATCGAACCTAGAGATTCTCTCCCCGATGAATCTCTCTTCCTCATCAACACCTATGATCCTTGGTACAGAGACATTCTCCTTTACCTTAAAACACAACGTTTTCAGCCCAACATCTCTCGTGAAGAGCATCGACGCATTCATCACCATGCTTGTCGTTATCTCATCCTCAACGACACTTTATATCGCTGTGGTATCGACACCATCCTTTGGCGATGTTTGACTCACGAGGAGGTTGAACGCGTTTTGAATGATTGTCACCTTGGCGCCTGTGGCGGTCACCTTTTCGGAATGGCCACAACCCAAAAAATCCTACGTGCCGACTATTTTTGGCCCTTGATTTTCAAAGATTGTATCGAGGCTGTCAAGAAATGCCCACCCTGCCAAATATTTAACAAGAAGGCACGCACCCACCCTATGCCGCTGCACCCAATTATCGCCATCGGCCCCTTTTCCAAATGGGGCATTGATTTCATGCAATGTAAGCCTACCTCAGCCCGGGGGCACGGTTACATCATCATCGTCGTCGATTACTTCACCAAATGGGCTGAGGCTATGCCTACCTTCCTGAATGATGGTCGTACTGCAACTCTTTTTCTCTTCAACCACATCATAACTCATTTTGGTGTGCCACGTGCCATTGTCACTGACCACGGTGCACACTTTAAAAACCAGATGATGAGTGAGTTACATGTCAAATTGGGTTTTCGCCATGAAAACTCGTCCCCTTACTACCCTCAAGTGAATGGACAAGTTGAAGCTATCAACAAAGTCCTGAAAACCATGATCCAACGCATGGTAGGGGAAAACAAAACATCATGGCATTTTTAACTATTCTCCGCTCTCTGGGCCTATCACACCTCTGTGAAAAATTCAACTGGATTCACTCCTTTCCAGTTGGTCTATGGCATTGAAGCTATCTTACCAATCGAGTGGGAGATTCCATCACTCAAACTAAAAGTAGAACTCCTGCCTCATACTTCCGTCGAAGAAGAACGATTTTTGTATCTATCCAAACTGGACGAAACACGTCGCGATGCTACTCTCGCCAATGAAGCACATCAAAAATGAATTAAAATTCAATATGAAAAATCCGTCCACCCTCGGACTTTCGTAGAAGGAGACTTAGTCCTTGTTTATGACCAAGCTCACGATAAATTGGGGACAGGAAAGTTAGAACCCATGTGGCACGATCCCTACATTGTGAAGCATGTCCTGCATAAAGGTGCCTACGAATTAGTTGATCATGACGGAATCTCCCTAGGAGAGCCCCGAAACGGGCTTTACCTTAAGAAGTACTATGCCTAGATCACCTAGCATATTGTACTTTGTACATTATTGTATTTAGTTTTGGTGTGTCTTTTTCTTTCGTGTACTCGAGTCTTTACTGTTGCCACTCATGACTGTGCCTGTGTTTTCATGCGCAGATGATGTCTTCCTTTCCTATCTTTTTTGGGTTCACGGATGGCGCTAGCCGACATACCCGGAACATTGCTTCAGCAGCTTGGGTTATTTACCAATTTCACCAGGTGGTGAGTTCAGGAGGCATTTGTTTAGGACCAGCAACCAACAATATGGAAGAATATCACGCTAGCATCGGATTGTTGACCCAAGCCTCCTCTCTAGGTATCTCTCACATCATTATTTCCTTAGATTTCCAACTAGTGGTTTGTCAACTCAACCGTATCTACGTTATCCGTAGTCCTATCCTGTTACGCCTACACTTGCAAGTTCATCGTCTCAAACGAATGTTCGATTACATCGAATATAGACACATTCCGAGAGAACTTAATAGTGTTTCAGATTCATTAGCTAACTATATCATGGATCGGTATCTTGCCCACATATAAGATTCAAGGAAAACAAAACTGTACATTGCATATAAATTAAAACACATCACAGACATCATCATGTACAAATCATTGGCATAATAAAAACTCGAAACTGTATATATATATATATATGGCATGACTGAAATGTTTGTATTACATCAAAAAGTGTGTAAGAGAGAAAAATATTGGGTCCATCCACCCGTACAGCATCGCCTGACAAGGCATACAAAAACATGATCACGAGGAGACTCTAATCTCCCCGCACTGCGTTGTGCTATGAGTAACATACTACTGCATGCACTACACACCTCAACAGAGAATTGATATTCTTTGGAACCCCTATAGTGTGCCACTGCAGATGTAAAGGCACATCCCCCCTCTGCAGAGGAGGGATTCCCATCGTAAGGCCTTGGAGGTTCCTCTCAACCTCTCAGAGACCCGCCACCGGTACTGCTGGGTCTGTTGCAACTGGGGCACCTCCATGACGCCCTGGTACTGGTATATCAGCTGGGCGTACTACTCCCTTGTCTGCATGTTAAAAACAAAATATCTGTTAAAACTCTTTTACATACCCCCAAAAAAATACATATACATCAAAAACAAAAAAAAAACTAGACAAGGAATGGCTTAGTCTCTTACTTGACTCATCCCAATCTTCCCCCTCAGGTAAAATCAAGTCCATACTCCCATGGAAGTCTACATCGGCATAAGGGAAGTCCTCGATCCAAAGGTACTTCCGTCTCAGCTAGGCAAAGAAATCACCAGTAAAGTGGAACTCTGACTCCGAAACTAGCCTCGGAGACAGACTAGTCCACCTCTCCATCCGAGGCTCATCCACTGGTTGTACTGCCATCGCTATCTGAGGCTGCATCTGAGGGATGTGTTCTAAGAAAAATGAGACTAAAAACGAGCCATAGCCGAACTGCTTTTGACCAGTCCTACACTGTGAGATTTGTTCCTTCACATTTCGAAGGAACATTGCACTCCAATTGAACAGTGTCGGTTCCAAACACTGAACACCATAGGCCACCTATGATCTCGATGCCAAATGAGCACTAGTGCTACCAGTCAGACTTGTGATAGAAAATAATATAGATCGGAGAGGTAGATCTCGTATATCCTTGATAGGGATCCTGCCCCTTACCAACCTTGCTCCTGGAATGTAGTGGCATGCCAGATACACATCCACCTGCTCAGGTAATGTCCTCTGCCCAGTAAAAGATATGGGGACCCCTCTTTTCGAGAGGCCGGTCAAAAAGTACACATATTCCAACTCAATGGTCAGGACTTTTGTACCAATACGGAATCCCTGTTCCGCAATGTCCCAAAGGCAAATCATGTGCTCAAGTAATAACACCTCTCTCTTCATTTTTTGCAATTTGAAAAACTTGAGCAAGCCACAGGCCCGCAAAGCGGCCCACGTATGAGGACTCCATAGAGTGGCTAAATCATCCATCTCATGTTCCCTCTCTTTCCATTCAATCATGATTGCCGAAGATACCTACAAAAAAAAAAATCAATAATTTCATTGTTCCTCACGTTTTTGTAATTTCGGCGATTTTCAAAAGCATTTTAAAACATAAAACAAAATGCCCATGTCATCTAAAAGCAACCATTCACCCTTTTTAACCACCACGCCCTTTAATATTTGCCAAATAATGATTAAAAGTGCAAAACGACTTAGGGGGCTGCGTGGGCAATTGGGGGGAATTTTTATGAGTTTCTTTTGCTAAAAATGATTGGTCTAATCGATTGCAAGGGTGTAGACATCATAAAAACCCTTCTCTAACACATTTTTGTAAAAGAATCCCCCTATTTTATCAATTTTTAAAAGGAGGCCGATTTGGTTCAAAGAGGGGCGACCTAGGGCTTTATGTTTTAAATAAATAATTCCATGAAAATCAATTTGAAACTATGCAATTGAAAGAGCAAAGGAGGAACACCTACCTGGTTCGAACGGTGAGAAAAATGATCGATCGTAGCTCCGGCAGCGAAAAAAACAAGAATTGCTTCAAATTGAGATTCTCCAACACTCCAAAAATCCTTGCAAATGAAATGGTAAATGAGTTTTTCAAATCAATTGTTATTTATAAAATTTCATTTTTTATAAGGTATGGTTGTTCTTGGGTTTCTCTAATGATGTAAATGGCTTCACTAAACTCTGGTTTGTAGTTTCTAGCATCGCAGGTTCCTGGCAGTTCTAATATATACTCACCTTGTCGCATTTATGAGCATAGTCTTAGTTCATTCTCGATCTCGACAATATGAGAACGTAACCGGGTAAACTTTTATCTCTTTTTCGGACCCATACGGATACGAACACACGAAAAAGGAACCCCCCTGGAGTCTCCTTTAAACCCTTTTCAGACTCTCTAAATATGAAAATATTTTTGAGTGATCTTGTTTTCTTTCACACTCGTTAAAAGGTCAGAAAGAGGGTCTTTCGAGCGATAGTTTGACCCTTTTTCGGTCTCGTTGAAATACTGTACGAAAAAGACACTGAGAGAGTTCTCTTTTAAGTGTTTTTCCAAACTCTATAATCTCGAAAAACCTTCGAGTTTTCTGTCTTTGGACTCGTTAAAGAACACATCAACAGACCCATATGGGACCGAACCCTTACTTCTTCCGGTTCGTTGAACAAAGGAAGAGGAACTCACTGAAGGTGAGTTATATCGAGCATCTTTTATCCTCCTCGAGCTCATTAAATCAAAAAGAGGTACTCATCTATCTGGATGGGGGAAAAAAATGAAAGGAGCAATCCAAGCAGTCTCTTGAGAACATCATCCAGCACTTCTTAGAGTCGCCCTTGAACACGACACTTTGTCACTTCGCACATATCATAATCCACTGAACCTCTGCACTGAGCTAATCCTTTGAGTTTCCTTTCACTCCTCTGGGTCACCCGACGCAAGTCACAGTATCCATTGCATAGTTTTGGTCCATGTCATGTTTTGCTGGTGTGCCTCAGTGTTCAAGGGAAGTATCCGCCTCGAGGGTCAGCCATCCCAAGTATCTTGCCTCAAAACCTGTGTCAGTCCATTTGATCTGCCAATTACATATCCATGACCGTTTTGTGTCGTTGATGGGGGATACATCAAGGCCCTCCCTCAACGTGTCTATTCCTGTCGACTCCAACACATTATCCGCGAATTAGACTTAGAAACCAGTTAGTACTCTGGGACCTGCATGCCTCAATGGCAGGCCTCCTCACATTTGACAGTGGGTTTACATCATTGACCCCTGATCGAATGATTCCATGGATGTTCGACCTCAGCTCATCTATTCACATTCACTAGAATGTACTAGGGTACCTTGGGAATCATTGACATTAATGGTGATTTCCCTCGCACTTGTTAACGGTTCACACCATTGACTGGTAATCAAGTGGTTTCTACCATGTTTGACGTCAAGACATCCATTCACATGGTCAGATCCGTACCATATTGGGATTGGTAAGAAGACCCTGGGTTGAGTCATCACTTTGATATATACTTTGCCCAGGTTGTGAAGGAGTTTTTTCTTGAACAATGACACATATACTGTTACATAGATCCACTTTGTATTGGTCGTGGCTATGTCTTGTCATCTCGTAGATCCACTGTGTATTCTTCGTGGCTACGATCAGTCCAAGTCATCAGAGTATAGATCCACATTGTATATTCGGTGGCTATACCTTTTTATCAATACAATTATGGATCCGCAGTGTATTTTATGGCAGCCATATCCTACTAAGTCTTGATCACCCAAGCATAGGTATGCCTGCCTTGGGTTTTGAAACATGTCATGATATTTGTTGGATGTTGTGTGCAGCTTTCGTCAGGTTCTCTGAGTCTATACCCTTGCTTGGACATCTACAAAGTATTTCAGTTATCAGTTGGCATCCTCTAACTTCATACTTTGGGGGGCACTCTGTTACACGTCAAAATTGCTCAGCTGGATAAGTGTTGCATGTCCCTCCGGATCGTCGTAAGTGTCGCATCTTCCCTACAACTTTTGCAAGTGTCACAAGTTGGTCACTAGTGTCGCAAATGATGTTGAGACATACTGCCATGTTAACGACACTAAGGAGGCACTTATAACATCTCACATGACTGATTTGAAGGAGGAGAACCGGTCTACTAGAGTCAAATAACTCTTGACACCTAAAAGGAACCCTGAAACAAAGGTTTTGAGGGGGAGCACTCCCCTACTTCAGCTCCAGAAGCGTTGGTGCTCCCCTACAAGGCTTCGGGGAGCGTTATAACACTCCCCAGCCCGCTTTGAAGGAGCGTTGCTCATCTTGAGAGCGCTGGCACTTCCTCAAGGCTTACCAGGGAGCGCTACAGCGCTCTGATGACCCTTCTAAGGGAGCGCTACCTAATCTGAGGCAGTAGTTGGCCCGTTGAGGAGAATAAGGGGAGGATATTTCGAGATTAGGAGGCAGTTGTGCTCAAATTCTTGGTTTCATCAAGAGATCCCTGATACAAGGAGAAGGTTCCCAACTTGTTCTAAAGATAACTCAAGAGGTTAAGCTCCTCTTAACCTATATAAACAGGCTCTATGATGGTGGAAAGGGGGAAGAGTTGAAGTTATGAAACTTATGATCTTGGAGGAAACTCACAGTCAGCCAGAGGAAAGTGATCAGTGAAGCTGTTGTTATCCAGGTTGTGAAGCTTTTAGGCAAGGGTTAGACGAAGGGGACTTGACGAAGCTATCACACTCGCATCTACGATTGTAAGTATTGTTGTCGTTATTCTCATCAATATGACACGCTTGGCCTGTTTCTTTCTAGTTTGTGTCTAATGTCACATGAACTTATCATTAATTGATAGATCTGTTTTCAAGCTAATATCAATAGAGTAGGAAGTGTTCGTATCTTGTTTGTCCATAGAACTCAGCGAGGAGAAAAAGGATTGGAGCGTGACTCGGAGCGTGCAGGGACAAATGTCGATAAAAAGGTACTTCTATCAGCCTTCCTTCTCATGTGTTAGTTTAGATAGATTTGAAAGGAAGTCAGTGTCCATGTTAAGCATTTTTCTGTCTAGAGTCAAGGTCAAGCTCTAGAGGTGATCTACCTGTCTGCAGGGAGATTTTCCTACAACATATAGTTGATGATGTTGGTACATATTGATGAGTCATAGTTGAGGAGTAGTTGACACATGATTGGTACATACTTTATACATGGTTGGATGCACTTGTTTATGGCACAAGTGGATTACAGGTTGGTGCATGGTTGATGCACTTGTTTATGGTACAGGTTGATTACAGGTTGGTGCATGGTGGATGCACTTGTTTATGGTATAGGCTAATTACAGGTCGATGCATGGTTGATGCATGGTTCAGATTTATTGGTACAGGTTTACAACATTATATCTCACAGTGATAGTGTGACAGTGGTTCCATCATTTTACTTCTACTTCAGGGTGGCAGGACAGGGCAAGGACAGGTGGTTGTAGCCAACTTCCGGTTCTAGCCGGAGAACATTGGGGGTTGTAGCCTCCTTCCGGTTGTAGCCAGAGAATTGGAGAGTTCGAGCTTCCCTCAAGTTGTAGTCTAAGAAACTAGGGGGTTGGAGCCTCCTTCTAGTTGTAGCTGGAAAACAAAGGAAGTTGGTGCTTCCAATGAATGTAATTCTTCAAGACATATAAGAAAAAGAATTACGTGGTTTTCTCCCAATTTGGGTTTCCACGTAAAACACTGGTGTACTGTGTATATGTGTGTTTGTTTATTTCTTACTGCTCATTATTGGATAATAATTCTACATTGATATAACATTTGAAGAAAAAGGATTATAATTATGCTATTACTGATTCACCCCCCCTCTCAGTAATCCAACAATTGGTATCAGAGCAGGTTCCTTCAGAAATCAGTTTAACCACTGAAAGGTGGATCATGGAGAGTACCAACTCATATAAAAATGGAATACCACAGTTTGATGGACATAAGTATGTTTTTTGGAGCATAAGGATGAAGACATATATACAGGCACAGAGATTTCAAGTTTGGAAATCAATTGTAGATGGATATACAACACCAGCAATTCCACCAACAAATGACATGATCTAAAAATGAAGAAGACTTGTAATGTTGAAAATATTTGCAAGTAAATTTTATGTGTTAAAATGCAAATGGATCAACTTTGAAACACAACTTATAATAGGATTTACTCATTCAAGATGCATATAAACAGTAGCATAATTAATGAACATAAACACATAACACAGCAAATGATAAAGGAGTTCACCCCTATCTTGGGCTACATCTCCTGGTCTAGATTCCAATGGATCATTTGTATTATTTGCTCAAAGTGCTCAAAAACATGCTTTACAATGCTCAAAATGACCAATAGACTTCCCCAATGGCTTCAGAATGTCCAAAAACCCCTAGTTGGGCTTTTTCGGCACCTCGTTTGGCCAAAACACAAAGAAGATAGGCTTCCTTGAAGTCTCCTCTTCAAGCTTGTTGTCTCTGCATCTGCAAAATGCACCTCTCTTGGCTCAACCTAGCCCACACGCAATTTAAAGCGTGAAAACCTAGAACCGGGTGCAACCGCACCACCGGTCCAAACTGTCAAACCATTTGCATGCTGGCCCTAACCACCAAGGCCCATGGGCACATGGCAGTCATACGAACGCGCCAACACACAACAGGTCTAATCATTATATAACCATTGGAACCGTAGGTTAAAACCCACGTGCATGGATACGGTGGTCACGTGGTAAACCGTGCGCACGTACCAAATGGTTACATATATATATGGTCTACAACATATGGTTACGCCGTAGCGCTGGTCGCATATAACATAACACATGACCATGGGCCGGGGCTTAGCCCCGGCCCAGTCCACACCCATATATGCAATATAACAACGTTATATACAATGTTTAACACATACATATCAAGGAAAAAATGTGGGCGCGTCGGTTGGGCAGCCTTTCCCAAAGCTTTTCCCTTGCCCCGGAGGTCATGGGGTCGACTCCTGCTGAGTACAAAATTTTAACCAACACACAAGTGACACGTGGCGGCTTGTGATTGGGCCATGTGTCGCATCCCCATTCGCTGCCAAAAAAACAGGCAACATACCAACTGTATGCCACATCAGTGTACAGTCTACCACATCATCCATACGGCCTGCCACATCATCGTACGTACGGACTGTACGAACTGTACAATCAACATCCCTTTTTTCCCTGTTTGCCATTTTGAACAGAACGAGATATCTCTCACTCCCAATGTTCGTTTGAACCCAAACGAGTTGCATTGGGTTTGCAACAATGAGGCCTACGCTCTCATCTGATTTGAAGCGATTCTGAGCACTTTGAATTTTTGAGCAAAATTTGATTCCCTGATCACACCTCCCCATTGGGAAGATTTTGGACCTCCAAAAGACTATATTCAGTCTATGTGAAGATGAGGGTATAGTTCCCTCACCCTTCCAAACTCAATCCACTTGGCTTTGCTTGGATTTGTACCTTTAAGACCAACTCGAAGATACTCCACATTTCCTCGTTTTGAAGTTCGCATTCTCCTGTCAAGAATGGTGTCTTCATGCAGTTCTGTAAGATATTCTTGGGAAAAATCATCTATAGAAGGAATCTGAACATGCTCTCCATGATCATCAATCAATGGAGGCTCATACAATTTCAAATTCTCAACATTAACAACTGCATACATTTGCATATAAGGAGGCAAATCTAAATGAAAGGCATTGTTACCAATCTTGTCGATAATCTTGAAAGGACCATATCGAATCGGTTTCAATTTTTTACCTTCTCCTTTAAGTCTCTCCTTACTGATGTAAATCCAAGCTTCATCTCCAACTTGGAAACTATGATCAACACGATGCTTGTCATGTCTCGTCTTGTACTTGGCTTGACTCTTTTCCAACTACTCTTGCACCACTTGATGTATCGATTGAATTTGTTCAATGAAATTTTCTGCCCTATCAATGTCATATTGACCATCGATAGAAATATCATTCCCAAAGATAACATCTAAAGGAGATTTGGGCAAATAGCCAAAACATGATTCAAATGGCGACGTTTGAGTCGAAGAGTGCTTAGCTCAATTGTAAGCATGTTGAATGTAGTGTAAATGCTCATCCCAAAGTTTAGGATGTTCGCTGCAATAAGCACGAAGAAGATGCACCACTGTTCGATTTACCACCTTTGTCTCACCATCTGTTTGTGGATGAAAAGCTGTGCTCTTTTTAATTTTGGTGTCCATGAGTGCCCATAAACTCTACTAAAAACTTCCAACAAATCGAGAATCTCGATCAAAAATAATGGATTTAGGCAAACCAAAATGCACCCAAACATTTTGAAAGAACATTTTTTTCGTTTGTTCAGCTTTAACCTGCTTTGTACAAGGCATCAAAATACACATTTTGCTAAATTGATCAACCACAACATAAAGATAATCATGATTTCGTCTCGACATAGGTAAACCACCTACAAAATCCATGGAAATACTTTCCCAAGGTCGAGAAGGAACTGGAAGTGGAGT
>ML776779.1:1028144-1070466 GCA_009831015.1 Picea engelmannii
CTTGGAGAACTATCCTTCTTTCTGGGACTTCAGATACGTCAAAGCAACCAAGGAATTTTTATTTCTCAAACCAAGTATATCAGAGAAATGCTAAAGAGGTTCAGAATGGAATATTGCAAACCAGTTATCACTCCCATGCAAACGAGTTGTAAGTTGAGCAAAGCTGATGATTCAAAGTCTACAGATCAGGGGAAATATAGGTCAATGATTGGCAGCCTACTATATGTGATAGCATCCAGAATAGATGTAATGCAGGCAGTTGGACAGGTAGCACAATTTCAAGCAACACCAAAAGAATCACATGTATTAGCAGTAAAGAGGGTCTTTAGATATCTCAAAGGAACAAAAGAGTTTGGATTATGGTATCCAAAAGGAAAAGATCTATCACTTATTGCCTACACAGATGCAGATTGGGCAGGTTGTATTGATGACCGATGAAGCACTGGTGGAGCAGCGTTCTACTTAGGTGAGTGTTTTGTATCATGGCTAAGCAAGAAATAATCATCGGTATCTCTATCTACAGCCGAGGCAGAATATATTGTAGCAACAACATGTTGTACACACGTTCTTTGGATGAAACAAACTTTGATAGATATACAGGTTGAGTATGATGAGGCCATTCCAATATATTGTGATAATACAAGTGCCATCAATATCTCAAAAAACCCAGTGATGCACTCCAATATGAAGCACATTCCAATCAAGTATCACTTTCTACAGGAACAGGTTGCGGAAAAGAAAATCAGAGTTGAGTATGTGGGCACAAAAGAACAAGTGGCAGACATCTTTACAAAATCACTTCCACGGAAAGCCTTTGAATATCTTTGTCAAAGACTTGGATTTATCTCTACTCCAAAAATGAATGCTTTTTGAATGATTTTCTTATATGTCTTAGATGTACACGAGGAAACACCATAAGAGGACAGTCTGTCAGGGGGAGAAACCCCATATGGAAAGATATTTTTTCCATTGATGACAAAGGAGGAGAGATTTATCAGATGCAGAGGACAGAGGCAAGGTTCCAAGGGGAGTAGATTTATCAGATGCAGAGGATAAAGGCATGGTTCCAGGGGGATCATGAGTGATATGATTTTAGTATTGCATCAGAGTCTTGCCATCAATCCCCAAGGGGGACATTGTTGGTTAAGGTTGGTTGTCATTGATGTCAACCCTTAAAGAAAGCCCTGTAGCACAAAGGTTTGGGTAATGGACCCAATATTGTTTGATGTAAATATGATTCATTATTTTTTTTTCATGGTTGATAAGAAGTAAATATGGATGAACTCCAAAGTGGTCCCCTTATGGTGAAAGCCCTCACGGGAAGACACTTTGTGGAGTAAGAGAACCCATGCTTAATTATGGAATAATGAGATGAAGGAAAGTGAATTTGTCAGGAAAAATATCCTATATGGATAGTTCTTGTCATGTAATTTCTGGTGGTATGTGGAACGACACATAATTCCTCACGGTTAAAGAGTTAAGGTCGTGAGAAGTTGGAGACCCCAGGTTTGGGTAATGGACCCAAGTTTGTTTGATGGGTAATGGTATGATTTATGATATATTTTCAGATAATACTATTCTATATGGATAGTACATGTCATGCCATTTCTAGTGGTATGTAGAATGTCACATAACTCCTCACGGTTTGAGAGTTATGGCCTTACGAAGTTGGAGGACCCTCATATCATGTCATCTAGAAGACCCAAAAGGTCAAAGTAGTCAAAGTGGTTTAAGAGATTTTTAAAAGGTAAATAATAAAGTGAAGTGATGAGTGTATTATAATTCAAAGTGAATACAAAATAAGTTATTTCAATAATAAATTTAATGGAGAAATTATAAGTGGACCCGACCCTAAAATAAGGAAAGCGGGCTAAGTGACCTAGAAGATGTTTTTAAGGAAGCTACTTGGAGAGTACAAATAAGAGGCAAGGCTCTCTCATTTGAATCACACTTGAGCATATTGAATATATATAGGTGTCTGAGGTAAACAAATAATATCTAAGCTGAAATTCTAAGGAAAGTGAAGAAAATAAGGCCGAAATGCAAGGAAGGATAAATTCTTTTGATGGTGCTTTCTGAGGTATGTTATTTACAGGTCATCTCACCATTTTCGCTATAACTTTTTTTCTATAATGATTCAAATCCTGAAATTGCTACGGAAGTGAGAAAACATATCCAAGTATCTGTGGGAAACAATTCATCTTGTGAGTCGTTGTACTTTTGGAGTTACACTACGTGGACAATAGGGTTTGTGGCCAATCTTGAAACTAGTCAAAATCAGGTGTTTCGGGTAAAAACGTCATAAATTATTCATAACAGATCCCAATTCAATGAGACAAAATGTGTTAGTTAGGGTACAATCTGTAGTATGTTTTATAATAGTTTCATATCAATTCATCAAATATTTTGTGCGGAGCACGCTCTACAAGGTCGCTCTCTAGAATAAGCCAGAATTCAGCAAGGTATGTCATTTTTTCTCTAACTCATTTTATGAGAGGTTCCAAGTAGTGACACTTTGAGGAATTGCATAAAACACACTGAATAACATTGTATATCAGTTTCATATCTTTATACATTACAGGTTCAAAGTTATGATTACTTCAAGTTAGGGTTTTTGACTAATCCAAAACTAGGCATGTGAGACTAAAGAAAAGTTTGATGAAAATGCTAGTCTCTTGTTTTTAGAGTTAAGGAAGGTTTGCATGAATGTGATCATATACACAAGGTCTATTATAGAGCTACAAATCAGATTTGGATGATGAAATTGATGAGAGATTTTGGTTGTGGTACATGTTGAGTACATGGTTGAGACAAGTAGTTGATGATGTTGGTACATATTGATGAGTCATAGTTGATGAGTAGTTGAAACATTATTGGTACATACTTCATACATGGTTGGATGCACTTGTTTATGGTACAGGTTGATTACAAGTTGGTGCATGGCTGATGCACTTGTTTATGGTACAGGTTGATTACAGGTTGATGCATGGTTGATGCATGGTTCAGATTTATTGGTACATGTTTACAACGATATATATCACAGTGATAGTGTGACAGTGGTTCCATCATTCTACTTCTACTTTAGGGTGGCAGGATGAGGCAAGGTCAAGTGGTTGTAGCCACCTTCCGGTTGTAGCCGGAGAACATTGGGGGTTGTAGACTCCTTCTAGTTGTAGCTAGAGAACTGGGGAGTTGGAGCTTCCCTCAGGTTGTAGTCTGAGAAACTAGGGGGTTGGAGCCTCGTTCCAGTTGCAGTTGGAAAACAAAGGAAGTTGGTGCTTCCAATGAATGTAATTCTTCAAGACATATAAGAAAAATCATTATGTGGTTTTCTCCCGATTTGGGTTTCCACGTAAAACACTAGTGTACTGTGTATATGTGTGATTGTTTATTTCTTACTGCTCATTATTGGATAATAATTCTACATTGATATAGAATTTGAAGAAAAAGGATTATAATTATGATATTATTGGTTCACCCCCCCTCTCAGTAATCCAACAACTGGCCCAATCCTTTCTAGGATTTCAATTGGCCCACAAAATTTGGTTGCCAACTTAGAACAGTTTCCGAACTTCAGGGAACTCCTATTGGCTTTTAATTTTAGAAAAACATGATCACCCACTTTGAACTCTCTATGGGTTCTATTTTTATCTGCATAAATTTTCTTCCTGTCTTGGGAAGCTTTCAATTTCTGCTTAGTTTTTAACATCTGTTATTCCATTTCCTTGAGCAACTCTAGCCCAACTACTGCTCTGTCAGTTGGAATATCCCATCTTACTCGAGTATTGCACTTTCTACCATAAAGTGCTTTAAATGGGCTCATCTTCAATGATGATTGATACCCATTGTTGTAGGCGCATTCTACCAAGTGCAAGTGGTCTTCCCATTTTGATGGTTTGTCCATCACATACATCCTTAGTATGTTTTCTATCACTCAATTCACCCACTCTTTCTGCCCATCTGACTCAAAATGATAGGTTGTACTGAAATTCAGATTCATTCTAAATCCCTTGAATAACCCTTTCCATAAATTTGAGGTAAATTCCAGGTCTCTGACAGACACAATTGTCTTGGGAACTCCGTGCAATCATGCCACATCCTTCATAAAAATATCAACAACATCCGCTACCTTGTAAGTGGTCTTTAACATAATGAAATGGGCATCTTTCATAAGATTGTCCACCACCACCATAATTGATTCATGTTGCTTTCCTATTTATGGCAATCCGATGATGAAATCCATAGTCACTACTTCCCACTTCCACTCCAGAATGGGTAAAGGCTGCAGCAACCCTGCTGGGTGCATGTGCTCAACTTTAACCTTCTGGCATTCCATACATCTGGTGATGTATTCAGCGATATCTTTCTTCATACCTGGCCAAAAGTAATGGATCTTGACTACTACCATAGTCTTCTGATATCTAGGGTACCCAACATAAGGTACGTTATGCATTTCTCTCAGAATAGCTAGTTTCAAACCCTGGACATTAGGTACATGAATTTTGTTCTTGTACAAAAATATTCCATTGGTTTCAAATTTTTAATTTTCCACTTTCTGTGGCACCTCACCATGTTGTAGCTTTGCTACCAACTCCATGTACTGCAAGTCGGTGCTTGCAACTTCCAAAACTTTGCTCTTTATATCAGTCTGATACATGCTGATAGTTGTAGCATGTAATTCGTGTACCCTCCTGTTGAGTGCATCAACCACTTTATTCTCCTTCCCTTTGATATGATTGATATCAAAATCGTATTCACAGAGAAATTCCAACAACCTACTCTGCCTAGTGTTCAAGGTTGGTTGATCGAACAAATACTTCAGAACGTTATAGTCTATTCTCAATTCAAACCTCATTCCCATGATGTAATGTATCCATTTCCTAAGAGCATGAACAATGGCCACCAACTCCAAATCACGACTTGCGTAGTTCCTTTCATGATATTTCAAATTTCTGGATTCATAACAAATTATGAATCCATTTTGACTAAGGACTCCTCCCAGTCCTTCTTTACATGCATCAGTGCACACCACGAAATCTTCATCTGGGTCCACGATCCTCAGGATTGGAGCACTAGTTAACGGTTGCTTAAAGCGCTAAAATCTTATTTCACAATCATCTTTCCACTGAAACTTCCTCTCCTTCCTTTGCAAGGAAGTGATAGGGTGAGCTATCCTCGAGAACCCCGTGATAAATCTTCTGTAATAGCCAGCTAGACCCATAAAGGATCTGACTTATGTCACGTTCTTTGGCACTGACCATTCTCTAATGGCCTCAATCTTCTCAGGATCTACAACTATCACATCCTTTGAGATAATATGCCCCATCTAATGGATTTGTTCCTGATAAAATGAGCATTTGCTCAACTTGGCATACAACTAGTGCTCTCTTATCACTTGTAGCACCATCCTCAGGTGTTGTTCATGCTCTTCCTCTAAATTTGAATACAACAGAATTTCATCCAGGTAGACTAAGCAAAACTTGTCTAGATAGTCCCTGAATACACCATTCATAAAGCACATAAAAACAGCGGGTGCATTTGACAACCCAAACGACACCACTGTGAACTCGTAATGACCATACCTTGTTCTAGAGGTGGTCTTGTTGATGTCTTCATCCTTTATTCTTACCTGGTGATATCCCAATCTAAGATCTATCTTCGAAAATATCTTCGCATCCTTCAACTGATCAAAGAGATCATCAATCCTCGACAGAGGATACTTGTTCTTTACAGTTACTTTATTCAGTTGTCAGAAATCTATACACATCCTCAATGTTCTGTCCTTCTTCTTCACGAACAAGACTGGGGAACCTCAAGGTGACACGCTTGGGTGTATCTACCCCTTCTTCGGAATCTCTTCAAGCTACAATATAACTCTTTCAGCACTGGCGTACTCATTCTATAAGGAGCTTTCGACACTGGAGCTGCTCCAGGAATTAAGTTTACAGAGAAGTCAATATGTCTCTTCGGAGGTAGTCTGGGTACCTCCTGAAATACATCTTCAAACTCTTTTAGTACTGCATGATCTCCAATATTTGACACCTTATCCTTAGGTGTTTCCTCCACATGGAATGCAAATAATTGACATCCTTTCCTGTAGCACTTCTTCAGTTGTATTTCTGAGATTTCTCTAACAGCAACCACTCTAGGAATTCCTTGGATTGTTCTCCGACTCTCTTCCTCATCCAATAAATTGAATGCCTTGCTACGATAGTCCAGGATGGCATGGTGCTGGTCCAACTAGTCCATCCCAATTAAACAGTCATAAGAGCCTAAAGGAAAAATGTTCAATTTGGTCTTCGTGCTCAGTCCATTCATGTCCATTGGACAAGATTTAACTAACTCGGTGACTTTCCTCTTGGTTCCTATAGCCAACTGCACTAACCAAGACTTTTCGTGTTTGCTTCTCGAAAAATGCAAACTTTCCACCACTCTAGGATCTATATAACTATGGCTAGCCCTCGAATCAATTAAAATAGTAAAAACATGGTTGTTAATCATACCTTCCACTTCAATCATGTGTGACTGATATTCATCTTGCTTGTTGTCGAGGGATGCATAGATCCTTTGCATTTTCCCATATTTGTAAGCAGTGTGGCATAGCATGCCAAAATACCACACCATATACCCCACAACAAAATTGAGTTTATGAGATAATGAACAAAATGTTGATGGAGAAGGAAAGGAGCATACTCATTGGTGTTGGGCTCGCATAAGAATTCTAGGCGAAGGCAGTTGAGACTGCAAGATATCCAGTGAATATGTCTCCTTTGGCAGCGCTAATCGAAACAACTCCAAATGAGGTATGGTCGGGTAAGAAGCCTTCGTTGGCACATCTCAAAGTATTTTTTTGTGATGCATTTGTGCATGTTCCCAAGCAAAAGAGGAGCAAGTTGGACAAGAAGGTAGTCAAATTTATTTTCATCAGATACAAAGAAGGGATGAAAGGATATAAGCTCTAGGATCCTAAATCAAGGAGAACATTGTACAATAGAGATGTGGTATTCAGAGAATTCAGAGGTAAATTAGAGCCTAAGCAAGTTTTTTAGACCGAGAATAATCCTGATATGGTCTGGTTTGAACTGAGGAATGAAGAAGATGATTTAGATGAGTCGACTGAATCTAAAGAAGAGGTAGAACATTTGACTCTAGTGATAAGTAGGTCAAAAAGAATAAGAAAATCAGTTCAAATCTATAGTCCACCCGAATTCCATTCCACATTTGTGTTAACTTCCATCGACGATGAGTCCAAGTCGGTCGGTGAGGCAGCCAAATCGTTAGAGGGTAAACTATGGAAGGACACCATGGTCGAAGAGATGGAATACTTGTACAAGAATGAGACATGGTATTTAGTCAAGTTAACTAGTGGAAGGAAGCCTGCCAGTAGCAAGTGGGTGTTCAAGAGAAAGATGAATGTCGCAGGTCAAGTCGAGAAGTTCAAAGTTCGACTAGTAGCGAAAGGATATTCCCAAGTCGAGAGAGTTGACTTCAGTAATATTTTTTCCCCTATTGCAAAACTAACTTCCATTAGAGTACTAATTTATTTGGCTACAGCATTCAATATAGAGATAGAACAGATGGATGTGAAGACATCATTACTACATGGGGACCTCGAAGAAAAAATATACATGAAACAACCTGAAGTATTTATAGTAAAAGGAAAGAAAGAGTTGGTGTGCAAACTCAAGAGATCCCTTTATGGTCTAAAGAAATCACTAAGGAAGTGGTACCATAAGTTTGACACATACATCCTTAGTTTGGGATTTGTGAAAAGCAAAGTTGATCACTGCATATATTCCAAGGAAGAAGGTGGGTGTTTCATATATGTAGCTTTGTATGTCGATGACATGTTGTTGATTGGAAACAACATGTACACGATAAAGGAGGTGAAGAAGCAGTTATCCTTCAAGTTCGACATGAAGGATCTCAGTGCAGCTAACTTCAATTTGGGAATGAAGATTAAGAGAGATCGAGCTACTAGAAATATTTGGTTGAATCAGATGAAGTATATTGAAATAGTTATGAAATGATTCAACATGCAGGATTGCAAATCGGTGAAGGTGCCAATTCCAATGGGAGCAAGGATTATAGCTGAACAATTTCCAAAGACACGGGAAGAGATAGAGGGCATGGCACGTGTTCCCTATGAAATTGTTTTTGGTAGTCTAATATATGCCATGGTCTGCACTCGACTAGACATTTACCATGCAATGGGAGTGTTGAGCAGGTACATGTCGACACCTGGAAAGGAGCATCAGAAAACTGTCAAGAGATTATTCAGGTATTTGTGTGGCACAAAGGACTATGTTATATCCTACTAAGGAAAACCTAGAGGTGACAGTGGTAAATTATATGTGCATGGCTTTGTCGACACTGATTGGGCTGGAGATATGGATCGACAGAGGTCAACTAGAGAATATGTATTCAAGATGTTTGATGGAGAAAAAAGTTGGATGAGTAAGTGACAGGTCATAGCCTTGTTGACAACTGAAGTTGAATACATGGTGGCCACTCATGGAAGAAAACAAGTGATATGGATTCAAAGGTTTTGTTCGGGAAATGGGTTTGGGAAGAGCGATATGAAGGTGAATTGTGATAGTCAAAGAACAATATTTTTGGCAAAGAACCCTGCTTATTATTCAAAGAATAAGCACATTGATGTACAATACCATTTCGTAAGAGAAATGGTAGAAAGTAACAAGGAGCTACTGGATAAAGTAGACACATTGGAAAACATAGCAGACTCATTGACCAAGTTTGTGAGTATTGTGAAGTTCTCTTGATGCAGAGAGGCAATGGGAATTCCTACCCATGTCTGTGAGCGAAAGTTCAAGAATCTCATGTTTTATCAAAGAAGACAACAAGTGGGAGAATCTTGGGTTGTTATATTCTTTGCATTGAAAGTCTAGTCAAGGTGAATCGACTGACGGTCGAGGTCAAGGTAGATTGACAACATCGACAACAATTCAAATTCGAGGTAGATTGACAGCAAGACGAAGGTTGAGGAAGTCGATCAAGTAAATTCAAATTCGAAGATATCGATGGCAAGTCAACCGAAAATAGGTTGAAGTGCGAGCATGAGACGACCGACTAGAGACCGAATGAAGGTCGACTAGTAGTCGACTGGTAAACCTGACTTGGAGTCAACTATAACATAATCCTGAGATTTGTGGGATTTGTAGCCAATAATATGAATGGATCTATAATCGTTTTTAGGCACCAATATTTAGGATTTTTCCTATTATAAAGCCTATAAAGAGGTGTGTTGTAAGGTCGTAAACGTTGTTTTTGTAGGTGGTCATAGAATACACTTTTGCAGGTTAATGCATGTGTAAGTGTAGGTTGTTGGTCATGCATATGTAAGTCGATTTGGTTATAGGGTTGTTCTTTCCTGTGCAAGAAGGTATGATGTCGATTGTGTCTTAGGTGTCGACCAAGGTTAGACATGTAACATTTTATTCTAATTGAATAAGAAAACAAGAGAGCAGAATGCTCAAAGGAATGTTGGTTTTCCCAATTAAGGGTTTCTAGGGTAAAATCTTGGTGTACTGTGTGATTTATTATGTCACTTTCTTTCTTGATTAAATTTTTCTTCTCTTCTACTAGGATTAGTGTGGAAGTTTCATGCATTTCCTAACAGTGACTACTAAGGACTGGGAGATTGTTGGCCCTGCCTCCCTAGTATTGGTAGTGCATATTCTTGGTTCCTCCTTTGCCTTTCACCATGATGTGATGATTTTTGCTTCTAATAGTTGACGCAGTTCATCGATATTCTCCTGCAAGTGTATGTTCATCTCTTCCTATTGTTGTGTTGTGTGCTTAAATTTGTCGTCGGTGACTTCTTTCACTTGGTCTCCTATCTTCTCCAAATATTCATTTTTCAATGCTTGGATAGCCATGTCCTTAATGGATTTATGCTTCGGTCGTTGTTGTTCGGGTCTCCTTGTTTCAGGTTCTTTCCTCTTCTGCTCTGTGTGAGGTGTTGCATGTTGTGTTGTTTCAACAATACCATTTCCTTTTTCTTGTTCATTTCCTTCTTATTCATCCTCATTGATTTCATGTACTTTCAGATTTTTCTTCTTTGATAGCCTTGTCTCTACTAGTGGAATATTCCACTCATCTTCCCAATCGACCATAATATGGCCCATATCTTCTTCATTCAATAGGTATTGTGTTGGAAGCCATTGTTGATCTGGGTCCTTATTTACTTTTACATACATGTGGTTATGTCTTGCCTTAAAGCACGCCATTGCCTTATATGCCTGAACCACCTATGGTGGTATGCGCGATGTCCTCTTGATGTTGTCCCTGATAGTTTTCTTGTAAAAATAAAATGCAACATCATTATCCATATTCCACACCTTATTTATAGTATGCCATAGGTTTTGATATCGCATGGCTATACAAGGATTCTTCATGACTCCCAAAAACTTATTGTCATCTGACTCTCTCCAAGTCGATAACACTATTAAAATCAGTAACAAGGCATATTGGAACTCAATCCCCTTATCATGTGCTTCCTCGCAGTCAATCAAAAATTGTTTCAATAAGAACGTCACCGAGTTCATCTAGATGCCCTTTACACATATTTTTGTTTCCGCTATGACCGGTGTTGGCACTTGATATTTTCTACACTTTCTCAACAACTTACATGCTAAGGGTTGCATCACAAAACTTACCGTCGAGTCGCATATGCTAGCGACATCTAAAACACAACATCCACAAAATGTATGGAACTTTTCCTTCATGCTCTTAGCTAGTGATTTCTCATTCTTCTTATCAAAAAACAATAAGGATGTGTCCTCCCCCTACGATGGAAAACAGGTAATGTGCACTATTAAATATGTATCAATGTAAACTAGCCTATCGAGCCACATGTATCCCCCATGCACACAACTTAGTAACATTTTTACACATGCATTGATCTCATGGATCTGCCTAAAATGGGTTATATCAAATAGGTTTGGAAGACCTACTTTTTGCAACCCCATAGCCCACATCTGCAGCTCAATGACTATCTTATGAGTCTTAGAACTAATGGACTTTATCAAAAAATTGTTGGGTACTAACTCTGGAAACTTCTTCTCATTGTTGATGTCATGGTTGGTATACTTTAACATAGGTATTAGACCTAACATGTCCCCTTATATGATCACATTTTATGGAATCAGTGTCTCCATGAATGGATACTTTGCATCCTTCTGTAAATGGACATGTTTTGTTGATGGATTTCTCAGCAAGATATAATCCCTGGGGAATCTTGATGCTTAGGATGATGCATCCTCTATCTCTTCTACTATTGGAAGCATTGCAGGATAACCGCAGAGTTTCTTTAGTATTGACGTTGAAGTTGTTGGTGCCTTAGGTAGTGTCATCTTCCTCTGCAACGGTTCTCTACTTCCAACTGGTTTTGAAACTTTGACTCTCTATGTGAATTGTAACTGATAAAAAACTTCCCATGTCGAGCCTATGCTTTCTTTTATAGTTCATCACTAGTCGTTAACTTCCTTTTTCACCTAAACCTTCTGTCTAATCCACTAATGCTTTTCATTCATTGCCTACCTTAATACTCCATTAACTCCATATCTTTAGTTATTTCTTCGTTCGATTCTGCAACATGTCACGATATTCCATCCAATATGCATTAAATTTAATGTGGCACCACTACTTCGTTGTCATGGTAGCTCTTTACTGCACATTCTGTCATGGACTATCTTAATTTCTCTTAGTTGTCACCTACACAATTTATTTTCTCTACATGATTTATATGTTCTACATAAACTCTTCTCTCTATGCAAACTTGTTTCCTTCATCTATTCACTCTTCTACTTATTTCTTTCTCATCTACAACATTTTTGTTCTTTTCCTTTTTACCTATGAATCTTAACTACTTGGACTCCTTAACTTTCGACCTCTTCCCTTAACCCTTTTCTTTCTTTTTCATGTTTTACTTTCTTTTTCTTCTTTTTCTTTATTTTTATTTCCTTTTACGCCTTTTCTATCTATAATGTACTATGATACAAATTAACCTGCACATCTCACCTAGTGCGTAGAAGGACAGACGTCCCTGTACATTTCCATCCGACTGTCATTCACTAGTCCTTCCACGACTTGTCCATCCAACTATTCTAGTTGACAAACACATGTTTCTATCACATATCTGATCATGTATGGCCCTATATAGTGTGTCCTAAACTTCCTAGGGTGTTGTAAGAACTTAATGTCATAGAGAAGTACTAGATATCATGTCTATAATTGTAACCTCCCTAGCCATCAACCCCACAACCGGGCAACGCTACTACATGAAACATTCTCATACATATATATAAAACATGCATTAAATCAAATTAACACATTTAATGAAATTTAATCAACAATACAGAGTAATCCCAGTATTACTATTAACATTCAAACTTAAACAGAATTAAAAATAAATATCATTGCAACGGAATACATGATAATATTACAAGCATCACAGGCATGCATTTTAATTGAATTCCAAGCACATAATGATACTTATCTTTGAAAACTATAGTAACTCCACCAACTATGTGCAAACCTTCCATGAACCTCCCAGCCTTAGACCATGCTACTCATCATGGTCAGTAGTGGGTCACCCCTGAGCTGGGACTAAGCTCCACCTAGGGTAAAGGAATCCTATACTAAGCTGAGGTTACAGGAAAACTACACAGAGAAACTGGAAGGATTCTCTCCAGGAGCCTTCTTACGCCCACTAATCATGGACTCTCATTCCCCACATGCTTGTTCCACTTGAGAGTATACACCTTCACAAGCATAGTCCATCGGTGCTTCACCTCCCTCTCTAGGTCTTGGCAATAGGCCAGATCAGGAATTCTCATAGTTCTGTAGCTAGTGATGGACTCTCTCTGGGAGAAAACCACTTCCCAACAGACTCTCTCACCTGGAGAGAGCTACTCATAGGCCTAACAACTTTCCTCTTCTACAACGGGCCTGACAAACTACTTCTTCAACCAGTTTCAGCCCAATTCCCACAAGGTGAGGATAATAGCAACAACAACTGGTCAATTCCACTCAAGAAACACAGAAGGAAGTAACCCAAAGATAGTTCAGGTACAGACTTGACTCTGTAAGAGAGGATAGGTTGGGATCATAGGACACACAGGTGACACTGCTCAATCCACAGTTTTGCAACTAGTTTTCAAGGTTTGTGACAAGGAATCCACACAGAGGTCGAACACAGAATCAACAGTTCGGATAGATGGTTTATCAACTTCTCCAGAAAACATCACAGGCTTCAGGTTTCAGAGTTGCGTGAGGCATAGAGAGATCAAACGCATTGACAACACAGTTCAGACAGTGAATGACAGAATGGAGGACAAACCCCCATCACAGCTCAATTCTTGGGTTAAACTTCATTTTCTTGGGCCGACACATGTCGCCCATGAAGATGCATGCACTGTATCGAGTATGTGTTCCTTTTTGCACACGTTGGGGCTACATGTGTTGCCTCTCCCAGGACTTAGGATAAAAACATGTTTGTTACACAGCTTTGGAATAATAATAAATTATTATTCCCAAGCACTGAAGCCCCTAAGCTTAGCTGCTCTTTCCAACCTCTCAGCCCCCTTTCCCTTACCCACCTTGTGGAAGCTTAGTCCCCTCTCACTCTTTCTTCATGGCTGGTCTACACGTAGTGATGTTTAATATTTATTAATGTTCTTCATAATTACATATACAAAAACAAGCTCCTGACCTTTAACACTTAGGATCTTCAGCCTAATAAACACATAAGCCCACCAGCTTATCAATACTTGGCTCACTAGCCTACAAAACATGATTTACAATTCATAAACATGATCACAATTCATAAATATTATTACAACAGGGCTCGTCCTTGGGGATATTACAATCCCCTCCCCTTGTTTTTGCACTGTCCTCAGTGCAAATTTTACACAGCATCAACAAGATTTTCAAAATATTCAAAAAGATGTGGATATTCTGCTCGCATAGCATCTTCAAGTTCCCAAGTCGTGTCCTCAGGACCGTACCAGGTCCACTAGACCTTTACAATCCCTATGGCTCGATTCTGGAGCTATTTTCTTTTTCGGTCTAATATGCGCACAGGATGCACTTGCAGGACACCTTCTTGCTCCACCTGAATCACATTCCAATCGATTACACGATTAACATCAGGTATATATTTCTTAAGCAATGAAACATGAAACACATTATGTACAGTCATGAATGCAGGTAATGCAAGCATATATGCAACTGGCCCAATCCTTTCTATGATTTCAAATGGCCCACAAATTCTGGCTTCCAACTTGGAGCAACTTCCTAGCTTCAAGGAACTTCTATTGGCTTTTACTTTCAGGAAAACATGGTCACCCACTTTAAACTCTTTGCGGGTTTTGTTCTTATCAACATAACTTTTCTTCTTGTCTTGGGCAACTTTCAAATTCTTCTTAATTTTTAGCATTTGTTCTTCCATTTCCTTGAGCAACTCTGGCCCAACTACTGCCCTATCAGTTGGATTATCCCATCTTACTGGAGTATTTCACTTTCTTCCATACAGTGATTCAAATGGGCTCATCTTCAACGATGCTTGATACCCATTGTTGTAGGCGAATTCTACCAAATGTAGGTAGTCTTCCTATTTCGATAGTTTGTCCATCACATACATCCTTAGTATGTATTTTATCACTCGATTCACCCACTCTGTCTACCCATCAGACCCGATATGATAGGTTGTGCTAAAGTTTAGATTCGTTCTGAACACCTTGAATAACCCTTTTCTAGAAATTTGAGGTAAATTTCGGGTCTCTGTCAGATATAATTCTCTTGGGAATTTTGTGTAATCGTTCCACTTCCTTCATAAATATGTCGACAACATCCGCTTCCTTGTGAGTAGTCTTTAACGGAATGAAACGGGCAGCTTTTGTAAGATTTTCCACTACCACCATGATTGAATCATGTTGCTTGCCTTTTCTGGGAAATCCTGTGATGAAATCCATTGTCACTACCTCCCACTTCCACTCGGGAATGGGTAAAGGCTGCAGCAACCCTGTTGGGTGCTTGTTCTCATATTTAGCCTTCTGACACTCCATACATATGGCAATGTATTCAACAATATCTTTCTTCATACCTGGCCAAAAGTAATGTCTCTTGACTACTGCCACAGTTTTTTGATATCCAAGGTGCCTAGCATAAGGCACATTATGCATTTCATTCAAAATCACAAGTTTCAAATACTGGACATTAGGTACATAAATTTTGTTCTTGTACATAATTATTCCATCAGCCCCTAATTTATAATTATCCACTTTATGTGGCATCTTACCTTGTTGTATCTTTGCTACCAAATCTCTGTACTGCAAATCTGTATTTGCAACCTCCAAAATTTTTCTTTTAATATCAGTTCGGTACAAGCTAATGGTTGTAGCATGTAATTTGTGTACTCTCTTGCTAACTCCATCAGACACTTTATTATCCTTCCCTTTGATATGCTTGATATCAAAGTCGTACTCACATAGAAACTCCAACCACCTACTCTATCTAGCGTTCAAGGTTGGCTGATCAAACAAATACTTCAGACCATTATGGTACGTCTTTAGTTCAAACCTCCTACCCATGAGATAATGCCTCCATTTCTTTAGATCGTGTACTATGGTTGCCAACTCAAAATCATGAGTGGCATAGTTCTTTTCGTGCTTTTTCAACTTTCTAGATTCATAACAGATTACTAATCCATTCTGACTTAGGACTCCTCCCAATCCTTATTTGCATGCATCTGTACACACTACAAAGTCTTCATTCGGATATACAATCCTCAGGATTGGAGCACTGGTTAACAGT
The DNA here is from genome assembly GCA_009831015.1 of Picea engelmannii. Lineage (NCBI taxonomy): Eukaryota > Viridiplantae > Streptophyta > Pinopsida > Pinales > Pinaceae > Picea > Picea engelmannii. The sequence goes on from ML776779.1 coordinate 1,043,982, forward strand.
TGCTTCAATTGATGGAAGCTTTTCTCACATTCCTCTATCCACTAAAACTTCTTCTCCTTCCTTTGCAAGGAAGTGATAGGGTAAGATATCCTCGAGAACCCTGCAATAAGCCTTCTATAATAACCAGCTAGACCCATAAAGGATATGAATTTTGTCATGTTCTTTGGCGCTGACCATTCTCTTATGGCCTCAATCTTCTTAGGATCTATAGTTGTCCCATCCTTCGAAATAATATTCAGCAAGTAATGGATCTACTCCTGATAAAATAAGCACTTTCTCAACTTGGCATACAGTTGGTTCTCTCTTAGCACCTACAACACCATCCTCATATTTTTTTCATGCTCTTCCTCTGACTTGGAATACACCAGAATGTCATCCAGGAATACTATGACAAACTTGTCTAGATAGTCCCTAAATACACAATTCATTAGGCACATAAAAACAATGGGTGCGCTTGACAGCCCAAACGGCACCACTGTGAACTCATAATGATCATACCTTATTCTAAAGGTGGTCTTGTTGATGTATTCATCCTTTATCCTTACTTGGTGATATCCTGACCTGAGATCTATATTAGAAAATATATTTGCATCCTTCAACTGATCGAAGAGGTCATCAATCCTCGGCAGAGGATATTTTTTCTTTACAGTTACTTTGTTCAATTGTCTGAAATCGATACACAATCTCAGCATCACATCCTTCTTCTTCATGAATAGGGCTGAGGCACCCCAAGGTGACACACTTGGGAGTATATACCCCTTCTTCAGAAGCTCTTCAAGCTGCAATTGCATCTCTTTCAGCTTTGGCGTACTCATTCTCTTTTCAGAGGTAGTCCGAGTACCTCCTCAAATACATCTTCAAACTCTTTTAGTACTGCCTGATCTTCAATCTTTTAGATCTCATCCTTAGATGCTTCCCCCACATGGGATGCAAATAATTGATAGCCTCTTCTATAGCACTTCTTCAGCTGCATTGATGAGATTTCTCTAATAGCAACAGCTCTGGGAATTCCTTGGACTGTTTTTCGATTTCCTTCCTCATCCAGGCAAGTGAATGCCTTTTTACGATAGTCTAGGATGGCATGGTGTTGGTCAAACTAGTCCATCCCAACTAGACAATCATAAGAACCTAAAGGCAGAACATTCAATTCAACCTTTGTGCTCAGTCCATTCATGTCCACTAGACATGACTTAACTAACTCATTGACTTTCCTCTTGGTTCTTGTAGCCAAATGCACTAACCAATACTTTTCATGTTTGCTTCTCGACAAGTGAAAACTTTCCACCACTGTAGGATCTATATAACTATGGCTAGCCCCTAAATCAATTAAAATAGTAAATGATTGGTTGTTAATCATACCTTCCAATTTAATCATGTGCGACTGATATTCAACTTGCTTGTTGTCCAAGGCTATGTAGATCCTTGGAATTCTACTGTCCATGTCCTCCATTGTTTTAGCTTGCTGAACATTATGGACAACTCTCACTTTGCCATTTTTATGGGGACAGTCTATGTACTTGTGGTTCCCCTGACAACCCCAACACTGAATGGGAATCTTCCTTAGCCTTTGTTCCCCTATGTCAGCGATTATCTGCTCTCTAAATGATGGTTGTCCTTGAAGACTGTTTCTGAAAAAGGGTGGCTTAGTTCCCTTATTCCTCTGATCCATTTGGAATTTATTCTTGTCTTCCCCAACCTTTCGGAAGGTAGGCTTCTCTCTTTGTTGCTCATATAAGAATTTCACTCTTCTTATAGTTTCTTCCATGGTCTTAGGGTCATCATACTGAATCTTGTCACCGATGGAAGGTGGCAGTCCACTCAGATACCTTTGAATCTTGAAAGTTTTATCCTTGATGAACGGTACATACTTTAGTAATTCCAAAAAGCTTCGTTCATACTCATGAATGGTCATGCTACCCAGTTTGAGTTCAAAGAACTCTTTCATATTTCTGTCATAGTATCTTTTAGTCAAGTATTTCTTCTCGAAATAACTCTTGAATTCTTTCCAAGTGATATCTTTCTCTCTAATTTGTTGTACCTGCACAAGTTGATCCCACCACATGGATGTTTTTCCTTTCAGTTGATACATCGCAATTATTCCTTCTGCATGAGAGGAATAATTTTGTAGTTGGAATTATTTCCTCATTCCAAGCAATCATGTTTCGGCATCTTCCTCCTTCTTATGTTCTCCATCAAATGTAGGAGGATTAATCTTGTTCATTTCTCCCTTCAGTTCATGCACTCCAGATATCCTGTGCTTTCTGGTAGGAGATGGACTTGAACAATTGTGTGCCTTCCTCTTGGAGCGATCTTGGGAGTGATGATGGTGTCTACCAACACTCCTTGATCTTCTTCCCTCAGAAGGCTGATGACTCCTTGTTTTTCTCGAGTCTCTCTCCTTGTCCAACTTATTTTCTATTCTCTCCAGACTCTTCATCAACTTTAAGTTGAATTATCCCTATTGTTCCTTAGCTTTCATGATATTTTTGCTATCTTCTCGGTGTGTTTGGGCATCTTTCTATAATATTTCAATGATTTTCATCATATTCCATTCCTTATCTATCTTTGCTCCATGCCCATTGGATTTTGACCCTTCAACTCCCAAATGAACATCCATCCCTTTAGCTTCATTCTCTGAACTAGAACCATTATTTGTCTCCTCCATTTCTTTTCACTTAGTGGCAATTATATTCGGTTCTAGCACTCGTTAAACTTCTGCAAACACATGTGCAGACAACCAGAATTTGTCAGGCCATCATTCCTTAACAAATTACACAGTATTCACAAACAAATATAATTACAGAAAACATTCAGATTTCACGAATTTTTTGAGCTCTGCTTAACTCTATAACAATTTCAAGCCTTAGCCTTTTTCTCTTAGCCCCAACCCTTGTGACCATGGGCTACGACTAGGCGCTAGATCAATAAGCACGTACCCGAGCCTTCGGCCTCTAAAATTTTCAAAGCACAACACAATAGTCTCTCGGAGTTTCGAGTTACCAAACTCGTGAAGTAGAGTGGATCAACCGTCCATGTCTACCCAGTATCCTACGAAGGACACACACTATGGAACCTCAGGTGTTTGAGTTTTGTGACTTTGGGACTTTGGGGCTTCAGGACTTTGATTTTCGAAAGATTTCCTGCTTACTTCCCTTTCAATCTCCCAAATTACAAACTTTCGGCTTCTCTATCGTCCGGGCCCACATAGTACAGTCGTCACCAACTAAGGCGATGGCACGTGGTATGCCTAGAAAGTTCCAAGTCACCCCAGGCAATGTCATCTGGCCCCACCATGTCTACCCTTTCACTTCAATACTTCAGGCTTCAGAAGTTTGTGTGTCAACACATTCCCCTTCTCCCGATTTCCATAGTTCCGAACTATCCCTAGATAATTGACGGTCCTTATCTCTCCCACAACCAACGGTCGAGATCCACTTCATGATTTCTTGCTTCGGAGCATTTCACTTCTCTTCACTTTAAATATTTCAATCTGCAAACTCTGAAGGATTCTCGTGAATAACCTGTGCGTGTCTTCTCCAATATCTAACAGTCAAGCTTCTCCCCTCAGATCTATGGTGTAGATCTCTTCCGGGACTTCGGAGCTTTGGACTTCAGAATTTTGTGCCTTAATGCACCCTGCTTCTCCTGATTATCGAACTCCGAAAGGCTTCCAGGATAACCTTCCTTCACCTTCTCTGGATCTAACGGTCATAAAGGTTTTTCCTCTCCTTTTGAATAGACCCTATGGCTCCAACACCCCAAGTGTTGAGCGCTCTCTCTCTGTGGTCAAATACCACACCGTCTGCATTTTTTATTCTACCGCTACTCCTCTTGAGCTTTGTAACACGGTCAAGTAACCCCTTGGCACTCAGAAACATTCTAAGGTTCTAAATTGGTTCCACTGAACACCATTTCCACTCGAAACCTTGGGTCAAAAGACCACTTATTCGGCCCATCCAGGCTCAGTGTTGCAACTATGGCTTTGATACTATATTGTAACATCCTCAGCCATCAACCCCATGGTCGAGCAACGCTACTACATGAATCATTCTCATACATATATATATAACATGCATTAAATAAAATTAACACATTTAATGAAATTTAATCAACAATACAGAGTAATCCTAGTATTAATACTAACATTCAGACTTAAACAGAATTAACAATAAATATCATTGCAATGGAATACATGATAATATTACAAGCATCACAGACATGCATTTTAATTGAATTCAAAACACATAATGATACTTATATTTGAAAATTGTAGTAACTCCGCCAACTACGTGCAGACCTTCCATGAACCTCCTAGCCTTAGACCGCGCTGCTCATCACACTCAGTAGTGGGTCACCCCCGAGATGGGACCAAGCTCCACCCAGGGCAAGGGAATCCTAGACTAGGCTGAGGTTATAGAAAAACTACATAGAGAAACTGAAAGGATTCTCTCCAGGAGCCTTCTTACGCCCACTACTCACGGACTCTCATTTCCCACATGCCTATTCCACCCGGGAGTATACACCTTCACAAGCACAGTCCATCGGTGCTTCACCTCCATCTCTTGGTCTCAGCAATAGGTCAGATCAGGAATTCTCAAAGCGTTGTAGCTAGTGTTGGACTCTCTCTGGGAGAAAACCACTTCCCAGCAGACTCTCTCACCTGGAGAGAGTTGTTCACAGGCCTGACAACCTGACTCTTCTACCACAGGCCTGACAGCTCACTTCTTCAACCAGTTTCAGCCCAATTCCTGCAAGGTGAGGATAACAACAACAAAAAATGGTCAATTCCACTCAGGCAACACAGAAGGCAGCAACCCAAAGATAGTTCAGGTACGGAATCGACTCTATAAGAGGGGATAGGCTGGGCTCACAGGACACATAGGTGACACGGCTCAATCCACATTTTTTCCATGGGTTTTCAGGATGCGTGACAAGGAATCCATGCAGAGGTCGAACATAGACTCAACGGTTCAGACAGAGGGTGTGTCGGCTTCTCCAGGAAACATCACAGGCTTTAGGTTTCATATTTGTGTGAGGCATACAGAGATCAGACGCATCGGTAACATAGTTCATATAGCGGCTGACAAAATGGAGGACAAACCCCCATCACAGCTCAATTCTTGGGTTAAATTGCCTGTGTCTAGGCTGACTTATTTCGCCCATGAAGCTACATGCACTCCATCGAGTATGTGTTCTATTTTTCACATGTTGGGGCTACATGTGTTGCCTCTCCCAGGACTTAGGATAAAAACATGTTTGTTACACAAAATTGGAATAATAATAAATTATTATTCCCAAGGACTTAAGACCCTAATCTTAGCCCCTCTTTCCAACCTCTTAACCCCTCTTTCCAACCTCTCAGCCCCCTTTCCCTTACCCACCTTGTGGAAGCTTAGTCCCCCATCACTCTTTCTTCGTGGTCGGTCTGCACGCAGCGATGTTTAATCTTTATTAATGTTCTGCATAATTACATATACAAAAATAGGCTCCTGGCCTTTAACACTTAGGCTCTCCAGCCTAATAAACACATAATCCCACTAGCTTATCAATACTTGGCTCACCGGCCTACAAAACATGATTTACAATTCATAAACATGATCACAATTCATAAAGATGATTACAACAGGGCTCGTCCTTAGTGATATTACAGTAATTTCTTCTTCTTGATGTGTCCATCATGTCATGCCTTTTCTTGTACCTTTTATACTTGTTAATGGAACCCTACAACAAATCGGTCTTCCTCTAATACAATAATTGTGATGGTATTTCTTCTATTGTGTCAGAATCTGTAAGGTCTGTCATCCAAAAAATGCACAAAATTGGTACAAGAAACTCCATGGAAATTATTGCTTCTTGTCCATATGCTAATGTAAAACATTTTTGACATGTCAACTTCTTGTATGTAGTTATTTGATCCCATATCACTGCAAGAATCCTTAAGTCCCAATAATCTCATCCTACATTACAAATCTTCGCCAATGCATTATCCAGTATCTTTTTGAAAGCCTCCACTGTTCCATTAGCTTATGGGTGATATGGAGTGCTCTTTTGATGTTGTATCTGGCACTCTTCTATCAATGATGCAATTGTCTTATTCAAAAAGTGAGTCCCATGATCAATCATAATAAATTTAGGACACCCAAACCTTGTAACCATGTTCTCAAATAATAACTGCACAATTGTCTATGCATTGCAATATGTAATTGGTTTAGCCTCTGCCCATCTTGTCAAGTAGTATGTCACAGTAATTATATACATGGATCTTATTCTCCTTACTAAAGGACTAATTTGTTCGACAAAATCCACTACCCATTTTTAAAATGCATGTAACGTGACTTGCAGATTCAAAGGCATCTCATCCCTTCACTGTTGGGTATGTGTTATATTCGTTGCACGAATAGTAGTGTTTGTGCATTGTGTCGGGCACATAGGGGGGTTAGAGGGGGGCCTGCTAGGTCCCCCCTTGGTGGGTGCAGGGGGGCGAATTCCTCAGTGCAAGGGTTTGTGGACAGCGCTCCCAAAATTTTTTTTTTTGCATTGGGAAACGTGTCACATATTTAGGTGGTTTTTCGGTACATGGTTTTTTGCCTATGGTTTTCTATTTCCGGTTAAGGAATTAGGGTTGTTGACTAATCCAGGTCATTGGGTTAGGGTTTTGGATGCCACTGGATCCTATATGTATATTGTATTGTAAAAAATGTATCACTATGAATGAATATAGAATATGTTGGTTTTCCTGGTTTGGGTTTCCAGGGGAAAAATCTCTGTGTAATGTTTGTATTTTCCATTGTATCTTTTCTATTCTTTTACTAAAAATTTGTTTGCAATAAATATTGTAAAAGTTTAAAATCTACATTTTGTATCAGAGCTTTGTTGGCTTCGGGGGGACGCCTTTTTGGTCAAGGGTTTGGCTCGGGACTGTGATAAGCCTTGTTACAGTCGGAGATCTGTGGTATTGATTTTTCAGGTGAAAATAAATGGAAAGAAATTCGAAAATGGAGATTGAGAAGTTTAATGGGAAAATTTTTGAGCTTTGGAAGCTCAAGATGGAATATATGTTGGTGGACAGAGATCAATGGATCATGGTAGATCCAGGTAATGCGCCTACAGGAACTTCAGCAGATGACTGGAAAAAGTTGGATCGGAAGGCAAAGAGAACAATCCGATTGTGTCTCTTAGATTCAGTATTATTAAATGTGTTAGAGGAAGCTACAACTAAGGATTTATGGAATAAGTTGGGGAAGTTGTATCAGTCTAAGTCCCTAGTGAATAAACTATTCCTTAGAAACAATTTGTATAACCTGAAGATGGGAGATGGAGACTTGGTGGCAGAGCATTTGAACGCCTTCAATATTGTGGTAAGTTAGTTAGTATATGTTGAGATTAAAATTTCATATGAAGATAAATGTATCAACTTACTGTGTTCTTTACCAAACTCGTGGGATAGTCTGGTTGTGGCCATAGGTAGTAATACAACTTACTTGAAGTTTGATGAAGTGGTCTCATCTTTGTTGGCGGAGGAGATGAGATGGAAGAATATGGAAGGACAGAGCACAAACGCATTATTTTCAAGAGGACGTTCCCAGGAAATAAATAGATCTAAGTTCTCAAGTGGGAGATCTAAGTCTAAGGGTAGATCTAAATCACTTGGAAAGTTTGTAAAGGTATGTTGGAGATGTGGAAAAGAAGGGCACTACAAGAAGCAGTGTAGATCCAAAGTTGAGAAAAAGAAGGGATCTGAAGAATCTCCTTCTAAATAAGAAAAGACCTTCAATAAAGAAGGAGGGCATGTGTACTTGGCTTCTTCAAGAACACATGTAGATCATGAGGCATGGTTGGTTGACTATGGTGCATCCTTTCATATGAATCCCCATAGGGAGTGGTTCTGCAAATATGAAAGGTATGATGGAGGTAATTTTTTCTTAGGTGATTATTCGACAACCAGAATCATAGGACAAGGCAAATTCAAGTTGAGGCTCATATATGGAAGGATTAGAACACTTCCTAGTGTTCTACACATACCAGGTTTGGCCAGAAATTTGATTTTAGTAAGCAAAATGGACGATGCAGGGGTAAAAACAATATTTGAAAAGGAAACCTACAGGATGGTTCGAGGAGCAATGGTGTTGCTGAAGGGAGTTCGGTTTGGAACTCTGTATAAGATGCAAGGAAGAACTATTAGTGATGGGCATAATAGTTCCATTGTTCTTGGTATTGGAGTTGAAGAAGAAAGAACTCCTATAGTCTCTGGATAAAAGGTTATGTTGTGGCATCAAACACTGGGGCATATCAGAGCAAAGGGTCTTCAACTACTACACGGTAAAGGTATGGTTGAGGGTATGTCTAACTACTCTCTGGATGATGATTTAAAGGATGATGAATCGGACTCTACAGAAGAACAAGAATCAGAAGAAGAAGATCCTCATACTCTAGTATTGAGGAGATCCGTTCGATAAAGAAGGATACCAGAAAGGTATAGTCCATCTGATTTCCCTTCAAATTTTTCTTTGTCTATTACTGATGATGATCCTAGAACTGTCAGGGAGGCAGTGTATTTGGAGGATGGAAATCTATAGAAAAGGGCCATGGATAAAGAAATGGCATCTTTGGATAAGAATGAGGCTTGGGATCTAGTGGATTTGCTGACAGAAAGAAATCCCATTGGAAGCAAATGGGTATTTAAAAAGAAGTTGAATACAGAAGGAAAAGTGGAGAAATACAAAGCTTGGTTAGTAGCAAAGGGTTATTCCTAGGTTGAGGGAATTGATTTTGGTGACATATTTTCTCCTGTTTCCAAATTAACCTCTATAAGATTTTTGTTATTTTTTGTTGCTGCATTTGATTTTGAAGTAGAACAAATGGATGTGAAGACAACATTCCTACATGGGGATCTGAAAGAATAAATCTATATGAAGCAACCAGAAGGTTATGTTGTGAAGGGAAAGGAGTTGCTATGAAAGATAAAAAAGTCCATGTATGGTTTAAAACAATCACCAAGGATGTGGTATCAAAAATTTGATACTTATATGCTGGGACTTGGATTCACAATAAGCAAAGAGGATCATTATGTGTATTTAAATCAATTGGTGATCATTTGATTTATCTGGTATTGTATGTGGGTGACATGTTGCTGATAGAAAACAACAAGGAGATTATCCAGGATGTGAAAACTCAATTGTCCTCTAAATTTGACATGAAGGATCTCGGTGCTTGAAATTTCATTTTGGGCATGGAACTTAAAAGAGATCAGAAAAGGAGGAAACTCTGGTTAAATCAAAGAAAATATGTTGAGACAATATTGCAGAGGTTTAATATGCAGGAATGTAAACCGGTCAAGGTTCCTATTGTTGTTGGTGTAAAGTTATCTATGGATCAGTGTCCCAAGACACATGAAGAGGAGGAGGACATGTCTTGTGTTCCATATGCGAGTGCAGTTGGAAGTTTGATGTATGAAATGGTTTGTAATAGACTAGAAATTGCACATGCAGTGGGATTTTTGAGCAGGTATATGTCAAAACTAGGCAAGGAGCATTGAACAACAGTAAAAATGGTTTTCAGGTATTTGTGTGGCACTGCTAGCTATGGATTATGCTATGAAGGAAGATCGAGATTGGACAGAGAGGTGGATATACATGACTTTGTGGATGCAAACTGGGCTAGAGATCTAGATCATAGGAGATCTACAAATGGGTATGTGTTTAACCTGTTCGGGGGAGCAATAAGTTGGATGAGCAAAAGACAGGTTGTAGTGTCACCTTCAACTACAAAAGTTGAATACATGGTAGCCACACATGCAAGTAAAAAAGTAGTATGGTTACAAAGATTGTGTTCAGGTATTGGGTTGGTACAACAAGCTATAAGGATAGAGTGTGACAGTCAGAGTGCAATTTTTATGGCGAAGAACCCAGCTTATCATTCAAAGACAAAGAATATTGATATTCAATATAACTTTGTGAGAGACATGATTTAAGAAAAGAAAGTATTGTTGATGAAGGTGGACACTTTGAAGAATGTTGCAAACTCATTAACAAAATTTGTGAGCACTAAGAAGTTCTCTTGGTGTAGAGGATCCATGGGCATTATTGCTCGAGATTGTTGACTATGTAGCCATGTAACCCCCTGTATGCAAAGAAACAACAAGTGGGAGAATGTTGGGTATGTGTTATATTCTTTGCACGAATATTCTTGGTGTTCTCTACATTGTGTTGGGCGCGCAGGGGTTCAGGGGCATCACCCTCGGAAAAAAAAAGATTTTGCCTCGGGAAATGTGTCATGTATTTAGGTGGTTTTTCGACACATGGTTTTTTTCTTATGGTTTTCTATTTCTGGTTAAGGAATTAGAGTTTTTGACTAATCTGGGTCATTGGGTTAGGGTTTTGGATACCACTAGATCCTATATGTATATTGCATTGTAAATAATGTATTACTGAATGGATATAGAATATGTTGGTTTTCCCGGTTTGGGTTTCCAGGGGAAAAATCTATGTGTAATGTTTGTATTTTCCATTGCATCTTTTTTGTTCTTTTACTAAAAATTTGTTTGCAATAAATTGTGTACAAGGTTAAAATCTACATTCACAACGGTCTTCTTACTCTCTGAAAAATGTCGCAGATTTGGAAATACTCCTTAGCATGCTTGTGGAGGGTAGGACACCATAGCCTTGCACACAATATCTTTTTCAATGTTTCCTTTCCTGCATAATGACCTCCTAGAATTCCATCGTGCGCCTCTGCTACGATCATTGGTATTTCATGTGTTAGCACACATCGTCACAATATCCCATATATGCCTAGATTATATAGATTTCATGCGATCAACTGATAATCCATTGCTTTCACCACTATCTACATCTTTTGCATGAATGTCATGTCGTATGGAGCCACTCCTATACTCAAAAACTAGACAATTTTTACGAAATGGTCATCTACCATTTGAACTAAAAATAACTGTGCATATGGTAAACTATCATCGAGGTTCCTTACATCTTCTCCTATCAGTATTCACAACAAATGGTCTCGTCCTGCATTCAGTTTCCCTAGATTCACAATAACTTCGGAGTCATACTCTTGGAACAACAACAACCATTTGCATATTATCCCCCCAACATTGGATTGTTTACTACATATCTAAGTGCAGAGTGGTTTGTATACATCTTGAAATGGGACCCCAACATGTAGTGCATGAACTTCTGCAAGGAATAAACCATTTCCAATCCTTCCCTTTATGTCATTGTGTAATTATTCTCAGTGGTCGACAACTTCCTGCTTGTAAACACAATTGGATGGTCTATCTTTCCCTCTCCTGGTTGTGATAATACTACACCGATTTTTATCGATGATGCATCCACATGAACATAAAACTCTTTCTTCCAATCTGGGAAAAACAAAATGGGCACAATTACTAACTTCTTCTTCAATACATCCAGGCCCTGCTGAAAATCTTCATTCCACTGAAACTTAACTTATTTCTTTAGTAACTTCTCCATCAAAAGTGTAATCTACGCATAGCCTTTAATAAATTCCATGTAATAGCATGTATGCCCCAAAGTAATTATATACTATCTCACTAATTTTGGTGGTGGAAAATTAACAATTATTATGATCTTGGCAGGATCAACCAACAAACCCTACTTGCATACCACATGACCTAGAAATATCTTGAATGGTGTGCAAAAAATACATTTATTCAAATTTAACGAAACATAATATTGTCTACATCTATTAAGCATCAACCTTATAGTTTCTATGTGATCTTGCATTAAACTAAACATAGTCCAATCATCAAATTACACTTCAAGAAACTTATGAATAAACTATTTAAAGGCTATGACAACTACTCTAGAAAACACAATAGGTGCATTCTTTAATCCAAATGACATCACTATGCATTGGAAGCTTCCCCATTCTATCGCAAAGGTCATCTCATGTATGTTTTAATGCAATATTGATCTGATGGTATCCTAAAAATCCATCTATGAATGAGTAGGCATCTTGCCCTCCTACATTTTCTAACACTTTGTCTATAAAGGGGGTCAAAAAAGGGTCATGTAAACAGGTATCATTCAACTTCCTTAGGTCGACACAAATTATAATTCCCCGTGTTTTATTATCTTGCACTACCATTGGGCTTATCCATTCAGACTCTACAATGGGCTCAATTATGCCAGCTTCTATCATTCTATCAAGCTCCGTTTTCACTTTTTCCTTGCACTTCAGATTCAATCTATAAGGTAGATGTCTTACTAGCTTATCCTCTAGTTTTAATGGGATCTTCATCTCACCCAATTCTCCATCTATCCCTTTCATCTATGAAAAGGTTTTTGGAAATATATCTTGATACTCATGCAAGAGGTCTACAATCTTTTCCATAGTCTCATCATTCCAGTAGTCACTAATATTTGTGTGCTTAGGTTTCTCTTTCATGCCAATATTCACTTTGTGCACTCTTAATGGATTCACATATGCATCAAATTCAAGTTATGGACCTACTACATCTCACTCCCCTTCATTCTCTGATACCTACACATTTCTTGGGTCTTCTTCCACTTGATCTTGTTCAGTAACATTGTCACATTCGAGTAGTTCGAGGACTATCACATATCCTCTATGTGCACTACATGTAGGTACTATTTCTTTATGTCCTTCATCCATAAAAATATTACTTTAATGACTTGCAGAGCTACATCTACTAAAGGTGTCTCAGCTTCAAAATTAAATGTAACCTTAAAATTTTGGATCAGCTCTTCCCAGTCTGTTGTCCCTTTGCACACTTCTAGCTCTACATACCAGTTCTTGGGAACTGCCTCAAGTATATGTATGAATCTGTGCATCCATTCCCACTTTGGAACTCGTCTCCAAGTTTTCATACACTGTGCAACATGATTTGTCAAACTGCTCATCCCTGTGTACTTGTGGATAACTTCTTCTATTCCAAATCTAATATGCATCATCCTTTTATAGTGTTTCCAATATCTTATGCCTTACTTGTGTGTTTCCCACCATCTCGTTGGAGTTTCCCTCAGTGCAACATCTAATGCTAAAAATATTTTTTGTTCGAGTATCTGCAACTCAAATTCATTTACCAAGGAACTTACCTCAGTTAATCCATCAAACCTTGGTGTATCACGTACCTCTTTTCCAATCCAGCACAAAGAGCGAGTAATGCGAGAACATCTTCTGGTAGATACTTTGTGTAATATGTGCTACCAATGTTCAAGTCCTTCCTCTAAATCTGATGCGCAAGAGATAATGCTTCTCCAACTAAGCACACCATATGCAGTAGGATTGACATAGTCATCTATGTGTGCGGTCATATTATAGATTTTATCAATCTCTTTTCTCACGGGTTCCACATACCTTCTTTCCTCTATAGGGTCTAATGGTGCAGTGACCTTTAAGCCTCCTCCTTAAAAAATCATTTCTCTCTTCTTCAAGTTAATAATTGTTTGAATGTCAAATGCCCAATCCAATTCGAGTAATGTTGGATACGACTGACTGTTTTCCACAATCTCAATTACCTCAAAGTCAGCTACGGTGTGCACTCCATCTATTTTAATAGGTACTCCTACCAGTCTCTCGATCAATATTATCTTGTGTTGGTTTGCCAATCTCAGTTGAACAGTCGAATAAACTAGCTTTGGTTTCCCCATCATCTCCCACGTATGTCTTGGAAGAACATTTACATTTGATCCGAAGTCCAAGATGACATTATCCATGTAATATTCTCCTACCTGCACTTTCAATCTAAATTATTTGTTTGTCCTCTTCTTGCACAATACTTGATTCACCACTTTCTGTGTCATAGGTACTTCTTTGTCTTGAGTATACTGATTGATCATCCTATGTAGTGCATTCAAATCTCCTTCATACTTCATTAAGTCTAAACAAATTTTTATAAAATCTTTCAAAGTATCTACCTTTTCAATTGGCCTTTCTAGAATGGTGCGATCATATACTGATGGAATATCATATACTGGTGTTTCTTTTGATGTTGATGCTATCTAGTATGGTCCTAGTATCTCTTTCCTGGATTGGTGATATATCTCCTTCTCTTTATGCAGATTAAATGTTGGCATAGGATCAACAACTTTCCTTATCCATTTCTTGAATCCCTTTCCTTTTTACATTGCATCTGGTCTAGTTCTGATTCTGACACATTTAATAGCTTCTACTCTGGGTTGATTGTCACGCTCCTCGACTGCTATCATTTACAGGTTCTAGTTCTGATTTTGGTTCTTATTTGGATTCCCTCTTGTCTACCACTTCTCTATTAGTTGAGGACATTCTTCTGTTGCATGGTCCAGTGCTCTACAATAGGTGCACGTCATGCAAGGATTTGGGCAGTTTTTCGCTATATTTCCTAGTTGATTGCAACTGTAAAAAATGATTGGTCCTCTTCCTCCTCGACTGAATACTCCATGTCCTTGAACTCTTCCAAATCTTCCTCATCCACCTTGGTTAAAGCCTCTTGGAATGATGTATTTTGGAACCCCCCCATCCGCTACGACATTTTATTCATGTATTTTGTATGCATATGAAGTGCACTCTCTCATTAACTCGAATGTGCAACACTCTTTCTCATTGTGTCCTACAGACTTACACAAATTACATAATAAAGTCCTTGGTGTACTTTGGTACTTTTGCAGTAAGGGACAAGCAATCAGATCATGTCCCCATGTCTTACATATTTCACAATATCTTACTCCTCCTCCTAATGGATTCGGTGCTCCTGTAGCCATATATTGTGCAAATCATGGACATTATTTCTTATGATGGCCTTATGTCTTATGTTTAATACACCAAACTTGTTCACACTTTTCCTTTTCCTTCATTATCTCTGACAATTGGATTTTTAGTGCAATCAACTGTGACTGTACCTGTGTCATCTCCTATGGGAGATGCTTCTAACTTCGTCATGATTTTTAATGCTTCAGGTTGCGACGTGACCTTCTGTTGTGTCAATGGACAATGAATGTGCGGTAATAGACCTATTATAAACCATTCTCAATGTTGCTCATCAGGAATGTGAAACGTTAATCTACCCATCATATCTTTAAATATCTAGTCATAATCCCAAATTATCTCATTATGTACTTGTTTAATTTCCTTCAATTATGTGATATACTACGACTCAGATTTTAGCTTCTGAAATTCCTTTAACAACACTTGTCTAATATCTTATAAAGTTATTGACTGTCCTGCCAGTGTAATCGTCTGGTACTTCATATACCATAGCAGTTTGTTACCTCTAAACGTCGTAGCTAATTGCACAATATTAGTTGTTTCATATTGAAAATTCTTAGCAGTCTATATTGTCTCGTGCACAAATATATGTTGCTATGGGTCCTCCGACCCTGCTCCTTGAAACTCAATCATTCTCAACATATGATCTATTCCTGCAATTGTCTTCTTTGTAATATTTACTCTTGGTGATGCTGACGTACTTTGGTTCACTGAACTATTTCCACTATTCTGACTACTCTTCTGAATTCCTCCACTAACTACAATCGCTCTCGACATAGTTATGGTTTATTCTTTAGATCTAGGTGATGCACATGAGGTTGTGAGTTTGACGCAGACTCTGATCTGAGATGGAATTCCTTCTTCTACTGGACTGTACTGAAGATCCTTTTATTTCTCTTTCCTTTCTCAATACGGTGTGATTTGAAGTACTTTGCAGGGGTCTCTTTTCTCAAATTCTTTGTGCTGCTCTTCTCTCTCAGCCACAATCTCCTTCATACTAAACCTAAACATTTTCCCACAACACAATACTCTAATCTCTTCTTCTGATTCAATGTCTTCCTCTCTCGGCATCCTCATTCCATCAAGTTCTTGTTCATCCTTTCCACTCTCGGACCATCCTCTGGTCATCCCCCAATCCCCCTATGTGTGCGAAGGTGCCTAGCTATCAGATTCCATCTTCATGACATTCTCGTTGCACAATAACATATTTATCCACATATATAATGTGTTTAGATACCTCCCATGCGGACCGTTGAAAAATTCCCTCTCTATGACACTATAATATTGGGTACAGTCTATTGCAAACTCTATAATGTAACCTCCTAGTACACTATTCATCCAGAAAGCAATTGTGTGATAAACTATATTTCTTACTGTATTCAACTCTCTGATCACTTCAGGGGTCCGGTTTCTTAGAGCTTCAACTCGATATCTCCCAACGTTCTCAACTAACCTTTCTAACCATTCAGTCAAAATTATAGGGAATTCACCAAAGAAAATCTCATGAAGATCTGTGAAAACATACCTTTGTAGCCAATGTTTGTTATTGAGACCTGTGTGTTTCTATTATGTTCTCTGGAGAAGTCACATTACTTCCTCTCTAGCCACTCTTCGATTTCTTCCTTATTCGGCCTCGAAAACATTCCCCTCAATTAGAATTCTTGGTCCCAACAATGGAACCTTTTGTTGGTCCACAGTGGGTAGACCCATGGTTAATCATCAAAATACCAACAAAGCCTTTAGACACGGGCCCTTTCGGCATCACCTGCAAGTAAGTGCAGTCTCACTCGATGCATCTAGATGGGCTGCAGGAGCCAAAGTTCTACAGTGATGAGGGGAAGCGAGGCATTCAACATATCTTTACTAACCTTCTACACATGTGTGCAATTTCTATCACTTAACATTTTTTTTTATGCGACATACCCTGTGTGCAACTTTCCTTTATTTTGTATTCATTCATTTACCAGTTAATTCATTGCATGACATTATAACAGCATGTGTGAATAACACATCCAACAGACTTAAGAATTTAGCATCATTGCAACATAACAGTAAACATCATAACATGCAAAGACAACACATCACAACACACAGGTTCAACATGGTTCACCCAACTTGGGCTACATCCACAACGGTTGGTTGCTTCTATTATTCATTGATAATCCTCTTACATTTGTGCACTACGCTACAAAATATGCAACAGTAACATTACCAAAAACCTGCATAGTCATTATGCTACAGTGTGAGCCTCACTCCTTAGTCATACCTCAAAACTTCTTCCAATGTTCGAGTCAACTTACCTCAAAAGCACTAAGAACTTCTCATATATCCAATATTCAGAACCCCTCTACCCAAAAACCCTTTACATATTTATACATAAAAAATAGGGCTAAGTCCATTACAAAGTGGATAAAATGTCTCAAAAAACCAATGGTCTATAACTGTTTTTTGCCTTTTGTGTGTTGCTCTGTCGAGTTTCCTTCTGTCGCGCGTTTTGACTCCTTAAAGTATGTTTCCCATCGCATGCTTTGGTCCATCTTGTAACTACCTTATGTTCTTTGAATTATTATGGCACAGATCCCAAAGCTTAATAAAACTTATCCAAAATGCCTATCCAACAGTGAGATCTCCCTGTGGACTCATAACATCAAGTCAGGGGTGGTCTGCTATTGAGATTTGGAGCAGTAGTGCCTATGGATGGGAGGTTCATCCTTTGCATGCAGCCAATTGGATTACATTTATAAACATATAAGTGTTTGTGTTGTGTTATTTATGATTTTTTCGCTGTGTAAATGATATCTGAATGTTGTGTTATGTTTTGTTGGGTTTTCATGCATTCCTAAATTTATAAATGTTGTAGATGCATGGTTAAATCATCATATTGTTTTGTTGCAATTTCTATGCGCTTGTTGCCCTTTTAATTTGTACTTAACAGGTCAAGTCATTTTTGTAGTGATGGGACTCGGTGTGGGTGTTGAGTATGGTAAAAATCAAATTTTAATCATAATTATTATATAAACTTGTATTTATAAAAATGATAAATTCTCTCTATCTCACTCATTCTTATTTTTGCAAATCGCAGGCATTTTAATTACTTAACATTCACTAAATTTTCAACATAATTAAAATATAAATTGATATTTTCTAAAAAAGAAAAACCCTCATATATATATATATATCTATATATAAAACCTGATGTTTAATTTTTTTTTTCAAGTTAAAACTATATTTTTTTATCTTTTATACAACTAACAATGAAAATGAATAAACAATTGTGAACTATAAAAATATATTTAAGACTTTCCAAAAAAAAATGAAAAAATACAGTTAAGAAACAAAAATATAGTAGGAGGACTCGATTATTGTATACACACTCTTATTTTTACAAGCTACATGCATTTTAATCACTTATCATTTACAAAATTATCATCATAATTTTAATATAAGCATATATTTAAAAAAAAAACTCTTTCACACATTTACTCTTATTTTTAAAAGTGGTTTTTTTTTTTTTAAGTTGTATGTATTTTAATCACTTATATTCATTAAATTTTTATCATAATTATAATACAAATTTGCATTTAAAAAAAAAAAACTTATCATATAGAATGTAACTAACAATGAAAATGAATAAGCAATTGTAAACTATAACAATATATTGAAGTTTACAAAATTGATGTAAAACATAATTGAAAAACAAAAATACAAAAATATAGTAGACAGGCCGCATTACTGTCATAGCATTAGTTCGATGAAAATTTACCAATTTGATGTGCAAAGACTCCCCTCAACCAAACTTTCTATGTACCTTTCAATCACTATGATAAAAACATAACCAGTTGTTGACCTGCTATGCACCCTTCAATCACTATGACGAAAATATAACTAGTTTTTAACCTGAAAGTTGAACATAATTGACAAAAATATAACTAGGTGTTAGCCTGAAAGTTGAACATACATTATCCTTTTGTTGTTGATAAGGATGAAACCTTTAAAAATTATCAGTCAAAGCTCCAATGGTTCTCTGACTCGATGTTGTGGTGTTTGGGTCAAATTTCAATTCCCATGTTGGCCAATAGTGAAAATCTTGCTTCAAAGTAAGCACTGAGGGTCTTCCATTCAACTTCACTGTCTTGACACGAACAAACACTCCATTTCCAATTATTTTATAACATTTACATTTGTCTGCAGATCAGGGGTTGGTTTTCCATTAAATTCCACAATCCATTGTCTAGAAGAACCTCCATATCGATGGACAGGGCTGCCAAAGAACCATCCTCTGTTCATCCCCCAATACCCCTATGTGCACAAAGGCGCCTAGCTGTCAGATTCCATATTCATGACATTCTTGTCACACAATAACATATTTATCTACGTAGATAGTGCGTTCATATACCTCTAGCGCGAACCCTTGAAAAATTCCATCTCTATGACACTATAAGACTGGGTACAATCTATTGCAAACTCTGTAATGTAACCTCCTAGTACAATATTTATCTAGAAATCAACTGCGCAAAAAATTGTATTGCTTACTGCATTCAACTATCTGATCACTTCAGGGATCCAATTTCTCGGAGCTTCAACCCGATATCTCCCAGTGTTCTCAACTAACCTTTCTAACCATTCAATCAAAATTATTGAGAATTCACCAAATAAAATCTCATGAAGATCTGTGAAAGCATACCTTTGTAGCCATTGTTCGTTGTTGAGCCATGGGTTTCTATTATGTTCTCTGGAAAATTCATGTTGCTTACTCTCTAGCCATTCTTCGATTTCTTCCTAATTCAGCCTCCAAAACATTCCTCTCAATTACATTTCTTGGTCCCAGCAACAGAACCATTTGTTGGTGTGCGGTGGGTAGACCCATTGTTAATCATCAAAATACCAAAAAATCCTTTAGACATCGGCCCTTTCAGTATCACCTACAAGCAAGTGAAGCCTCACCCAATGCATCTAGAGTGGCTGCAGGAACCAAGGTTCTACATTGATGAGGGGAAGCAAGGCGTTCAACATATCTTTACTAACCTTCTACTCATGTGTGCAGTTTCCATCACTTAACAATTACTTTTTATGTGACATACCCTGTGTGCGACATTCCTTTACTTTGTATTCATTCATTTACCAATTAATTCATTGTGTGACATTATAATAGCATGTGTGAATAACACATCCAACAGACTTAAGCATTTATCATCATTGCAACATAACAGTGAACATCATAACATGCAAAGACAACACATCATGAAACACAAGTTTAACGTGGTTCACCCAACTTGGGCTACGTCCACAACGACTAGTTTATTCTATTATTCATTGATAATCCTCTTACAACTACGCATTGCACTACAAACTATGCAACAGTCACATTACCTAGACTTGCCTAATCGTTCTGCTGCAGTGCGAGCCTCACTCCTCAGTCATACCTCAAAACTTCTTCTAATGCTCGACTCAACTTACCCCAAAAGCACTAATAACTTCTCATATGTACAACATTCGGAACCCCTCTACCTAAAATCCTTTTACATATTTATACATAAAAAATAGGGTTAAGCCCGTTACAAAGTGGACAAAATGTCCCAAAAACCCAACGATCTATAGCCATTTTCCGCCTTTTGCGCGTTTCTTCGTCACACTTCCTTCTGTCACGTGCTTTGACTCCTTAAAGTTTGCTTCACGTCATGCGCTCTGGTCCATCTTCTAACTGCCTTATGTTCTTTGACTTATTCTGGCGCAGATCCCAAAACTTAACAAAATTTATCCAAAATGCCTATCCAACAACAAGATCTCCTTGTGGACTCATAGCATCAAGTCATGGGTGTCTTGCTATTGAGATTTGTAGCAGTAGTGCCTATGGACGGGAGGTTCATCCTTCGCATGCAGCTAGTTGAATTACATTTATAAACAAATAAGTGTTATTGTTGTGTTATTTATGATTTTTTCGTTGTGTAAATGATATCTGAATGTTGTCTTATGTTTTCGTTGGGTTTGCATGCATTCCTGAATTTATAAATGTTGTAGATGCATAATTAAATCATCATATTGTTTTGTTGCAATTTCTATGGGCTTGCTGCCCCTTGTCTTTTAATATATGTTTGGGGCATATTTTAATTTGTACTTAATAGGTCAAGTCATTTTTGTAGTGATAAGACTCACTTGTTGGGTACAGTGCAAATCAAATTTTCATCATAATTATTATATAAACTTGTATTTATAAAAATGAAAAATTCTCTCTCACTCATTCTTATTTTTTGCAAACTGCAAGTATTTTAATTACTTAGTATTCACTAGATTTTCAACATAATTATAATATAAACTTATATTTACAAACAAAAAACCCTCATATGTATACAAGAAACTTGATGTTTAAATCTCATATGTATACAAGAAACTTGAAACTTGATGTTTAAATCTCATATGTATACAAGAAACTTGATGTTTAAATTTTTTTTAAGTTGAGACTAAATTTTCTATCTTTTATGTAACTAGCAATGAAAATGAATAAACAAATGTGAAGTAAAAAAATATATTTAAGACTTTCCAAAACAAATGAAAAAATATACAGTTAAGAAACAAAAATATAGTATACAGGCTGGATTATTGTATTCACACTCTTATTTTTGCAAGCTACATGCATTTTAATCCCTTATCATTTACTAAATTATCATCATAATTTTAATATAAACATATATTTAAAAAAAAATCTCTTTCACACATTTACTCTTATTATCATCATAATTTTAATATAAACATATATTTAAAAAAAAATCTCTTTCACACATTTACTTTTATTTTAAAAAGTTGTTATTTTTTTTTTAAGTTGTATGAATTTTGATCACTTATCATCCATTAAATTTTCATCATAATTATAATACAAAATTGTATTTAAAAAAAAACAACTTATCATACCGAATGTAACTAACAATCAAAATGAATAAGCAATTGTGAACTATAACAATATAGTGAAGGAGTTTACAAAACTGATGAAAAACAGAATTGAAAAACAAAAATACAGTAGACAGGCCTGATTACTGTCATAGCATTAATTCGATGAAAATTTACCAATTTGATGTGCAAAGACTCCCCTCAACCAAACTTGCTAGGTACCTTTCAATCACTGTGATAAAAACATAACCAGTTGTTGACCTGCTTTGATGTGCAAAGACTCCCCTCAACCAAACTTGCTAGGTACCTTTCAATCACTGTGATGAAAACATAACCAGTTGTTGACCTGCTATGCACCCTTCAATCACTATGACGAAAATATAACTAGTTGTTAACCTGGAAGTTGAACATAATTGACGAAAATATAACTAGTTGTTAACCTGAAAGTTGAACAGAATTGATAAAAATATAAGTAGTTGTTAACCTGAAAGTTGAAAATAATTGACAAAAACATAACTAGTTGTTAACCTGAAAGTTGAACATACACTATCCTTTCGCTGCTGATAAGGATGAAACCTTTAAAAATTGTCAGTCAAAGCTCTAATGGTTCTCTGACTCCATGTTGCGGTGTTTGGGTCGAATTTCAATTCTCATGTTGGCCAATAGTGCAAATCTTGCTTCAAAGCAAGCACTGAGGGTTTCCCATTCAACTCACTGTCTTCACACGAACAAACACTCCATTCTCCAATTCTTTTATAACATTTACAAATATCTGCAGATCAGGGGTTGGTTTTCCATTAACTTCCACAATCCACTGTCTAGAAGAACCTCTATATCGATGGAGAGGGCTGCCAAACATCAATCTTGCCACATATACCCCATGCCCTTCTTTCGGTAAAAATCCCAACGAGCGGACGGCTGAGTGTGGCTCTTGAAGAAGAGATCCACACCAATTTACCATGTGTGTGGTTCCAAAGCCGTTTCTTACATCCGTGCCCACAAGAAGATCCAACTCCAAACCTTCGCGAAAAATCTTCACCTTTAGATTCCCTTCTTCTTCTTTGCTCTCATCAAGAACTTGGCAAGCGTTCTCAATATCGCGAAAAGTTGTGATTAGCTTCTCATCTATAGCCAACAGCATGTCTCCCTGCTTCAAAATGCATTCTGCTCGCGATCCAGCGAAACAACGCTTTACTTGTAAAACCTGTCGTCTCACAGGATCCTTCTTTATTAACTCTCTAATCCACTTTTCACTTGACCCAAAGCTTATCTGCGAGCACACCAGAAAATGTGCTGCCAAAATCCGTATCCAACTCGATGACCTCCATGTTCATAGCTCTATACCGGGGATGAGTAAATTGATCAATATTCAAGACAGCTACTGGGTCTGTGACAAAGGACTTGCGTGATGTATCTTGTAATCTGTGATTCAACCCAACAAGATATACAGCATCACCCCTATGCAAAGTAGGTTCAGGAAGAAGAACAGCTGCCTGTACTGCTGCAGCCCCTGCTGGACCTAGTGCCGCAGGATCATATGCTACTAATGCATAATTGTGTACAGGGTGGAGAAAAACAACCTTTCCTGGTATTTTCATTGGGTACGTATCAAACGCTAACATGATATCTGATATAGAAATCACTATTTTTTGTTGTTTAAAATCCAATTTTTTATTGTTTAAAATCCAGTTTTAAATGTAAAAATGGATTCAGCACTCTGAAAACTACTAAAAATATACAGAAATAATCACTCAAATCTATTCATCTAACAATTTCCTACAAATTCTTAAACAAATATTCCTAAAAAAATCACCTAAAAACATTCATTTCATAGAATGTTTAAACTAAAAATTAATTCCCAAGTTAAACCTCACACCCCTAATTATGGGGAGGGCATGTACTTAAAGGCTAGGACATTCCTCAATCCCTGATATTCTTCAATACCGCTTCTTCTCCGCCCACCGTTTTAAGCGACAAGTCGTTTTTTAAAGTCAAGGTAAAGGAATTATGGAATAACGAGTGGTATTCTTTTTAAAGTCGAGGTTAAGAATTTATGGAATACATGGGTTATGTGTGGAATGTAGGAAAAAATGTCAGGCCAAAAGAAGTGGAGTGGCCCACAGTACCTCACACCCCTAATTATGGGGAGGGCATGTACTTAAAGGTTAGGACATTCCTCAATCCCTGGTATTCTTCAATACCGCTTCTTCTCCGCCCACCGTTTTAAGCGACAAGTGTTTTTTTAAAGTCAAGGTAAAGGAATTATGGAATAACGAGTGGTATTCTTTTTAAAGTCGAGGTAAAGAATTTATGGAATACATGGGTTATGTGTGGAATGTAGGAAAAAATTGTCAGGCCAAAAGAAGTGGAGTGGCCCACACTACACAGTTTTCATTGCCCATCGTTTAAGTACTTGTTGATTGGTTGTTTTGGTTTTTTAAAAATCAATGTAAAATAATTATGAAATATATTTGTTTTTTGTTTTAAGTTTTTTTTGGGGGGGTATTGGATGACATAAATTTTGAGGAAATCATAATTTTCTGTTTTTTAAATTGTATTTATAAATGTATAAATAGATTCAGGGTATTGAAAAATTGATATCTTACTTGGATTATATAGACTTAGTCATTCAAATCTGTTGATCCAACAACTTAAATAGATAAAATAACTAGAAAAAGGTCAAAACTTAGAAAGTTTAGATTAAAAACATAACTTAAACAATGTAAAATTGAGATTTCACTGTGAAATTTCAATGATAGTAACCAACAAAATACTTATATTATAATTTAAATTTTTTTTTATTATATTTTTAAATTTTTTTTCTAAAACTTGAAAAAAATTTAAATGATAAATATCAATTATAAATTATTGAGGTTGTACAATCTAAATCCAATTCCAAATGTAAGTGTTTTTTTAATAGACATTCACTGTATTTTTAGATTTAAAAATAGAATTTAAAACATTCAATTTTACCAAAAATTATGTAACCTCATTCCCAATGTGAAAAACTCCAAATCTCTTTACACATTGATCGTCGTGTACTGGTTGATTTTTGTGGAGCTCATCTTCCCTAATATATATATACATCGATAAGTGTTTCCAGTAAGTCAGTGCCTACAAATATAAAAGGGGATTGGTGTCTCAAGTAGGTTGGTTCCTACAAACATTTGTAATAGTAGGTTGGTGCCTATAGATTTATAAAAAGAGGTTTTTTTGGTTTTCTCCCGAAAGGGTTTCCACTTAAAATATTATGTCATATAGTTTTTAAATTTATGTGATTTATTCATTACAATTTATGAATGTTAAAAATAAAAAGGTAGACTTATAATAATTCACCCCCCCTCTCAGTGTAAGTGTGTGCCCTTTTGTAGTATAAGGATGCGAACATAACTAATGGCCCTTGGTTTTGATATTTGGCAATTGGTCGTGATTGGTTATACAACCCCAATAACTCCACCAATTGATACAGTTGGGAAAAATGATAGTGAAAATTATGCAAAATCCATGAATGTCATCTTGTGCGGTTTGTCAGAATCAGAGTTTGTCAAAGTAATGCATTGTAAATCAACGAAATAAATTTGGGACAAACTTAAAAATGTCCATTAAGGCGATGACAAGGCCAAGAAGGCTAATCTCCAAACTCATAGAAGATAATTCGAGAGTATGAAGATGAAAGATGAAGAAAATGGTGCACCCTATCTCCTTCGTGTGGACGATCTTGTCCACACCATCAAAGGACTTGGTGAAACAATAAGAACCAATGATTGTGAAAAAGGTGTTGAGGTCACTCCCCCTAATATTTGATGCCAAAGTTTCTGCCATTGAAGAAGCAAAGGATATTGATAGATTAACAATGGATGAATTGCATGGGATCCTCACTGCATATAAAATGAGGAATGCAAAGGAAAAACCATCAAAGAAAGAAGCATCTTTCAAAGCCTCAAAGAAGATGAAGAAAAAAGAACACAAATGAAGCAATTGTTCCATCTATGAATCAAACACAGAGGAAGAAAATTTTGTGAGAAAGATAAAAAAGGGATCTAGCAAATACAAAGGTAAGTTTCCTTTCAAATTCTTTAATTGTGGAAAAACAAGACATTTTGTTGCTAAGTGTCCATATGTGAAAAATGAAAGTAGTAATAATGAATAAGGTTATAACGTAAAGAGAAAAAATCATCAACACAAAAATAACCACAAACAATACAAGCATGAAAATAAGAACTCTCGTAATCAGAAGAAGAGCCTATAATGAAAAAGATTTAGTGACTCATCTGAAGAGAGCAATGAAAACAATGTCGATAGTGATAGAGAAGAAATTATTTTCAGGGTAATTGAAACAAATATTTATGAAGACAGAGGGAAATGAATGACAAATTCAGAAGAAGAGAAAAATGTTGAAACAAATGGAGAAGTGGATCTTGAAGAAGAACTCAATT
This sequence comes from Picea engelmannii, assembly GCA_009831015.1. Lineage (NCBI taxonomy): Eukaryota > Viridiplantae > Streptophyta > Pinopsida > Pinales > Pinaceae > Picea > Picea engelmannii. The sequence goes on from ML776779.1 coordinate 1,070,042, forward strand.
TATACATAATATAGGGCTTTGTCTAGGAATTAACACACTCTACCCCTCTCTCCCTCCCTCCCTCCCTCTATCTTTCCCTCTCTCTTACCTCTCTCTCTTTCTCACTCACTCACTTTATTTATCCCCCTATCCCTCTCTCTATACCCCTCTACCCCTATCCCCCTATCTCTTCCTCACTTTTCCTCCCCCCCTTTCTCTCTACCTCCCTCCCTATTTCTCTTTTTCCCTCTCTCTCTCTAACTTTGCACTCTATCTCTCCCTCCGTCTCCCCCCCTCTTCTACCCATATCTCCCTCTCGCCTCTATCAAACTCTCTACCCATCTCTCCATGTATCAATGTTTCTTTCTTTCTTTCTCTCTTTCTCTCTCTCTATCTCCCCCCATCTCTTCCTCCCACCTCTCTTGACCTCTATACTTGTTTCTCCT